>JAULJL010000002.1:13023661-13623661 GCA_030761205.1 Fremontodendron californicum
AAAGTCTGTTTTTTTAATCTAATATTTTTATATTCCAACCTTCTCAAATATTAAAAAAAAAAAAGAATAATCGATCTTGAAACATGTTTATTCCATATATTTTTTTTGTAAAATAAAATCTTATTCTCATGCAATATTGCCAATATTGATATGAGAGACGTCGGTAGAGATATTTAAAGACGGAATCAAAAAATTTAGTTTCAAGGGACGAAAGATTTAAGTAAGAAAAATGGTCTTATACATATTAATGAATTATAAATAATTACTAAATTAATATGTATTTACTAATTAAATAGACAGCGTAAGTGATTTTCAAGTTATTTATGAAAATTTAAAAAATTATATCCAACAATATATAAGTTAACAATCTATTTAAGTATTATTGAGAAGAAAAAAGCATGTTATTTAGGATTTATTGGGAGATTTTGTAGGATTATGTTTAAACATGGATAGGTTCGTGATTAGACATGTCTAATATCTCAATTTGAACAAATTGGCCAGAAGGGTTTTAGCTGTCTCTGAGAGATGCTTGATATGACAGTTGTTAGTTACACAAACGGACATCAAATGCATTGATTTCCAATAAATTGCCTGAAAATCATGTTCAACTGACATGAAAAGGCTGAGATTCCAAATTTGAGCTAAGAGCGGAGGATTTTTCCCCCACTTATTACTTGGATTATGTCTGAGATCGAAATGTTCTACTTGTAGTTAGCTAGGGGTTTTGCTGTATATCCCGTGCAAGTTTTCGGATTAAAAAGTTTCATAAGATGTAATAATTTTTTAAAATAATCTTTTATTGATTTTTTTTATATATTAGAGTCCTTTTGTTTCGCAAAAAAAAAAAAAAAAAGGCTAAATAATTTAAAAAATAAATTTATTTTTTGAAAAAATTGATATTTTAGGTTGTTTGGATGATTTTATGTAAAATATTTTCTTTTACTTAACCCTTTTTTTTTAATAAAAAAATCTACATTGATATTAAAAAAATTATTTCTACACTTAAATTATCAATTTTGTTGTTGTTTTGTTTTACCTTCTATTCTTAGGAGATAGATCATTTTGTTTGCTTCAAGAAAAGATTGATCCTTATACTTAGAGGATCAATATTTTTTGCTTTGCTTTATTTTTCAAAAAATATCTTGTGTTTTTCAAAAACGAGATCTTTTATGAAAAATGAATTACTTTTAATTAACCCTAAATTCATTTTTTATTAATCAAATTATTTTTAATGAAACAAACATAAAAAAAAAAATACAAAAAATGAAAAAAAGAAAAATCGTGAAACAAATGCACTCTTAAAATATCATGAGAATAATGATGATCTCACATTGGGAACAATTCTATAGTCAATAATTGCATGCAAGCTCTAGCACAACTAATAAGATAAATATAATAATGTCCATATTTGAAGCTATCTAATCCGGTGATAACAAAATCGGAGAAGATATTTTGTTGGGAGAATTTGAAAAAAAATCTATTTTATTTTGAAATTATTGTTCAATATCTAATGACATTAAATAATTTTTTAAAAAATAATAAATTATTAAAAAAAATTATAAATACTAAATTATCCTTACTGATTTTCCCTTTCTTTCTGTAATGGAACAGACCCAGAAGTTTTATCTCCTTTAGGTACTCCTCTTCTCATAAACCATGATCGTTTCTTTTTGGATTAATATATAAATTAGTCCCTGTACTTTAGTTATTTTGTCTGTTTGGTACCTGAAGAATTTTTTTTTGTCATTTTGATACTCAAACTTTCATCCCGTCAATCACATTGGCCCTTTGCCCTAACACTATTAGTTAATGGCTGACTAGATAAAAAACACTCAATCAGAGCCTGACACGTGGCAAAACTGCCACATCATTAGTGCCATGTCATCATATAAGAAAAAAAGTCCAAAAAATTCAAAAAAATTTTAAAAAAATTTTAAAAAAATTTAAAAATCAAAATTAAAAATTTGAAAGTTTCATTTTTTCTTAAAAAATTTTAAAATAAAAATAAAAAACCAAAATTCAAAATAAATTATAAATTATGAATTATAAAAATAGAAAACTTTATATATATATATATTTAAAAATCTGTAAAAATTAAAAAATAAGAAAAAGAAATATGAATATGAATATTTTTAATAAAAATGAAAAAAAATAATCTATTTTAAAATTTAAAATTCTATTTTTCTTTAATTTCGAATGTTCATATATATTATAAAAATCAAAAATAAAAATAAATTATAAAATTGAAAACTTTATATATATATATTTAAAAATCTGTTAAAAATAAAATATTAAATTAAAAAATAAGAAAAAAATTTGAATATTTTTAATAAAAATAAAAAAATAAAAAATAAAAAGTTTCTATTTTTAAATTTTAAATTTTTATTTTTTTTAATTTCAAATTTTCATATATATATTTTTAATTTTAAATTTCTATATTTTAAAAAATTATTTTTAATTTTTCTTTTTAATTTTGAAATTTTTAGATTTATCTTTTGATTTTTTTTTATTTTTATAATTTTTTAATTTATAAACTTTTTTAAAAATTTTAAAATTTTTATTTTTAAAGAAAAAAAATCATTTTTTTATTTTGATTTTTATAAATTTTTTTTTATTTTTTTGAATTTAAAAAAAATGTGCTTTTCAAATTTTTAATTTTTTTTTATTTTATTTTTGAATTTTCTTGAATGTTTTTATTTTTGAATATTTTAGATTTATCTTTTGAATTTTTATCATTTTTATAATTTTTTAATTTCTAAATTTAAAAAAAATTAAAATTTTGATTTTTTTTTTAAAAAGCAGTTTTTATTTTGATATTTATAATTTTTTTTTTGATTTTTTTTGAATTTTTTGGATATTTGTTTCTTATATGATGACGTGGCACTAATGATGTGACAGCTTTTGCCATGTGTGAGCTTCTGATTGGTTGTTTTTTGCCTAGTCAGCCATTAACTAACGGTGTTAGGGCAAATGGCTAATTTGATTGACGGAATGAAAGTTCAAGTACCAAAATGACAAAAAATTTTCTTCAAATACCAAACGGACAAAAGACATAAAGTACAGGAGCTAATTTATATATTAACCATTTTTTTTGCATTATATTAATCTGTTGTTGACTGGATTTCAGCTGTTTTGCTTTATATAAATTGTTAGGAGTTCTATGATATTTTTAATTACGTATTATGCTTTATAGATTAGGCAAGTAGGGTGAGTTTTAGGCGTCCTGTAAGTTAAATTGATCCAAATATATAGTTATGGTTGCAATGTGAATCAGTTTCTAGCACTAAATTTCCTTCAAAATTGAGGCTCGAATATGGCATATATATTTAGAACAAAAATTGAAATAGGAAACATTAAAGAAGAGTTTTGAATCATATTTTTAATTTATATATTAGCTCATGCTTTTTAATTTGCTGTAGACAATTTCTTGAGGTTAGTGAAAGATAAAAAGCACCCAAATGGGGCATTGACTGGGTTGAGTTTGCTGAGAGAGAGGGGGGAAAGTTTGAGAGCAAATAATGAGAGAGGAACACTGAGAAAGAAAAAAAATTTATTTCGTTAAGGATAATTTAATTTTTATATTTTTTTAAATAATTTTTTTTTTCAAATTATTTAATATCACTAAACCATTAAACAATAATTCTCAAATGAAATTGATGTTTTTCAAATTTTCCCTATTTTGTTTTGCATTCCTTGCTTTCTCGGTTTTGTTATAGTAGAAGGATAATATATAAATTATACCATGTCAGTTAATGATTGAAGTTTATGATTGGTCCTTGCTTTGTATCTAAAAAGAATCCTCTACAACTGTTGTATGTGATCAGAGTTAGAATTACCCTCGATTTGAACCAAAGTTAGAAGTAGACCTGTCCAAGTTCGTTCAAGTCTGAAGGTCCGTTCATATTTGAAAGAATTAGGATAAAAATATTAGGTCCGAAAAATAGATTTGGACAAAAAAAAGCTCATTTAAGATATGGGCCGGACCTTGGCTCCAACATTTAAGATAAAAATCCGGCTCAGCCCGGTCTGTTTTCTAATTAAATAATATATTATTTATATTTATATATATATTATGTAATTTATGTCATATAAAAATTAAATATATATAATATTATAGTGTAAACATTAAAAAATATGTTAACTTGTCCATGTTTAAAAACTTAATAAAAAAAATATATAAAATTACCAAAGATTAAATAATAAAAATATATATATTTTTAAAAAAATTTAGAAAAAAATAATATGGGCGGGCCTAAACGGGCTTGAGCTATCCATTTACAAATATGGGCGGGCTTGAACAAAATTTGAGACCCATATTTCGGGCCCGGCTTGGGCAAGCAAATATAGTGTAGATACCATAATGGACCCGACCCGAACCCAACCCAGTTCGGCCATGGACACCTCTAGTTAGAAGTACTCTCAACTGATATATTTAAAATATTTTTAAAAGATTGTGGATATTTACTTAATATTTTAATATTTATTAGCCTTTTATTAATATAATAATTATTTTAATTAAACAATTATTATTAAATTTTAAAAATAGCAATAAAAAATATAAATCTTAATACTCATTAGACCTGCTCAAGGGTCGGGCAGCCCCCGCTCGTAATGGGCCGGGCCTGGACAGGGATTTTAGTGATCCGGATCGGCCCGGCCTGAATCACTGTTCATCTAATAAAAAATAATATTTTTTAAATTTAATTTTAAAAATATATAAAAAAATTTTAAAAAGTAAAAAAATATTTTTTTAATATAATAAACAATAAATATAGGTCGACGGGCCGGTCCGACCCCACCCAAAATCGGGTCTGAACAAAAAAATAAAAAAATTCGAGCCGTGGCCCGGCGCACGAGCACCTCTAGTACTCATTCGACACGAGTTTAACATAAAAATTGCAACTATAAAAATCAAGACCCAACATTTCCATAAAATCTAAAAATCCACCGGTACAATAATTTTTTAATTCAACAATCATTATTAAATTTTAAAAAATACCAAATATAAAAACTCTAAAAAAAAAAAATCAAATTTTAATTTATATAAAAAAAATACCTTGTAAAATACCAAGTGTCACTTAAAAATATCACTTGAATTAATTGTAATATATAAAATATATATATATGTAAATATTATTATTATAAAATTTAAAAACAAAAAAATTTGTCCTTAAAAAGTCATTGGTTGACATACCACGTGTCAACCAACGACTCTTATACAAGGACATTTTTTTTAAAATTTTTTAACTAGAATTAAGTCTTAGGTTTCTAATTTTTTTAATTTTTAATTAATTAATAAATATTAATCTTAAATTAGAATTAAAATTTATTAAATAAATATTATTTATTTTTATATTTTAATATATATTTAAATATGAAATTTTAATTTATAATAATTATTTATTTATAAATTAAGTAATACAAATATATTTTTAAGTGTTATTTATATGTATTTTTAAAAATATTTATATCTTATTGTATATTTTTATTTATAGGAGGTGAAAAATAATAAATGAAAAATAATAAAATAAAATTATGGTTTGTACATTATTTTTCGTTGGATCGATTTTTTCACATAGGTTAGCAGCAAGTTCATTTTTTTTCGGAACGGATTGGGTGTGGATCCCATGTCAACTCTCAGGTCAATATACTGATCCACCCTTTAAATGTACCATTTAAAAATAAAACAAAAATGAATAATAAATATAATAATAAATTAATATTAACTAAAAAACCTTTAATTAAAAGAACCTAAAACTAACACACACAAAAACTCGTCTCAACACTTGTCAAGCAAAGAAGCTCAACATGCGTCGAGCAAATTTTGCCTATTTAATTTTCAAATAAAAAATAAAAATCTTATTTATATTTTATTCTCTTATTGCTTTGGGTTTCTTACACAGGTTTGTATCAAGTTCATTTTTTTTCTTTTTATGTTAAATTAATGAAATATAAACTTATTTTTTATATTTTATTTTGCATATTTAACTATTCAAATAATAAATAAATAATAAAAAAGTTTATGATTTGTATTTGATTTTCTTGTTGGGTCATTTTTTTACACAAGTTAGTTGCAAGTTTGTTTTTTTGAAGCAGGTCGGGCATAGATTTCAAATAAACCCGTGAGTCAACATGCAAACTTATCTTTTTAAATACAATGTAAATAAATAATAAAATAAATTAATATTAACTAAAACATACTTTAAAACTAAAACACCGCCATATGTCGAGAAAAAAACTCGACACGTGTCGAGCAAAAGACCCCATTAAAAGACTTTTAATAGATTGTATAAAAGATATTTTAACCTTAAGGAAAAATAAACAATAATATTTAAAATAATAAAAAAATATACTTTAACCTTAAGAAAAAATCAAACAATCCCATGAGGGTAATTGGATACCCTGTGGCAACTAACTAACCCCTCAAGGATGGTATAATGTAAATATATATTTTTTAATATTTTGACCTTAAAAAATAAAAAAGAATAGTTATTAAAAATTAGATATTTTTAGCTAAATTTTTTTGAATTATATTTATAACAAAAAATTATAATTTTAGATTATAATTACTTTATAAAATGATAATTTTAATAAATGAAGTAAATATTATTATCTTACTACATAACAAATAAGATGAAAGATATCTTAATCCTTATACACACAAAATATAAGATATGATAACATCATCGAATCCTATCCATAATTTTATTTTATCTTATCTTGAGTAACGCCTAAATTCCTGTAATTTCACCACATCTTAATATCATAATTTATACACTACCTATAAAAAAAAAAAAAAAAAATCCCCTAATAGATCTCATTGACACGTGTTGAGCTTTTTTTCTCGACACATGGCAGGATTGTTTTTTTTTTTTTCTAAAAATATTTTTTATTTTTTTCAAATGATGTATTTAAAGGGATTAATCTGCACGATAATTCGCGAGTTGATTTAGGATCCGTACACTGTACTCGATTCGCTCGAAAAAAATTAAAATTTTTTATTTTATTTTTAAATGATTTATTTAAAAGGGTTGGTCCGCACATTGACTCGCGAGTCGATTTAAGATCAGTACTCGATTCGCTCGAGAAACAAAATTAAAAAAAGAAATTTATTTTGTTAATTATTTCTACTTTTTTTTTTAGTTTTTTTATTTTATTTTTAAATGATCAATTTAAAGGGGTTAGTCCGCATGTTAACCCGCATATCGATTTAAGATCCGTACTCGATCCGTTCGAAAAAAAAATTAAAATTTTATTAACTATTTTTATTTTATTTTAAATGATGTATTTAAAAGGTTGGTCCGCACGTTGACCTGCAGATAGATTTAGAATCCGTACCCGCCCTCTTGAAAAAAAACGTTTAAAAAAAAACCTTGCTACTAATCAGTGTGACATACATGTTAAGCTTCTTTGCTTGATTGTTGCTGCTAATCAGTGTGATATACGTATTAAGCACCTTTGCTTGACAACGAGTTTTTTTTTTAACTTTTATTTTTTTTTATTTTTATTTTTTTAAATATATTTTTAAGTCGATCCAACAAAAGAATCAAACCAAAATATTTTACTTTTTTTAATTAATTATTTTTTTTATCTTCTATAGATAAAAATATACAGTACTATACAATAAAATTTAAATATCTTTTAAAAATACATATAAATAACATCTAAAAATGCATTTATATTACGTAATTTATAAATAAATAATTATCATAAACTTAATTTTCAAAATTAACAAAATAAAATCATATTAATATTAATATTATTACAATTTAAAAATAAAAAATTATTATTTAATAAAATTTAATTTAAAATTAATTAAAAAAATTATAATTTTTTTTTTATTTTTTTATTTTTATAAAAGAATCCTTGCGAAACGTGAGGTTTGTTTCTAGTAAATAAATGAAAGTTATCACTTCAATTGAAGGGATAACTTTCATCCATTGATAATGAATTGCTCGCCATGTCACGAGCAATTCCTTAATTTTGTTTATATTTAAAATTTTTAAATGTTTGTGTTGTGTTTATATTATTTTTTCGTGTTTTAATTATATTTTATGTATTATATATAAATATTTTGATACTTAATAATTTGTATAATATAGATTTTGATACATTCGTGCATTCATGTCGTGTTAGTATTATTTTTTCCTATTGTATTGTGTTTTTTTTTTATTTTTATTTTTTCGTGTCATGTCCGAAATTATCAGGTCTAATTGTCATTATTCAAATAAATCCCAATTTTGTGTCACATTCGTTTTATATAAATTTTGACACGTTCGTGTATTCATGTTATGGTCATGTTATTTTTTCGTGTCGTGTCGTATTTTAGTTATTTTTTCATATTATGTTCGTGTGCGATACTATTCAAATAATTGCTAATTTTGTATTACATGTCGTATAATGATTGGTTCTTATTTTTTTTTAAAAAATAAGATCATATTAATTTTTTATTTTTATATTATTGAATGAAAAATTATTGCATTGATAAATTATCGATAAAAATTAAAATATTGTAAAATAATATGAGATGGGTTGATGTAAGTAATGTTTTTCAAACTTTAGGTGTTGAAGTAAAAGAAAAAATATTATGATGATTAAATAGTAAAAAAAAAAACCTATATTAAATGATATTATAAGTTATAAATTATTGTATGATAGTTATTAGGTTTATATTTTATTATTATTTTTTTATTTCTTAAAATGAATATAAATGATGGATATCAATATAATTTACTAAATGAATTAAATTTTGATATCCATTACAGATAATATACATATAATGAATTAGATTTGTGTATTCGCGTTGTATTTGTGTTATTTTAGATCTATACTTTACTTTAAAAGTTATTCTCAAGTTGAGATATTTTGCATAGTTTGTCCTAGTTGTAAAGCCCACAAAATTTTGACTTGGTTATTTTTTTCACATGCATCCAGCCTATTTGTTATATTTTATTTTAGGCCCAATGTGAGTTATTAGTTTAACCTAATAACACTTAAAAAGGGTTAGGCTTTTTTTTTATTTTTTATTTTTATTTTTTATGCTTGGTGTTTGTTAGAGAGAGAGTTAACCCTAGAGAAGAAGAAGATAGGCAAAGGAAAGACAAATCTATTCTGAAAAACACGGATTAAGATAAGATTTTGCTTAGTTTTCTTTAAATTTTTATGTTTTGAATGATTTTGCACAAAACTCAAACCTTTATTTTAAACCATCTTCACTCTCTAAAAATTTCGGCTACTTTCTGGCGACATTGTTGGTACCTATAGAAAGGTCTCTTAAAGATCTTTGCAATGGTACGTGTGGCACCTCATTTGGTTGAGTAATTTAGGAGAAAACAATTTTTGAAGTTTGTTGATTTTGGGTTTCTGACAGTTTTGATAAGCCAATTTTGGGTCACCGGAAATCCGTTTTCCGGTGGTCATTTTTGTCAAATCTTGGATGATTTTTATAGTATGAAATGTGATATTTCCATTGGTGTCAGTAGATTGATGAGATGAGTTCTGTGTTAAGAGAATCGAGATCCCAAAGTGTGCTACTTGAAACTGGAAATCCAGAAAAATCTAGACAGTTTGTGATAATTTTCAAAGTTTGAACCCCCGAAACTTAGGCTATATGTAATCGTTTTTATTTAAATTAAATTCTATGATATTATACTACATTATTAATTTGAATTGGTATTTTGAACATTATTAAAAACCTCACGGATTGTGAGTTATATTGGCTCAAAGTAGGCCAAATGATCATGAAAAATAAAAATTTCAGAATTTGAAATTCTTCAATTTTATAGTTTTAAAAATTATTTTCAGCCAAAATTAAATATATTTAGTTAAAAATCATATTAAATTAAGTTACATTATTTTTTGTAAATTTTTACATTTATAAATATATTTTTACGAAACTGTCTTTATTTTGTTTGATTTTGTGAAACAGCTTATTAAATTATGTATATGCTTATAAATGAAAATTTTATTTAATATGTAATTATATTTTCATCAAAAATCATATTGATACTGATTTTATGTTTTAACTTTTAATTTTCTATTTTACTTAGTTTTAAATATTTTCTCATTATTAAGAAGGAAACGTTTTATTAAAGATTATATTACCAAATACTTTCGGTTTGTTAGAGAAGTCGTCACACAACCTAAATGTGTTGGGATAAGCAACGAGAAGTCGTACTTGTTAAATTTATTTATTTTTATTTGATTTATGATTTTTGAATATCTTCTTAAATTCTTAGGCTACTAGGAGATTTGTATGATTTGCTGCTTAAGTGTCGGTTTAGCGAATCAGGTAATTGACTTGACGTTCTTTCGGTGTTTAAATTCCCGAAAAATCAGCCTTAAAGATTCTTATATTATGTATGCAATATATAATATTTTGTCCCATGTTTTATTAAATCGGATTAAGCATGAAAGCTAAAAATATTTTTAAAGCGACTATGAAAATTATTTGTACTACTCATATGTATACCTTCATGACTTTAATTTTACTACATGATTTATGTGGAAGAAGTATGCTTATGAAATATATTTTTGTGTATAAAGTATGCTTTGTTTCTTATAAAGAAAATATAATTATGGTACATTATGGATAATCTGATTTTTGTGTGCTTTGAATGCTTTCCCGATACACTATGTTCTAACCCTGTCAACGAGGATTAAACATTGGCCATGTCGACATGTACTTTCTGATAGAAATCGATTTCAACCGTGCCACAAGTTTAGAATTATGGTTTTTGTGATATCGATTTGCACAACCATTAGTTTGCTTTCGATATATTCTGACCCATGCCACTAGGTTAACTGTGGCTTTTGTTGTGACTTCTGACCTTTGTCACCGGGGTTAAATGTGGCCATAACTTGTAAAGGGAGATAGATTTCGGAAACTACAATTTATGTTTTTGTTGAGTTCTATTACGTTATATGATTTTGAAATAATTTATTTACAAATATACGATTATCCAGAATTTTGCATTATTAAATTCAATTAGTTATTTTAGCCTAAAGGTTTTGAACTTACTTCACCCAGCTGAAAGAATGTCGGTTGCTTGCTGAGTAGTTGTACTCATTCTCTTTTTTAACATTTTACAGGTTTTGAATTTGGTCATGCACGCTGGAATTTCGGGGAGTGACGTTTCTGATTTTAGTGCATGTTTCTAGGACATTCAGGATGTTTCTAATACTTAGAACTTCGAGACTTTATGCTTTTATTTGAACTTTTATGGATTTCTTTAAATATGTTTTGGAATCTTATTTTCAAGTATACAATTTATTAATCTTTTATAAACATTGTGATTCGTTCGTTATATTTTTAAATGTTTGATTCTTCCGAATTTCAGTTAGTCAGTTTGTTGCCTTGCATGTTTGTGAGATTATATCTCGTAGATGTGCGGCATCTGTTATGCCTCGATTTGGGGCGTGACAGATTTAGTGGTATCAGAGCCTAGGTTTTTCGATCTTAGATACGAACATTGTTTTAAAACATTTAGATATTATTGCGAAGATTGAGTGTGGGGTAGGAAAATTAAAGTTTGGGACGTAATATTCTGTTCATTTTTTCTTTATTTCTTTTGTTATGATTGCTTGTTGTTCATTTTGTGAAAATCTTTTTTTTATATGTTTGTTATTATGAATGAATCAGTATGCCTCCTCGTCGTAATAATGAACCTAACCTTGCTGAGATTGCGGCAAATGCTAGAGGTGATGGTTTTGGGAGTTCTCGTGCTGAGAGACGTCAAAATCCCCAGAATCAAAATCAAACTGTAGAAGCACAAGGTGCAGTGACTGGGAGTGATGATAGGGTGTTGCATTTGATTAATGAGGTAATCAACTTAGTAAGGGATCAATGACAACATCAGCCACCTGTGCAACAGCCGATAATTCTATGGAATGGAAAACTTTGGGCGAGTTTAAGAAGATAGCACCTCCTGCCTTTAAGGGTTCCACAAACCCTGATGATGCTGAATTATGGATTGAGGAGATGGAGAAAGCTTTTGATGCAATGCATTCCTCAGATCAAGATAAGGTTAGATTTGCTGCTTTACTTGTTGCAAGGGAGTGCAAATAACTGGTGGAAGGGAGTAGCTCATACTCATGAAAATGATCCTGAATTCTTCACTTGGGGTAACTTTCGCACTGCTTTTTATACAAAGTACTTTCCTCGAAGTAAGTTGCTGCAGTTGGAACGAGAGTTTCTCAATCTGGTTCAAGGTGCTATGACAGTGGATGATTACGAGACTGAGTTTGATCAACTGTCAAAGTTTGCCACTTCTCTTGTTTCTGATGATGAGAGTAGAGCCAGAAGGTTTGAAAACGGCTTGAATGCTCATATTCGTAGAGGATTTGACCAGCATAATGAAGTTGTTGGTAGGGTGAAGTCCTTAGATTCAGTCTGGAGGGAAACTCAGGAAGGGAGAAAAGAATTTTTGAAGAAAAGGGGCAGAGATTTTGATTTTCAAAGTAAAAGGGCTTTTAGTGGTCCTTCCAAATTCTAGACCACTAGAGGGTCTCAAGCTTCTTTTACCTCTAAAGGTAAGTTTCCTCCTCGGGGAATTCAATCCTCTCATGGTAGGATGTCTCAACAAGGTCCTAGATGTTCGGTTTGTGGAGGAGGACATCGAGTTGCTGATTGTAGGCATGTCACTGGTGCATGCTTTAGATGTGGCCAGCAGGGTCATCGTATTGCTGAATGTCCTCTAATTTCTCAAGATTCACAATTAGTGCAAAAACCTCAGAACTTTCGAGCCCCTGAACCATCAGTAGTTCAAAGAACACAGCCCAATCAGATTGTTCAGACTGCGCAGACGCCCTCTACTGAATCGTAAAGAGAGGGAAGACCTAGGACTCAAGGCCGTGTGTTCGCTTTAACTCAGCGGGATATTGAAGCATCAAAAACTGTTGTTTCAGGTATTCTATCAGTTGCCTCTATTTATGTTCACGTCTTGTTTGATACTGGTGCTTCGCATTCTTTTGTTTCATCTACTTTTGTTCAAAAGTCTTCATTGTTTTGTACACCTTTGGAATATGAATTATGTGTTGACACACCAGCTAGAAGTCAACTTGTGTCTGATCAGATTTGCAAAATATGTGTGGTAATAATTGAGGATAGGGAATTGGTTGCCAATTTGCATGTTTTAGGTATGCACAACTTTGACGTGATCCTAGGGATGGATTTGTTGTTTGCTCATTTTGCTAAGGTTAATTGTCAGAAAAGAAGGGTAGACTTTGAAATCCCTGGTGAAATACCTTTTAGTTTCTATGGTAGTGGTGCATATGTCCCTTTAAAAGTTAATTCTGCTTTGCAAACTAGTCGGCTAATGAAAAGTGGTTGTAAAGGGTACTTGGCAATAGTAACTGAGACTAGAACCGATGAGATGGCGTTAGAGAGTATTCCAATAGTAAGAGACTTTCCTGATGTTTTTTCCTGATGACCTTTTTGGATTGCCTCCTGATCGGGAAATCAATTTCTCTATCGATTTGCTCTCGGGCACTGGTCCTATTTCTAAGACTCCTTACAGAATGACCCCGTCAGAATTGAAAGAGTTGAAAGAGCAGTTGTAAGAGCTTCTTGATAAAGGTTTCATTAGACATAGTGTGTCTCCATGGGGAGCTCCGGTGTTATTTGTGAAAAAGAAGGATGGTAGTATGAGGTTGTGTATTGATTACCGTGAGTTGAACAAGGTAACTGTGAAGAGTAGGTATCCTTTGCCCCTAATTGATGACCTATTTGATTAGTTAAATGGTGCTCAAGTGTTCTCTAAGATAGATCTTCGATCTGGGTATCACCAATTGAAGGTCAGAACTGAAGATGTACCTAAAACTACTTTTCGAACTCGGTATGGGCATTATGAATTCCTTGTGATGCCTTTTGGGTTGACGAATGCTCCGGCTGCTTTTGTGGACCTGATGAATAGGGTTTTTAAGCCTTACTTGGATAAATTTGTGGTTGTCTTTATTGATGACATATTGGTGTACTCTCATAGTTCAGAAGAGCATGAAGAGCATTTGAGAATCGTTTTAGAGACTTTGAGGCAGAAGCAATTGTTTGCTAAATTAAAGAAGTGTGAGTTTTGGCTTACTAGTGTGGCTTTTCTTCGACATGTGGTGTCGAAAGACGGGATTTCTGTTGATCCAAAGAAAATTGAAGTGGTAGTAGAATGGAATAGGCCGAATAATATTTTCGAGATTCATAGCTTTTTGGGCTTAGCCGGATACTATAGGCGCTTTGTGGAGGATTTCTCTTGTATTGCTATGCCTTTAACCAGATTGATTCAGAAGGGAGTTCGATTTGAGTGGTCGAATGATTGTGAGAAGAGCTTTGAAGAATTAAAGAGAAGGTTGGTTTCCGCTCCTATTCTTACCGTACCTATTGCTGGAAAGGGTTTCATCGTCTATAGTGATGCTTCAAAAATGGGATTAGGTTGTGTTCTCATGCAGAATGATAAAGTGGTAGCCTATGCTTCTAGGCAGTTAAAACCATATGAGGAGAATTACCCTATTCATGATTTGGAGTTGGCAGCAGTAGTCTTTGCATTAAAGATTTGGAGACATTATCTATATGGTGAGTCTTGTGAGATCTTTACAGACCATAAGAGTTTGAAATATCTTTTCACCCAAAAGGAGTTGAATACGAGGCCAAGGAGATGGTTAGAACTGTTGAAGGATTATGACTTGACCATTAGTTACCACCCTGGTAAGGCGAACAAAGTAGCTGATGCTTTAAGTAGGAAATTTGTTGGGAATTTGGCTTCAGTAATTACTTCTCAAAGATAGATTTGGAAGACCTGAGGAGAATGGATATTGATGTGTGTTTACGAGGTTCTGGAGCTTATTTGGCTAACTTACGAGTTCAGCCTACCCTAATTCAGAGGATTAAAGATGCTCAAGCTAATGATCCTCAGCTCCAAAACATCAGACTTGAGGTGGATTATGGTTCAAAGACGGAATTTCGAATTCATGAGGATGGTTCTTTGAGGTTTGGCGGTAGGATTTGTGTTTCAGATGATTTGGAATTGAGGAGAGAGATTTTGAAGGAAGCTCATTACAGTAACTATATGATTCATCCTGGCGGTACCAAAATGTATAGAGATTTGAAAACCACTTTCTGGTGGAAGAATATGAAGAGAGAGATTTCTCAATTTGTAGCTAAGTGTTTGACTTGTCAACAAGTTAAGGCCAAACATCAGAGACCTGCGGGATTGTTGAAACCTCTTCCAATTCTTGAATGGAAGTGGGAACGAATCACAATGGATTTCGTATCAGGTTTACCTAGAACCCCAAAGAGAAATGGTGGTGTTTGGGTGATCGTTGATAGATTGACAAAGTCTGCACATTTCTTGGCCGTTCATACAGGAATGTCATTAGAGAGGTTGGCGGAGTTGTACATTGAGCAAATTGTGAGGCTTCATGGTGTTCCAGTGTCTATAGTGTCTGATCGAGATTCTCGTTTTGTTGCAAAATTTTTGGAGAGTTTGCATAATGCTTTAGGCACTCGATTGAGTTTTAGTACTGCTTTTCACCCTCAAACGGATGGTCAATCTGAGAGGACTATCCAAATCCTCGAAGACATGTTGAGAGCATGTGTTATGGATTTTGGAGGTTCATGGGATCGCCAATTGCCGTGGGCGGAGTTTGCCTACAATAATAGTTACGAATCCAGCATTCAGATGGCTCCATTTGAAGCTTTGTATGGAAGAAAATGTAGATCTCCTCTTGGTTGGGAAGATGTAGGCGAGAGACAATTATAGGGTTCGGATCTTATTCAGCAAGCAATTGAAAAAGTCCAATTGATTAGAGAACATCTTCGTGTAGCTCAAAGTCGACAGAAAAGTTATGCTGATAATAGGAGACGAAAACTGGAATTTGAGTTTGGTGACCATGTGTTCTTACGAGTTTCTCCAACTAGAGGAGTGATGAGATTTGGAAATCATGGGAAACTTAGTCCTCGTTATGTGGGACCCTTTAAGATTCTTGATAAGATAGGAGATGTGGCTTAATTATTGGCACTTCCACCTGCATTATCTTGGTTGCATAATGTGTTACATGTTTCGATGTTGAGAAAATATGTTTCGGATCCGAGTCATGTGATCGAGTTAGCTCATTTGAGACTTAGAGAAGATTTGTCTTATAACGAGCATCCTTTACGTATTGTCGATAGAAAAGAGCAAGTTTTGAGGAGAAGAACAATTTCTTATGTTAAGGTTCAGCGGAGTAATCATACCGAACGAGAAGCAATTTGGGAGTTACAAGAAAATATGAAGAAAAAAAAATTCCTCACCTTTTTGAGAGCCAAAGTAAGAGTTTAGAGGACTAAACTCTTTTTAAGGAGGGGAGGATGTAAAGCCCACGAAATTTTGACTTGGTTATTTTTTTTCACATGCATCCAGCCCATTTGTTATATTTTATTTTAGGCCCAATGTGAGTTATTAGTTTAACCTAATCACACTTAAAAAGGGTTAGGCTTATTTTCTTTTTACCCTTGGTGTTTGTCAAACATAGAATTAGGCAATTCGGGAGAACCTCACCCTAGAGAAGAAGAAGATAGGCAAAGGAAATACAATCTATTCTGAGAAACACGGATTAAGGTGAGATTTTGCTTAGTTTTCTTTAAATTTTTATGTTTTGAATGATTTTGCACAAAACCCAAACCTTTATTTTAAACCATCTTCACTCTCTAAAAATTCCAGCAACTTTTCGATGACTTTCCGGTGACATTGTTGGTACCTATAGAAAGGTCTCTTCAAGATCTTTCCAATGGTATGTGTGGCACCTCATTTGGTTGAGTAATTTAGGAGAAAACAAATTTTGAAGTTTGTTGATTTTGGGTTTTTGACAGTTTTGACAAGCCAACTTTGGGTCACCGAAAAATCCGTTTTTCGGTGGTCATTTTTGTCAAATCTTGGATATTTTTTATAGTATGAAATGTGATATATCCATTGGTGTTAGTAGATTGATGAGTTGAGTTCTGTGTTAAGAGAATCGAGGTCCCAAAGTGTGCTACTTGAAACTGGAAACCCAGAAAACCCAGAAAAATCTGGGCAGTTTCTGATAATTTTCAAAGTTTGAACCCCCAAAATTTAGGCTATATGTAATTGTTTTTACCGAAATTAAATTGTAGACACCTAATTTTGTCCGGACCACTAAACATGTATGTTTTCTTCCCATATTGATGTTTCCGAGTATAAAAAGACTGTTTTCATCCTGCAGATGGTACTCCGAGACTTAGTTTAAGAGGGCGAGCACAAAAAGACAAACTTGAAAAAAGTCAACCCCAAAAAAGTCAACCCCGAAAAAGTCAACCCCAAAAAGTCAACTACTGAAAAAGTCAACCCACTTTCAAAATCAAGATTTTAAGTTCAATTGAAAAATGGCGAAAGAATTTTGATAATCCGAGGTCTACATTGAAAGATATGGAGTTCGGAAGTTGGGATTTGGAGATTCAGTAGAAAAGAAACCCTAATCCAAGAAATTTGGGGAAAAATGCTTAAACGATCAAACTGGTCGAAATTGAAGGTTCCAAATGAAAGATAAGCACTGACTACGGGTAATGGAGAAGTCACTTGCAAGAAAAACCGAGAGAAAAGTCAATCCGGGAGAAAACCGAGAATTAGGGTTTTAGTGGATTTCGGTGAAATCAGGAAGAATCACAGAAATGTCCCGACTTGGTAAGACCAAAGCCCCCAATGGATGAGGAATGATTAAAAAGGATGGCCCAAGGCTCAGATTGAAGAAAATCTGAAAATCAGACTTGTTTTGAGCAAAACCAGGTTTCGGAGGTTAAAGGGCAAAATTGGAAAAATTTGGGTAAAATAGCAAATGGACTCCGAAAATTCTGAAAAATTTGTCAATCTCATTCTTAAATCATTTTAAAGATATTGGTAAAAGAAAATCTTGATTCCGAGTTCGTTTGCAAAATGGCCAAATCCCGGGCTTCTTATGCAGTAATTCAAAAAGATAAATCCCGGAAAAATAGCAAATGGACTCCAAAAATTCTGAACTTTTGCAAATCCCATTTTTAAATTATTTTGAAGAGATTGGCGAAAGAAAATCTTGATTCCGAGTTCGTTTGCAAAATGGCCAAATCTCGGGCCTCCTATGCAGTAATTCAAGCCGATAAATCCCAAAAAAATACCAAATGAGCTCCAAAAATTATGAAAACTTCCAGATCACACTTTTTAATTATTTTGAAGAGATTGGTGAAGAAAAATCTTGATTTGGAGCTCGTTTAAAAAATGGTAAAAAGTAGGGGCATAAAAGGACATTTTGGGAAGAAAAAATCCAAATAAATAGTAAACGGACTCGGATAATTTTGAAAACTTCCAGAACTCAATATTTTATTATTTTGGAAGTAGTAAAAAAAGAAAAATTGAATTTGGAGTCCGTTTGATATTTAATTGCATCCGGGGGGCAAAATGGTCATTTCACCCAAGCAACCGAAAAGGGCTTCTTTGGGCCTTTCAAAAATCAGAGCTGGGCTGGAAAAGAGAAGTGCTGGCCTGCCCAAGCCCAAAGGAAGGAGGAAGCTTAGGATTTTTTCAATCAAGTGATTAAAAATCAAGAGTTAAGTTAGAGATTTTCATTTTTGAGCCTAAGTCCCAATCCCACATCCCTTTGTAATGTCAAGCCAAGGAGGTGCTCACCTTATAAATAAGGAGTCTTGGCCTTTGGTTGAGATCACCCACTACCCCTTGTGAGATAGTCTATACACTTGTATTAGGATTATCCGGGTGGTGAGTCATAGTGTTTTTGTTGAGAGGGTTTGTAGCTTAATTCGTTCAAAAGCTACTCTGATGGTTTGTAGCTTAATCCGTTCAAAAGCTACTCTGATGGTTTATAGCTTAATCCGTTCAAAAGCTACTCTGAGGGTTTGTAGCTTAATCCGTTCAAAAGCTACTCTGAGGGTTTATAGCTTAATCCGTTCAAAAGCTACTTGTGAGAGGGTTTGTGGCTTAATCCGTTCAAAAGCTACTCTGAGGGTTTATAGCTTAATCCATTCAAAAGCTACTTGGTGAGTTTTCATTTTAAAATAATGTTTCTTGTTCTTCCTTCATTATCTTTCTTAAGTATATTTTTCTTACATTTTGTTTTTACAATAAACTCACCATGGCCAAATGGCCTACATTATTTATTTTAAGTTGTTGTTTTTGATTCATTTTACCATATTGTTTATGCTATTTTCTTTATTTTTGATGTTTTAAATATTATGTTATTTCATGTTCTTAAGTTATATTTAATTTGGTTGCTTTGTTTGTTGCCATTTATGTCTTAGATATCATGTTTTTGCATTTTTAATTTTCTGTTTTCATGTTGTTTAAATTTGAGCATGTTTTAGAGTTAGCATATTAAGTGTTTGTGAAAATGCTTGTGTGATTCTTTGCATGATTCTTGTTTTATATCTTAGTAAGCATGTTTTAGATTTGGTATATTAGGTGTTTGTGAAAATGCTTGTGTGATTTTTGTGTTATGACTTAGTTTTTCATGCTAGCATACCAAGTGTTTGTGAAAATGCCATGCTTGTTGAAGCTTGGAGCCATTTGGCTACTCCATGTGTTTTGCATTGTGTGTTGTATTTTTGTCATGCTAGTTGTTAGGTTTTTGCATTTGCATGATATTTGGTTGGATTTTTGAATTAAGCATGCCTTGTGTTTGTGAAAATGCCATGCATGTCTTAGGTCTAGGTTACATTAAATGTCATGCAAGTTCATGTTAGGTCTAGGCCATATTATTTATTTCATGCATTTTCCTTAACTTTAGGTTTAAATCCATGCATTTCATGCATTATGTTTGCTGCATTATTTCATGCATTTCATGTTCATGCCACTTGAATAATGACTTGAGCCAATTAATGGTTCAAAGTCATGCTCTCTTGAGCACACTTGTGGAAAATTTAAGTTTGTCAAATTGATTATTCTACCTTTGTGATTTTTTTACTTAGCCAATTTTTATCTAACTTTCAAAAAGTCCTAGCTACTGTTTTCAAGTCATTCTATGAGTTTCAAATATTTTTATTTTGATTTTTAAATGATTTTATCAAAGACAAAAAAAATCTGTTGGCAAAGCAGTTTTTTTTTCCACCCAAAACTCGTACATCTCCAATTTTTCTGGGAATTCATCTTTGATCAGAAAATTAAGTCGATTTTTTTCCGTGTATTTTTACATGTCCTGAGTCTCCAATAATTGTTTTAGAATTTTTGGAATTTTTAAAAATAGGGTAAAAAATCGTGGATTAAAACTGGACAGTGGAGTCGGAATTGATTTTAAAGAAAAACAAAGCAGTTTTTTTTTTCTCCTCCAAAAACTCGTACATCTCTGGTTTTTCTGGGAATTCATCTTTGATCAGAAAATTAAGTCGATTTTTTTCCGTGTGTTTTTACATGTCCTGAGTCTCCAATAATTTTTTCAGAATTTTTGGAATTTTTAAAAATAGGGTAAAAAATCGTGGATTAAAACTGGACAGTGGAGTCAGAATTGAATTTAAAGAAAAACCAATTTTCTGTTTTGGTTAATTTACTTAGAGTGGGCTGATTAGGAGGGTTAGCTACTGACTTAGGGTAATTTCTAAGCCTTTTTAAACTCTAAAAATGGTTTTTCAAGTCCCGGGTTAAGGGTAGCCAAGTTCGGATTTTTTAAACTTAGGAAATTAGAGTCATTTTAAAAATTTTAGCCCAGTTTTTATTCAAGCTTTTCAAAATTGTTTTCAAACAATCACAAAGTATTTTGGTTTTAGAATATTTAATTTGACATATTTTCCTAAGGTAGCCGGATATCTTTTTAGATATACGGATTTCCTTAATTAAAGGAAAAAATACATTTCATGCATTGCATTTTTATATTCATTTATTTTATATAATATGTGATTCTTGCCATAATAATTTCTATGTGTCATGACATTTAGGTTGCATTTTATTATTTAGATTTTGCTATGTCATTTTATTTATGTCATGCCCATACATATTCATTTCTTTTAAATGTTTTCAAAAAAAGATAATGGTTTTCAATAAAAATAAAGATATTCCCGAGTTAAAATAATTCATGAGTTCTCTACCGGGTTTGCTGGAGGGAATATCATCAATTATTATTAATAAAGGAATATCTTTCTTTCAAAAAAAAGAGAATGATTCGGAAAGTTTTCCAAAACTAATAAAAATTTCTATATTTTGCCACGTTTGTTGGGGAATATAGGAAAATTTTGAATTTATAAATTCCGGATCATTTTCAATAAAAAATGGAATTATTTTTCTTTAAATTGGGAATTAATTTGAAATACTAAATTTAAAACCAACTTTTACCGAGACTTGAGATAACACACGATTAATAAGGTACCGATTTATACGGGCGTTGTGGGGGTGCTAATCCTTCCCTCCACGTAACCGACTCCCGAACCCGCTTCTTTGATTTCGCTGGTTTAAAACGCAGACTTGAAATTGGTTTTTAAAATGTTTTAATTAATTTTTAAAATATTTTATAAAACCGGTTTTAATAGGTGGCCGATCACACCTAGCTAAAAAAGATTGGTGGCGACTCCATGTCTTTTTTAAGGTCATTTTCAAAACCTTCATTTCTAGAGGAATTAAGTCGACTTTTCCTCGTTTTTTTTTTAAAATGTCACGCTTAACGAATAATAAAGTCTTACGATGAGACTCGTCGTTATTATTTTTTAGGTTGCGACAGCTTGGCGACTCCGCTGGGGATTTCAGAGAGTCAGGCCTAGAATTAGTCGTGTGTTATCAAAGTCTCGGTTTTGTTGGTTTAATTGGTATTTAATTTTAATTCCCACATTTTTTTAATAAGAAGAATTTTGAAAATAATAAAATGTTTTTAAATATGTTCATACTCATGTGCATGCATTTTATTTTTTGTTCTCTAGTTATTTAAGGTTGTATATTATATTTGCTTGTTGGTTAATGCGTTACACTATTCTTGAATGTTTTAATTGCTAGGGCATTTAGAATAAGGTTTGTAGAATAGGTAGTGAAAGGTTTGTTATTCCTCCACACACACTACACGTGCATTTGCATAACATGAATCCTCTACCCGGGTTCCGTCCTTTTAAGTGGGAGTAAAGTAACTAAGCCTTCGTGATTGATCCTCCGTATGGGCTAGTGAAACACTTTCGGAGTATAAAGTACCTAATGCATTCGTGATGATCCTCCGCATGGGCATAGGAAAATATACTCTAACGAATTGAACCCGCTTTTATCGGGGTGCCTTACTAGCCTTCACCGGCGACAGTGAGGAACAATTCGGGGCCTTAGAACCGATTCACCCTCATATAGTGAACCTAGGCGAAGCCATGCCGAATTTTCGTTAGATATACCGAAAATAGGAACACATGGAGGGACATTTCTAAACTTTTTGTTACCTATTTTACACTCCGAATAAGTGTGGTAGATCGAGCAATGATGTACGTACATCGCCCGTAATAAATATGATACTCCGCCTCGAAGGCATCGTGATGCCTAAATAAGCAGATATTGCTGGGGCAGATGTTCATTAGCTGTTTTTTTTTTAAAAAAAAAATCTTTTTCAAGCATTTTGCATGTTGCACATTTCATACATGTGTGAATAGAGCATGTACATTTTTGGTTGTGTTATTGATCTCATTCTTTGCAATAAACAGTTGGTAATTTCATTTGATGATTTCATAAAACCGGTAGTGTCACATGAACATTTGCATATGGTACCATAGTGGGATCCACCCTGAAATTCTTTTGAAAATAATGTGATTGGTTTTTCATAAATAAAAAAAAAAACACAAAAAAAAAGCATGTTAAAAAAAAAAAAATCATAAATTAGGAGGCAAATCTTGCATAATGAGATTTTTGAATAATCAAGATTTAGGTCTCACCAATTTCGTGTAATCATTGGTTAATTTATTTGTCATTTTGACATCGTGTTACAGTCATAACATGCATGATTATTCATTGTAGAATACATTTGTGATATACATGGTCATTCTTTGTACTTACCTTTGTATTAATTCATTTATTCTTAGCATGTATCATTTTGACATCATAGCATGCATGGTCATTCATTGTAGGACACGTTTATGACATGCATAGTCATTATCTGTATATACCTGACATTAGATTGCATCCATAGCATACATGGTCATCATAATTTCATTGTATATATCCATGCATTAATTTTCTTATTTTTTTACATGCATCATGTTGGCATCAGGTTGCATTCATGGCATACACAGTCATCATGATATACTCATGCATTAATTTTTCATATTGGCATCAAGTGGCATTCATGATATACACGATCAACATGATTTTCTTTGTATATACTCTGTGTCAATCATTTATTCTTCACATGCATCATAATTGACATTGTATGGCATTCATAGTGTATATGATCATTCATTGAGAAATGCATTTGGAACATACATGGTCATTCATTGCATATATCCATGCATTGATTTTTCTTATTCTTTACATGCATCATGTTGGCATCGTGTTGCACTTATAGCATACATGGTCAATATTGTTTCCACAGTATATGACCACACATAACTTTGTTTATCCTTCACATGCATCAAATTGCATTCATGACATTCATAGCTCATTCATCATAAAACACATTAATAAGATGAAATAGAAATTGGCTTAGCTTTGAAGAGTTTTCTTCGTCAGCTAAAAGCTATGACCCCAACAGTAAGTGCGAGTATCATATTGGGGCAATTGGGCATTCGACTAAAAAATGCAGAAAACTGAAGAAAAGAATTGAGGGTCTTGTCCACGATGGCATTTGGATTCCAGAGCTTATCAAACATTGGAAATTTGTTTTACCATAGATTGATTCCCTCTTGAAGAATTTTGAGGATAAGATTTGTTATCTTTGAAAGCATGTCAATAGGAGCATTCTCATGCATATTTTTCTATACACTTTGATGATGAAAACTCTTGTCTCATGATGACATCTACATGAAATAAATAAATTTTGAATTTTAATATTTTGTGTTCATTTTATTTTAGCAATAAATTTGAAAATGTAAAAAAAAAAAAAAAAAAACAAATGAAACTTTGAGAAAATTTGTGGTACACAATAAATAAGTGGTTTTCACATGAAATAATGAACAATCTTGAGAATATTGATGATCATTGTTAGAAATGACCCAATACCTTCAGCCTAAATCCTTTGAACCGAGACCACTTGAAAGACCTAATGCTTCAAGGAATATGAATGATTTGACTTCATAAAACCATTGTCATCACAGAATAAGCAAAGACTTAGATCTTAGTCTAGGCTATGAACAAAGGAACGAACTTTTTGAAAATTTTCAAATTCCTTGAAAATCAAACAAATGAGATATTCTTTCAAGAATCCAGATTTTGATAATTTGGTGTGTGTCAGGATTGTGCTAAAACCATTCATGAGCTTTCCCAATGACCACAAAACACTAATTGCCCAGACATCACTTCATGATTGACACCTTGGGGCACAATGATTAAACTAGATTATCCCTTGTCCCAGAGAAAACCTGCTTTGGGTCATGTTTTCCTTGTCTCTTCAAAGAACTCAGATTGGAAACTCAGCCTTTTGAAAACAGACCTAGACTTGCCATGTTCCTCGTTGATACAAATTCGCATGGATAATCAAATTGGGGCATCATATGTGGAAATGATGGATACATAGTGAAGAAGGATGGGCTAATGCATGAATCATTGGGGGCATGCGACGAAAAAAACAAAAAAAAAAGAAAAAAAAGAAAAAGAAAAATCATGATATCATGCATATGAGAATTCGGATGATTCCAAAGTGCAAAATGAAATTCTGAATATCTATTTCCCCTGAGGATTGCTTTTCAATGAGAATATTTGGGCTTGATATGATGAATGACCATCTTTCATATCCCTTTCATAAGAAAAAAATTATTATCCATAGTCACCCCTTTTGAGCCAAAAGAATTCTTAATTCTTTGAACCCTGATCAAGGATTACCCTCTACACTGGGGGGCAAATGCGAGGAAAGATCTTTTCAAAGATCATTGAGAAATGAGTGACAGCTCAGGGACAGACACAAAGCAAATGGAGCCCCGAATAAATACGGGCGCACTCTGTCAAAGAAAAAAGAAGAGGAAAAGATGACGAAATGAAAGCCAAGAAAAACAAACAAAAAACACAATAAAAAAATGTGTGTGAAAGACATGGCAAATTGAAAGCCAAAAGCAAGGAAGAAAAAGAGCAAAATCAAAAAGAAAGAAATGTCCAAGAAGAGACACATGCTTCAAAGAAAATCCTCTTCAAGAAAGGATCCTTGATCTGATTACCCTCAAACACATATTTTGGGCCTATTTATCCTTTCTTTCTGAACCCTGAGCCATGGCCTACATTACGTGCTTTAAAAGTCCATTTTGATCAAGCATGAATGTTTAATTTGAAGGGTTTTCCTCAGATTTTATCCCATCTCATCAAATTCTCATTTCACTAAGGAAGAATTTAGAATTCTCAAGTGCATGGTAAAAAAAAAAAAAAAGAGAAAAATTGAAAAGAATGGGACTCTAGGGCGAAAACCCAAAAAACGGGCGGTCTAGAGTAGAATAGGAATTTTTGATGCCATCTATGATAGTGCCGATACCCCAAAAGAAAAGATCTTATTAAAGGAGTGGTCATCGAGGAACATCTAGGAATTCCTGAACCCCCCAAATTGTCAGTTCTCATTTAGAGGATTGTCTTCAAAAACTGAAATTTTTGTTCCCAAGATTAAACTTTCTGGTTTAAACATCTCAGCCAATCTTTACTCTTGTCAAAATGCCTTGATACGGAAACAAAAAAGAATGTTGAATTTGCTGGGTTCTCAATGAATTCATGATTTATAAAACCTGTTCCATTTGTGAGCCTAGAAGGGATATACATTTTTGTCATGAAGTTTTCCTGGAAAAGCCAGAATCTTGTTATACCAAGCCTTGCCAATCCCAGTTGAAAAAACCCAGATTGATAGTTAGAGAAATTTCTAACAATGATCATCAGTCTTCAAAATATTTGTACATCACACATTGTGGGGATAATATTTTTCGTTCAGAAGTTTTCAAAATGAGAAAACAAATAAAGATATTTTTGAAATACCCATTCTGATTGATGCACCCAAAAGAGTGTATCTTATTTAACCTTGCACTAAAAAGATAAATTGTAAGTATAGTAGTTAGCAAGGGTCGAGTCCTCAGGGATTGAGTTTTAGTTTATAAGTTAATAGTTTAAAACTTAAATTCAAGAACAATAAAAGAAAAGGGGTTTTTGAAGCCAGATTTAAACTAAAGTAAATAATAAGAATAAGATGCAAGGCGGTATAACCAGCCAATAAAAATATATATACTAAATTAGGCGGTATAACCAGCCAATAAAAATATATATACTAAATTAGGCGGTATAACCAGCCAATAAAAATAAAACAAAGTTAATATACAAATTAGGCGGTATAACCAGCCAATAAAAATAAATATAAAAAATAAGCAAACTAAAAGTAAGAAAACAAATAAGTAAGAAGAATCAAATATGAAAAATATGGTTAAGGTTTCATTCTCCACCACTAGACATCATTAAGAATCAATTTCAGATCTATCAATATCAACCAACTATCAAAGTTAACAACCGTAGATAACAACAAGCTCTGTTACCCCAATCTTTCCTTAGTTTGTCGTTAAATAGAACAAGCTCTCTATTTAATCTCTAACCATTAAACAACCTAGAATAAGCTCTCTAAATTCAATTTAATGGCAGCTTTATGATGAGAAAGATAGGTTGATCTAAGCAACAAACACATAAGCTCGGATTGTTCAACTTAGGTTATGTTCCACTTTGCAATTATTGAAAACTTGACCATAATCATTAATCACAAATTGCCACTTATGAATAGGAAATCAAGACAATTACACGGATCAAGACTCCTAAACTAGCAATAGATAATTATCAAGATCTATCTAGTTGTACACCTAAATAAATCTAGACAACATCATGAACAATTCTTGTAGAAGAACATAAGCAACTTTGATAGAAAATTAATGATAGATAGAATCTGAAAATCAATCACAAAACATGTCTAGGGCTTTGAAATCACCCTTAACCAAATAGAAGTTTAGCCTAGCATAGGCATTATAAACATAAACATAAAATTAAAGAAAATCTAAGAAGAAAATAAAAGAAAGAAAGAAGAAGAGGAAGAATATTAATTATCCAACCTCTTGCTCTCTCTAAAGAAAAAGAAAACTAGAGAAAAGAAAGAAAACTAGAGAAAAGAAAGAAGAAGAAAACTTAGAGAATTTTATTAAAATGGCTAATATCCTACCTATGTACAATATGATCCTCTACAATCATCCAAGGCCCTCTATTTATACACATTTTGGAAGGCTAAATGACAAGAGACAAGCTTTACAAATTTCAAAGGTAGGTATAATAGGTGGGTGAATTTTTCTAACAATTTTCGTCATATTGTATGACAATTTTGATCAGCCAACTCGATGGTCAATTTCGTCAATGTTGGAGGCCTGATCTGATCACATGGTCTTCTAGAAAAAGGTTCCCCTATCAGTTACGGATCCATAGCCGTTGGAATCAGCTCATTTGCTGATGTGGATAAGCAGATATGGGCAAAATACGAAAACATGTCAGCACAGAGGTCATTGCACATCAGCCAACTTGATGGTCGATTTAGTCAATATTAGAGGCCTGATCTGATCATATGGTCTTCTAGACAAAGGTTCCCGTATCAGTTACGGATCCATAGCCATTGGAATCAGCTCATTTGCTGATGTGGATAAGCAGATATGGGCAAAATACGAAAACAGGTCAGCACAGACGTCATTGCACATCAGCCAACTTGATGGTCGATTTCGCTAGGGAAAACGACTCCGTTTCAAGAAGTATAAAACATGAAAAAGATAGATATGCCTCTTAGCTTTGCACGGCTACAAATTTCAGCCTTATTGCTTCATTGAAACTCCAGATATAGCTGATATGGAAAAATGTGTCGGAACTGGAACTGAACTGGATTTGCCCTTAATTCTAGTAATCTGAAATCACTCAAAGAAACTTGTGAAAAACACCAAATTACATAAAAATATAAAAGATCATAAACACAATTAGACTAAACAATAATAACTCGTATTTGACACAAAACAATAATAAAACATAACTAAAAACTATATAATTATACGAGTTATCACACCCCCACACTTAGATTGTTGCTAGTCCCTAGCAACGACTCAATAAAAATAAAATAAGAAAATCTAATCTAATCCACTTTCGTAGGAAATCACGGTGGCACTTAGCATGTGACACAAGCCTTTAAACCCCTAGGTGTCCCTAGTGGACGAGTTTAGTCTCGTGAGGGTTTACTAGAACGATACCCACAAACATTGAAAAATTAAAATATAAATAAACTTCATATAAATAAACTACATATACTAAAAATATTTACTCATAATCCTTTCAATACAAATTAGAGACAATATTTGAACAAGTCTTATAAACTAATCAATAGCTTAAAAAATTTCACAAAAAATCATGCTTGAATGTAAATTGTTTGAGTTAAGCCAATATTAGCATAACATATCTCAATCAAAATAGTGCATGTTCAAATTTAATCTCAACTTCTCACATGGGATACTCTCTTGATTTTCA
Source organism: Fremontodendron californicum (assembly GCA_030761205.1). Classification (NCBI taxonomy): domain Eukaryota; kingdom Viridiplantae; phylum Streptophyta; class Magnoliopsida; order Malvales; family Malvaceae; genus Fremontodendron; species Fremontodendron californicum. Next base: position 13,052,284 of record JAULJL010000002.1, read on the forward strand.
CTCTTTAAAGTAGTGGTAAAGTGTTTACACTCAATCAATCTCATGAAAACACTTCTACCATATGCTTGCTTGTCCACCTATTCTCCACTAAAAGATCATGCAACTTCATAAATCAAGAGGTCTTTAATCAAGGTTGTAATGGGGCCAAGGGGTTTGTAATGTGGTTGAAGAACAAAAGGATAAAGATATCACAAAGGTTCCAAAGAGTTCATAAAGTTTAGAGACATAAAAAGATTATACAAAGAAACTTCTCAAAACTCTTTACAAGTACATAGTCACCTAGGCCGGATATTCATGTTGGGCCTTTTCTTCATTCTAAACAACTTTGTAACATCTTTTTCTTTTTCCACAAATTCAAGAGATGATTCATTTTTTTTTTATATAGGAATGTATTTGCCAGTATTCCATTTCTTTTTCTCTTGACTTTTCTTTTCTTTTCCCCCCACACTTATTTCTTGTTTCTAACCAAAAAATATCCCTTGTCTTTGCAACTTGTCTCAAATCATGCTAATTCATCTTTGGAACAAAGGTAAAGATATAAGTATATTTAGGTTAGGGACAAGTTATGGTTACCAAAGAGATAGCTTATTCAATGTAGGCTCAAATTGGTTCACTAAGGGTGTGTTCTCTTGGAACATCAATAAGGGATGGTTGTTTGGCCCTGGCTAAAAATCCTAATGCCTCTATCATATTCATGTTGTCACATGCATCAATATAGTCTCAAACGGTTTAAAGCAAGTTCTAGAGAATCATGTAATCATAAGAGCACTCAAGAAAGAAATTAGATTGATTTGTATAATGCATCAATCATTTTAGGCTCAAAAACTCACAAGAATGATTATACAAGTCAGATTAAGTCTAAACATGCTTCTTTCTCAATCAACATATCATATTAACATTGGCTCATAAAAAGGTTGACATCAAGCTCAATTCTCATGAAAATCTTCTCACTAATAAATATGTTTTAGACTTATGCAATTCATATCTCATCATTGTATTAAAAAGGAACTAAAACACACTAAAAAATAATAATAATAATAAAGACTCATAAAAAAAATAGTAGACAAAAATAAAAGAAATCCTAAATCATTCCCCCCACACTTAATTCTTACATTGTCCTCAATGTAAGTCTATTAACCCAAATGAAAGAATCATGTGTAAGAGAAAAGAACTAATAACATAAGAATAGGAATAACTAGACTCAAAACAAAACAAACTCATGCAACCTAAATAATCCTAAAATACTAAACAAAAATTAACAAGTAAACGTAAAAAGATTAAAATCAAACTGACAAGGTATGTCTCAAGTCTCCCTTACTCAGACCTTGTTCAGAATGAATACTTCTAAATTGCTTAAAACACAACAAACTTTTTTTTTTTTAAGAAGGTAAAATTTAGGAGATATTACCTGTAGAGGTTGCTAACCACTTATTATAACTGAGACACAACAAACAAAATGTTAGATAATGTCACAAAGACAAAGTGCAATCCACTCCTTGCTCGTCCATATCTCTTTTTCTTTTTCCGAGCGTTTGCGAAACAACCGTAGCAGATAAATACTCATAAGCTTGGAGCTTTTTGAGTAAATCTTCAATGGTTGTAGCAGAAATTATGGTTCTCCTTGCCTCTGAAAACATGAATCCATTATCCACAGCATTATCTAAATATGAAAGCAAATTACTAAAATAACCATTAATATTAAGCAAACCAATGGGTTTCTTATTTGTGACCAAAGATGACCAAGAAGCCACGCAAGCTATTTCTTCCAATGTACCCAGACCTCCTGGTAAAGCAATGAATGCATCGGCAGAATGGTACATGATTGTTATCCGTTCAGGGATACTCCAGACTTGTATTTCCTTACCCAAGGTAGGTCCACAAAAATCTGTGAATAGTTTTGGCACGATTCCTAGAACTGGACTTCCTCCGGCGTGTGCTGCTGTAGCGACTGCTCCCATTAAACCCGTACTACCGCCTCCATAAATCAACTGGATCTTTTGTTGGGCAAGTATTACTCCAACTCTTATGGCTTCATCAGCGAATATGTTATTTTTCCCTGGATAAGCACCTCCAAAAACACAAATTTTTTTAATGCGTTGGGACGAAGTACTTTCCATTTTTTTTTCTTTTTTTCGAGTGCCTGAAAGAGAATGAGTACATGGTGTAATATATAGAGGACTGAGTAGTGAATCAGACAAGAGTAATAATGTCGCCGAAAGTGTATTTGACCTGTCAGAAGAAAATGTTAACCTAACAAAAGATTTTTGCGTGATTTCAGGAAGAAAATAAAAAAGAGAAGAAAAATCAATCGTAAAAGACAAATAAAAAAAATGAGAATAATTACACAAATCGAATAACACGTAAATTAAACCGAAATAAAGTTATTGCAAATCAAACCAAAAGCTGAGAAGTCATTTATTGTAGTTGTGATTGTGGCTCACATCTTCCTCTGGTTTTACGTCCAGAAACGGCTTAAACGCCTTCTATGAGTCGAGGATATGCTTCCCATCCAGTTTTCTTACAAGCTGGCAAACAGGGTCTTTTAACATCAGATTCCCAAGATGTTGCCATTCCCTTTGGAATTGCGGCCATAAATCAAGAATTTCTCTTTGTACGTCTCCACTAGGATGCGTCTCAAGAGAAAGTTGGATATTACCCAAATTCTCCTTACTCAGTCCATCCTTAATGAATTCAATTTTATCATCTCGATTAGAGGACGGAATCCCAATAGAACGACATTTACCATTACACGTCCATCGTGCACATTTGTGGCAATTAGAACTCATGCTCTTTGCTCGTCGCTTCTTTGCAAAAGTGCTTCTACCTGTACCTGGTAAATACAAAACAGGAAGATATTCATCTTCACGTACCTTGGCTTCAATTATCCAACGTATGTCTCCAGGAATCCCTTTGTGCATAAGCATTCTTAATCTTTCAAATCGAACTTGGTAAAGCTTCAGTAAAATATTTCGAGGAAAAGAGGAAATCGTTTCTGCAATCTTGTGAGAATATCATCCATCCTGAAAAAAAAATGAAAAAAAATTGAAAGAGAAATTGGAAGAGAAATTTATATACAATATCAGTTTTGTGGGTAGCTGATGGAACCGATTTAAATAATCACGGAGTACCGTTATCCGCCATTTAACCGGGGTTAAAAAATTATATTTACATCTAGTTATTTTCAAAACAAGGATCAGAAAGAAAAACAACATAAAAAGACTCAAAAACAAAACACTCTAAATAAAATCCTAAATTCTTCCCCCCACACATAATTCTTACATTGTCATTAATGTGATGCTATTAATCCCAATACAAGAATTATATGTAAGAGAAAAGAACTATTAAACAAAAGAAACTTATGAGCAGCCTAAATGAACTTTAAAACAGTAAACACAATTAACAAAGAAACATAAGAAATAAAAATAAAAACAATAAAAATAATAAAAGAAAAAGGAAAAGAAAGAGAAAGCAAATATGAATATGGAAGGTTGGCAATTTCATCTTTAATTGGGCTGCCTTCCCAATTAACACTTGAGTTAGTGTTTTGAATCTAACCAACACCCCTTCTTGGCTTTTTACGCTTGTCAGGCTCATACATGAAATTTTCCAAATTTATGCGTTTGAGAGGTAGCTTTCTTTGCACAACAGTGGATGTATTCTCCATTACAAGTATTATTCCATCATCCTTGGTGGTGCATATCTCATCGAGGAATGATGCATCTTTTGGTACTTGTTGAATGACATCCACAAACAAACTGTTTAAGGTTTCCAGCGTGTCTTGTTCATGTTCATCCTCCTTGAACTTTGCGAATCTACTAGGAAAAGGTGGAGAAGAAACATTAGTAAAAATTGGAATCTCAAACGTTACCTCAGGTGCTGAAATACTCTTATTTGGATCATTGGCTTCATTATCCTCAAGAATAGAATTCATCTCTAATTTTGTCTCATCCGCATCTTGTTCCTCATTCCTCAAGGTCACAATAGTAGTATTCTCCTTTGGGTTAATCATTGTTTGGGCAGGGAGTTCTTCAGATCTTTGTGCTACCCATCCCACCATACTACTAGTCAATTGGATCATTTGCTTTTCCAAACTCTGGATGCTTGCCCTTGTTTCCTGTTGAAATTGCAATGTATCAGTAACAAGAGAATAGACAAGATCTTCTAAAGAAGTACCTGAGTTTTGAGTCATATGTGGTGGTTGAAAAAGATCTGGTTCTTGGGACCATGATTGATTGAAGCTAGATGGATGAGTGTAATTGGCATAAGGATCTACTTCTTGGTAATTTTTCGAGTAGCCATAATTAGTATGATCCCACCATCCCTCATGGTAAGTGTTTGAGTAATGATCATACTGTTGGTCTTGGAACACTTGATGGCCTTGACATCCTCCCATGGCCAATTGTTGAACTGGGAAGGTGAGATTGGCTTGTTGATTCTCCATGTTCATGTATGCCACCAACTCTTCAAGTGTTAGATTGCTCAATTCCATCGTTTTTTATTTATTTATTTTTTTTTCAAAATTTGATCAGAAAAACCCGTATGTACAAGAAAATAAAACTCATTAGAACTGAAAATAAGAATAAACCAAGTAACAAATAAACTAAAGAAAACAATCCCCGGCAACGGCGCCAAAAATTTGATGCACCCAAAAGAGTGTATCTTATTTAACCTTGCACTAAAAAGATAAATTGTAATTATAGTAGTTAGCAAGGGTCGAGTCCTCAGGGATTGAGTTTTAGTTTATAAGTTAATAGTTTAAAACTTAAATTCAAGAACAATAAAAGAAAAGGGGTTTTTGAAGCCAGATTTAAACTAAAGTAAATAATAAGAATAAGATGCAAGGCGGTATAACCAGCCAATAAAAATATATATACTAAATTAGGCGGTATAACCAGCCAATAAAAATATATATACTAAATTAGGCGGTATAACCAGCCAATAAAAATAAAACAAAGTTAATATACAAATTAGGCGGTATAACCAGCCAATAAAAATAAATATAAAAAATAAGCAAACTAAAAGTAAGAAAACAAATAAGTAAGAAGAATCAAATATGAAAAATATGGTTAAGGTTTCATTCTCCACCACTAGACATCATTAAGAATCAATTTCAGATCTATCAATATCAACCAACTATCAAAGTTAACAACCGTAGATAACAACAAGCTCTGTTACCCCAATCTTTCCTTAGTTTGTCGTTAAATAGAACAAGCTCTCTATTTAATCTCTAACCATTAAACAACCTAGAATAAGCTCTCTAAATTCAATTTAATGGCAGCTTTATGATGAGAAAGATAGGTTGATCTAAGCAACAAACACATAAGCTCGGATTGTTCAACTTAGGTTATTTTCCACTTTGCAATTATTGAAAACTTGACCATAATCATTAATCACAAATTGCCACTTATGAATAGGAAATCAAGACAATTACACGGATCAAGACTCCTAAACTAGCAATAGATAATTATCAAGATCTATCTAGTTGTACACCTAAATAAATCTAGACAACATCATGAACAATTCTTGTAGAAGAACATAAGCAACTTTGATAGAAAATTAATGATAGATAGAATCTGAAAATCAATCACAAAACATGTCTAGGGCTTTGAAATCACCCTTAACCAAATAGAAGTTTAGCCTAGCGTAGGCATTATAAACATAAACATAAAATTAAAGAAAATCTAAGAAGAAAATAAAAGAAAGAAAGAAGAAGAGGAAGAATATTAATTATCCAACCTCTTGCTCTCTCTAAAGAAAAAGAAAACTAGAGAAAAGAAAGAAAACTAGAGAAAAGAAAGAAGAAGAAAACTTAGAGAATTTTATTAAAATGGCTAATATCCTACCTGTAGACATCTAATTTTGTCCGGACCACTAAACAGGTATGTTTTCTTCCCATATTGATGTTCCCAAGTGTAAAAAGACTGTTTTCATCCTGCAGGTGGTACTCCGAGACTTAGTTTAAGAGGGCGAGCACAAAAAGTCAAACTTGAAAAAAAGTCAACCCCAAAAAAAGTCAACCCCGAAGTAGACATCTAATTTTGTCCGGACCACTAAACAGGTATGTTTTCTTCCCATATTGATGTTCCCAAGTGTAAAAAGACTGTTTTCATCTTGCAGGTGGTACTCCGAGACTTAGTTTAAGAGGGCGAGCACAAAAAGTCAAACTTGAAAAAAAGTCAACCCCAAAAAAAGTCAACCCCGAAAAAGTCAACCCCAGAAAGTCAACTACTGAAAAAGTCAACCCACTTTCAAAATCAAGATTTTAAGTTCAATTGAAAAATGGCAAAAGAATTTTGATAATCCGAGGTCTACATTGAAAGATATGGAGTTCGGAAGTTGGGATTTGGAGATTCAGTAGAAAAGAAACCCTAATCCGAGAAATTTGGGAAAAGTGCTTAAACGATCAAACTGGTCGGAATTGAAGGTTCCAAATGAAAGATAAGCACTGACTATGGGTAATGGAGAAGTCACTTGCAATAAAAACCGAAAGAAAAGTCAATCCGGGAGAAAACCGAGAATTAGGGTTTTTAGTGGATTTCGGTGAAATCGGGAAGAATCACAGAAATGGCCCGACTTGTTAAGAACAAAGCCCCCAATGGATGAAGAATGGTTAAAAAGGATGGCCCAAGGCTCAGATTGAAGAAAATCTGAAAATCGGATTTGTTTTGAGCAAAACCGGGTTTCGGAGGTAAAAGGGCAAAATTGGAAAATTTTGGGAAAAATAGCAAATGGACTCCGAAAATTATGGAAAATTTGTCAATCTCATTCTTAAATCATTTGAAGGAGATTGGCGAAAGAAAATCTTGATTCCGAGTTCGTTTGCAAAATGGCCAAATCCCGGGCTTCTTATGCAGTAATTCAAAAAGGAAAATCCCGGAAAAATAGCAAATGGACTCCAAAAATTCTGAAATTTGGCAAATCTCAATTTTAAATTATTTGGAAGATATTGGCGAAAGAAAATCTTGATTCCGAGTTCGTTTGCAAAATGGCCAAATCCCGGGCCTCCTATGCAGTAATTCAAGCCGATAAATCCCGAAAAAATACCAAATGAGCTCCAAAAATTATGAAAACTTCCAGATCACACTTTTTAATTATTTTGAAGAGATTGGTGAAGAAAAATCTTGATTTGGAGCTCGTTTAAAAAATGGTAAAATGTAGGGGCATAAAAGGGCATTTTTGGGAAGAAAAAATCCAAATAAATAGAAAACGGACTCGGATAATTTTGAAAACTTCCAGAACTCAATATTTTATTATTTTGGAAGTATTAAAAAAAGAAAAATTGAATTTGGAGTCCGTTTGATATTTACTTGCATCCGGGGGGCAAAATGGTCATTTCACCCAAGCAACCGAAAAGGGCTTTTTTTGGCCCTTCAAAAAATCAGAGTTGGGCTGGAAAAGAGATGTGCTGGCATACCCAAGCCCAAAGAAAGGAGGAAGCTTCTAATTTTTTTTTTTAATCAAGTGGTTAAAAATCAAGAGTTAGTTAACCATTCTCTTTGATCAAGCCATGGTGATTAAACCACATAGGTTAAGAAAGATGTCAACATTATTTTTGCATAGCTGTAATTTGAGAGGGCTGAGATGCTAATCTAAAGGTGGTAATTTCATGACTTTTCATCTTGAATTATTGGCCATTTGATGGAAATTAGGTTACACAAAAATGACAACATCTTGGAGGCTATATAACCATGCATTAAGGCTAGCCCTAAGGAGGGGGGAGGCAGATTTTGGTTTCTTCTTTTCCATTTTGGCTGATTTCTCTTAGTTTTTCTTAGTTTTTATCTTCTTGGTTGAGAGCAAAAAAAGAAAAGTTTAGAAAAAAAGGAAAGTTTGAAGAGAAAAGCTTGAAATATTAGCTTCTTGAGGTTGCTCTTGAGCACCAACTCTTGCACTTTCATTTTCTATTCTTGTTTTTTGCTATTTTAATCTCTACTTGGTGAGTTTTCATTTTAAAATAATGTTTCTTGTTCTTCCTTCATTTCCTTTCTTAAGTATTTTTTTTACATTTTTTTTTACAATAAACTCACCATGGCCAAATGGCCTACATTATTTATTTTAAGTTGTTGTTTCAATTCATTTTACCATATTGTTTATGCTATTTTCTTTGTTTTTGATGTTTTAAGTGTTATGTTATTTCATGTTCTTAAGTTATATTTAATTTGGTTGCTTTGTTTGTTGCCATTTATGTCTTAGATATCATGTTTTTGCATTTTTAATTTTCTGTTTTCATGTTGTTTAAATTTGAGCATGTTTTAGAGTTAGCATATTAAGTGTTTGTGAAAATGCTTGTGTGATTCTTTGCATGATTCTTGTTTTATATCTTAGTGAGCATGTTTTAGATTTGGTATATTAGGTGTTTGTGAAAATGCTTGTGTGATTTTTGTGTTATGACTTAGTTTTTCATGCTAGCATACCAAGTGTTTGTGAAAATGCCATGCTTGTTGGAGCTTGAGGCCATTTGGCTACTCCATGTGTTTTGCATTGTGTGTTGTATTTTTGTCATGCTAGTTGTTAGGTTTTTGCATTTGCATGATATTTGGTTGGATTTTTGAATTAAGCATGCCTTGTGTTTGTGAAAATGCCATGCATATCTTAGGTCTAGGTTGCATTTATTGCCATGCAAGTTCATGTTAGGTCTAGGCCATATTATTTATGTCATGCATTTTCCTTATATTTAGTTTTAAATCCATGCATTTCATGCATTATGTTTGCTGCATTATTTCATGCATTTCATGTTCATACCACTTGAATAATGACTTGAGCCAATTGATGGTTCAAAGTCATGCTCTCTTGAGCACACTTGTGGAAAATTAAGTTTGTCAAGTTGATTATTCTACCTTTGTGATTTTTTTTACTTAGCCATTTTTATCTAACTTTCAAAAAGTCCTAGCTACTGCTTTCAAGTCATTTTATGAGTTTCAAATATTTTTACTTTGATTTTTAAATGATTTTATCAAAGACAAAAAAATGTGCTGGCAAAACAGTTTTTTCTCCTCCAAAAACTCGTACATCTCTGATTTTTCTGGGAATTCATCTTTGATCAGAAAATTAAGCCGATTTTTTATCGTGTATTTTTACATGTCCTGAGTCTCCAGTAATTTTTTCAGAATTTTTGGAATTTTTAGAAATAGGGTAAAAAATCGTGGATTAAAACTGGACAGTGGAGTCAGAATTGAATTTAAAGAAAAACAAAGCAGTTTTTTCTCCTCCAAAAACTCGTACATCTCTGATTTTTCTGGGAATTCATTTTTGATCAGAAAATTAAGCCAATTTTTTATCGTGTAGTTTTACATGTCCTGAGTCTCCAGTAATTTTTTCAGAATTTTTGAAATTTTTAAAAATAGGGTAAAAAATCGTGGATTATAACTGGACAGTGGAGTCAGAATTGAATTTAAAGAAAAACAAACAGTTTTTTTTCTCCTCCAAAAAACTCATATATCTCTGATTTTTTTGGGAATTCATCTTTGATTCGAAAATTAAGCCGATTTTTTCTCGTGTAGTTTTACATGTCCTGAGTCTCCAGTATTTTTTTCAGAATTTTTGGAATTTTTAAAAATAGGGTAAAAAATCGTGGATTAAAACTGGACAGTGGAGTCAGAATTGAATTTAAAGAGAAACCATTTTTCTGTTTTGGTTAATTTACTTAGAGTGGGCTGATTAGGAGGGTTAGCTACTGACTTAGGGTAGTTTCTAAGCCTTTTAAAACTCTAAAAATGGTTTTTCAAGTCTCGGGTTAAGGGTAGTCAAGTCCGGATTTTTAAACTTAGGAAATTAGAGCCATTTAAAAAAAAATTTAGCCCAGTTTTTATTCAAGCTTCTCAAAATTGTTTTCAAACAATCACAAAGTATTTTGGTTTTAGAATATTTAATTTGACATATTTTCCTAAGGTAGCCGGATATCTTTTTAGATATACGGATTTCCTTAATAAAAGGAAAAAAATACATTTCATGCATTGCATTTTTATTTTCATGCATATTATATGATAGCATTATTTTATTCCATGTCATTTAAATTATATGCCATACCATTCATATTTGTCATGTCATTTAGGTTGCATTATATTATTTAGACTGTACTATGTCATTTTATTTATGTCATGCATATACATATTCATTTCTTTTAAATGTTTCCAAAAAAAGATAATGGTTTTCAATAAAAAAAATATAAAGATATTCCCGAGTTAAAATAATTCATGAGTTCTCTACCGGGTTTGCTGGAGGGAATATCATCAATTATCATTAATAAAGGAATATCTTTCTTTCAAAAAAGAGAATGATTCGGAAAGTTTTCCAAAACTAATAAAAATTTCTATATTTTGCCACGTTTGTTGGGGAATATAGGAAAATTTTGAATTTATAAATTCCGGATCATTTTCAATAAAAAAATGGAATTATTTTTCTTTAAATTGGGAATTAACTTGAAATACTAAATTTAAAACCAACTTTTTACCGAGACTTGAGATAACACACGATTAATAAGGTACCGATTTATACGGGCGTTGTGGGGGTGCCAATCCTTCCCCACACGTAACCGACTCCCGAACCCGTTTCTTTGATTTCTCTGGTTTTAACGCAGACTTGAAATTGGTTTTAAAAATATTTTAATTAATTTTTAAAATATTTTTATAAAACCGGTTTTAATAGGTGGCCGATCACACCTAGCTAAAAAAGATTGGTGGCGACTCCATGTCTTTTTTAAGGTCATTTTCAAAACCTTCATTTTTCTAGAGGAATTAAGTCGATTTTTCCTCGTTTTTTTTAAATGTCACGCTTAACGAATAATAAAGTCTTGCGATGAGACTCGTCGTTATTTTTTAGGTTGCGACAGCTTGGCGACTCCACTGGGGACTATTAGAGAGTCAGGCCTAGAATTGGTCGTGTGTTATCAAAGTCTCGGTTTTGTTGGTTTAATTGGTATTTAATTTTAATTCCCACATTTTTTTAATAAGGAGAATTTTGAAAATAATAAAATGTTTTTAAATATGTTCATACTCATGTGCATGCATTTTTTTTTTGTTCTCTAGTTATTTAAGGTTGTATATTATAATTGCTTGTCGGTTAATGCGTTACACTATTCTTGAATGTTTTAATTGCTAGGGCATTTAGAATAAGGTTTGCAGAATAGGTAGTGAAAGGTTTGATATTCCTCCACACACACTACACGTGCATTTGCATAACATGAATCCTATACCCGGATTCCGTCCTTTTAAGTGGGAGTAAAGTAACTACGCCTTCGTGATGATCCTCCGTATGGGCTAGTGAAACACTTTCGGAGTATAAAATACCTATTGCCTTCGTGATAATCCTCCGTACGGGCATAGGAAAATATATTCTAACGGATTGAACCCGCTTTTATCGGGGTGCCTTACTAGCCTTCACCAGCGACAGTGAGGAACAATTCGGGGCCTTAGAACCGATTCACCCTCATATAGTGAACCTAGGCGAAGCCATCCCGAATTTCCGTTAGATATACCGAAAATAGGAACACATGGAGGGACATTTCTAAACTTTTTGTTACCTGTTTTACACTCCGAATAAGTGTGGTAGATCAGGCAACGATGTACGTACATCGCCCGTAATAAATGTGATACTCCGCCTCGAAGGCATCGTGATGCCTAAATAAGCAGATATTGCTGGGGCAGATGTTCATTAGCTGTTTTTAAAAAAAAAAAACAAATCTTTTTTAAGCATTTTGCATGTTGCACATTTCATACATGTGTGAATAGAGTGTGTACATTTTTGGTTTTGTTATTGATCTCATTCTTTGCAATAAACAGTTTGTAATTTCATTTGATGATTTCATAAAACAGGTAGTGTCACATGAACATTTGCATATGGTACCATAGTGGGATCCACCCTGAAATTCTTTTGAAAATAATGTGATTGGTTTTTTATAAATAAAAAAAAAACACAAAAAAAAAAGCATGTTAAAAAAAATCATAAATTAGGAGGCAAATCTTGCATAATGAGATTTTTGAATAATCAAGATTTAGGTCTCACCAATTTCGTGTAATCATTGGTTAATTTATTTGTGTCATTTTGACATCGTGTTACAGTCATAACATGCATGATTATTCATTATAGAATACATTTGTGATATACATGGTCATTCTTTGTACCTACCTTTGTATTAATTCATTTATTCTTAGCATGTATCATTTTGACATCATAGCATGCATGGTCATTCATTGTAGGACACGTTTATGACATGCATAGTCATTATCTGTATATACCTGGCATTAGATTGCATCCATAGCATACATAGTCATCATAATTTCTCTGTATATGTTCATGCATTATCATCAGTTTATTCATGCACATAGGAATAGAGCATGTACATTCATAATCTTAATCTCATGACATTTTCATTTGCATGAAAGGGGTTCGAGATATGAGGAATGAATCGGAGGAACGATTGGGTGCTTTGGAACGCAATCAAGATGAATATGGACATGAAATCCGAGAGGTGAAGGAACAACTTGCCAAATGGTTGAGGATATGGGTAACAGTAAAGGTGAACTTTCTCAGGGCTTCGCATCATCTTCGGATCAACCAAAACCATTAGGTCCAGAACATACAATCCTTGCTGGATCCTGCACTTGTCAATGCCACAAAGGTTGCAATCCTGATGAAATTGTGGACAAAATCATGAAAATAATTAAACCTGAAAGCCTGATACCAAAGACAGAAACCTCGAATCCAATACCATACCTGCAAACTGTTCTAGGTCCAAACCAGTATCCCCACCCTACCATGGTCCAATCGTCCATTGGGACGACCACTACGGGATTCCTGAATCCCACTCCATCGTTACCAACTACCAGTTCATACTATTTCCCTCATCAATCACCTTATCCAGTACCTGGGATAGGAACCTCGAGCTATGTACAACCTCCAAAGGCCCCGTGTCCAAATCCGTACCCTTACCATGCTGTTCCACCACATCCCCATGTAAACACTCCGGTTCGAACCTTAGTGCCACCACCAAGTGCCCCAACTCCTAGGCCATGTGTGACTAAGAAACGATCCCAGAATAAGACCCAAATGCATTTTGATCCCATTCCAATCAGCTACCAAGAGCTCCTCCCTATACTGATCCAAAATCACAACCAAAGACAGAAACCTCGAATCCAGTACCATACCTGCAAACTGTTCTAGGTCCAAACTAGTATCCCCACCCTACCATGGTCCAATCGTCCATTGGGACGACCACTACGGGATTCCTGAATCCCACTCCATCGTTACCAACTACCAGTTCATACTATTTCCCTCATCAATCACCTTATCCAGTACCTGGGATAGGAACCTCGAGCTATGTACAACCTCCAAAGGCCCCGTGTCCAAATCCGTACCCTTACCATGCTGTTCCACCACATCCCCATGTAAACACTCCGGTTCGAACCTTAGTGCCACCACCAAGTGCCCCAACTCCTAGGCCATGTGTGACTAAGAAACGATCCCAGAATAAGACCCAAATGCATTTTGATCCCATTCCAATCAGCTACCAAGAGCTCCTCCCTATACTGATCCAAAATCACATGGTTGCCTGTGTCCCATTGAAACCCCTGTTACCACCATATCCAATATGGTATAATCCAAATGAAAGATGTGATTATCACTGTGGAATTGTTGGCCATAGCATCGAAGATTGTATAGCAGTCAAAAGGAAAGTGCAAGCTCTCATAGATGCCAAGTGGTTGGATCCAACGACACTGATTGATAAAGGACTGGGAAAACGCCATTAGGATTGGGAGATTTACAGCATTGAGGTGGAAAGACTTCGGTCTTATATGATGTAATAGGATTTCACTTTTTCAGTAGCCGGTTCTTATAGCCTTAGGATGCTAGGAAGAATAAAGTGCTTGTAAAGACAGTTTTAACTACTGCTCAAATTTTAAAACATGGTTTATACCATTGTGAACATTGATATGGGAATGAATTGAGTATGCTTCAAATTTATAAGATGTTGATGATTAAGTTCCTCCGATTCTTATTTCCTCCGTGATATCTTCCCCTTTGCATTTTGCATCCCATCAATTATTTGTCAGGTTGCATTCATGCATTCATAATCAGCATGATTTTTCTGTATATATCCATGCATTAATTTGCTTATTACATACATCATGATTAGCATTAGGTCACATTCATGACACACATGGTTAGCATGATTTTCTTTGTATATACTCTGTATCAACCATTCATTGTTTACATAATTGACACCGTGTTGCATTCATAGTGTATGTGATCATTCATTGGGAAACATGCTAAAATACATGAGCAGTCATTGCATATATTCATGTGTTGATCTGTTTATTCTTTGTTTGCAACATGTTGGCATTGTGATTGCATTTATCACATATATGGTCAGCATGTTTCCATTGTACATATCCATACATCATATTGTTTAGGCTTCACATGCATCAAATTGCATTCATGGCTCATTCATCATGACATACATTTGGGGGAAATAAAATAGAAGTTGGCTTGGCTTTAGGAGTCTTTGAAAGAATTTCCATTTCAAATCAGAAGAAGTACTGAGTACACTTTTAATACAGGCTGGTGCTATGGAGGATGAACAAGTTGCCCGAATGGAAAAAATGGAAAGGGAACAGAGAGAATTGCGAGAACAACTAGCAAAATCTCAAGCAGAATCTAAGGATCAGATGACTAAACTGATGGAGCTAATGTCTGCTGTAATCAAGGGAAAAGGATACACCGAAAACTTTGTCGCCGGAGAAGGGTTAGAGGTACAAAAGGGCCAAGATGAGGTTGCAATAAGTGATGCCCAGAACACTATTAACCCCGTCAATGTCCTAAACTCAGATGATCCAGCTAAACAGGCAAAGTTGAAAAGGGTTGCAGTAAATGAGGTTGAGTTGGCAGATTCCCAAGAGAAATATCAGTTGTTAGATGAAAGGCTTCGGGCAATAGAAAGAACAGATGTATTCGGGAGTGTGAAGGCGAAAGAACGATGCTTGGTCCTCGATTTAGTCATTCCTCCTAAGTTCAAGATCCCTGACTTTGTGAAATATGACGGGACGACCGATCCATCAGCCCACATCACTATGTTCTGCCGAAAGATGACAAGTCAGATAGATAATGATAAGCTTTTAATTCACTGCTTTCAGGATAGCCTCAGCGGGTCCGCAATTAGGTGGTATAGTCAGTTGAGCAAGGATCAGATTCGCTCTTGGAATGATTTGGCTAGGGCTTTTCTAAACCAGTACAAGCATATGACCGACAGGACACTTGATCTTCTCACTTTGCAAAATATGGAGAAAAAAGCTACTGAGAGCTTCAAAGAATATGCACAACGGTGGATGAGCCTGGCTGCCCAAGTACAACCGCCCTTGACACAAAAGGAAATCACTATCCTTTTTGTGAATACACTGCAGGCCCCGTACTATGACAGACTCGTCGGCAATGCTTCGAAGAATTTTGTGGACATGGTAATTTCAGGGGAGATGATTGAGAATGCTATCAAGAGTGGGAAACTTGAAAGAGAAGGAACATCCAATACCGAGAGAAATAAGGCACCAAGAAAGAAAGAGGAAGATGTCCAAACTATGGGAGATTTCATCCCATATTCCCAATTTCCCTCATACCAATCATGTTACCCTACTGAGGTATCTCCAAGCCTTTATCCTTACCTACCTACCCAAACATCTAATCCTATACCAGCCCTTGCAACAAGGCCTACTTCCAGAAAACGATCGCGGGAAAATCAAGAAAGAATTCCAATCCCCATCCCTGACTTACTGCCATTACTAATAAAGAATCAGTACCTTACCCCGGTACCTTTGAAAATAGCTCCGAATCCATCAGCAAGGAGTTATGACCCTGACAGCAAGTGTGATTATCACCTAGGGGTAGTTGGGCATTCAACTGAAAAATGCAGACAACTGAAGGAAAGGATTGAAAGTCTTATCCGTGATGGTATTTTGACACCGGAGCTTATCGATCAATGGAAGGCCGCTTAGCCCTAAATCAGTTTCTTTCAGGGTTTTAGGGGGAGAATTACTACCTTTGAAGGATGTCAATAGGAGCATTTTTGACGCATGTAGTTTTATACACTGTGATGATGAAAGCACTTGTCTCATGTTAACATCTACATGAATTAAATGAATTTTAAATGCTTTGTGTTTGTTGTGTTTTAAATAAACGTGAATTTACAAAAACAAGCATTAAGGAAGTTTTAATAATGGATAGTCTCAAGAAGATTGATGATCAGTGTTAGAAATGACCCAACACCATCCCCCTCTTTTTTGGGCTTCTCTATACCTAAACCTTGAATCAATAACACTTGAAAGACCTAATGCTTCAAGGAAAAATGAATGAAAAAAGAGAAGCATTGTCATTGCAAAATAAGCAAGGATGTAAATCCTAGTCTAGGCTATGAACAAAGGAACGAACTTTTTGAAATTTTTCGAATTCCTTGAAATTCAAACAAATGAGACATTCTTTCAAGAGTCTAGATTTTGATAATTTGATGTGTGTCAAGATTGTGCTAAAACCATTCATGACCTTTCCCAATAACCACAAAACACTAATTGCCCAAACATCACTTCATGATTGACATCATGGGGCACAATGATTAAACTAGATTATCCCTTGTCCCAGAGAAAACCTGTTTTTGAGTCGTATTTTCCTTGTCTCTTCAAAGAACTCAGATTGGAAACTCAGCCTTTTCAAAACAGACCTAGACTTGCCATGTTCCTCGATGATACAAATTCGCATGGATAATCAAATTGGGGGCATCATATGTGGAAATGATGGATACATAGTGAAGAAGGATGGGCTAATGCATGAATTATTGGGGGCATGCAACGAAAAAAAAAACAAAAAAAAAAAATTTGTGATATCATGCATATGAGAATTCGGATGATTCCAAAGTGCAAAATGAAATTCTGAATATCTATTTCCCCTAGGGATTGCTTTTCAATGTGAATATTTGTGCTTGACATGAGAAATGGCCATCTTTCATATCCCTTTCACACAAAAAGAAATTATCCATAGTCACCCCTTTTGAGCCAAAAGAATTCTTAATTCTTTGAACCCTGATCAAGGATTACCCTCTACACTAGGGGGCAAATGCGAGGAAAGATCTTTTCAAAGATCATTGAGAAATGAGTGACAGCTCAGGGACAGACACAAAGCAAATGGAGCCCCGAATAAATACGGGCGCACTCTGTCAAAGAAAAAAGAAGAGGAAAAGATGACGAAATGAAAGCCAAGAAAAACAAACAAAAAACACAATAAAAAAATGTGTGTGAAAGACATGGCAAATTGAAAGCCAAAAGCAAGGAAGAAAAAGAGCAAAATCAAAAAGAAAGAAATGTCCAAGAAGAGACACATGCTTCAAAGAAAATCCTCTTCAAGAAAGGATCCTTGATCTGATTACCCTCAAACACATATTTTGGGCCTATTTATCCTTTCTTTCTGAACCCTGAGCCATGGCCTACATTACGTGCTTTAAAAGTCCATTTTGATCAAGCATGAATGTTTAATTTGAAGGGTTTTCCTCAGATTTTATCCCATCTCATCAAATTCTCATTTCACTAAGGAAGAATTTAGAATTCTCAAGTGCATGGTAAAAAAGAGAAAAATTGAAAAGAATGGGACTCTAGGGCAAAAACCCAAAAAAAGGGCGGTCTAGAGTAGAATGGGAATTTTCGATGCCATCGATGATAGTGCCGATACCCCAAAAGAAAAGAGCTTATTAAAGGAGTGGTCATCGAGGAACATCTAGGAATTACTGAACCCCCCAAATTGTCAGCTCTCATTCGGAGGATTGTCTTCAAAAACTGAAACTTTGTTCCCAAGATTAAACTTTCCGGTTTAAACATCCAGCCAATCTTGATGCTTGACAAAATGCCTTGATATGGAAACTAAAAGAATGTTGAATTTGTTTGGTTCTCAATGAATTCATGATTTATAAAACCTGTTCCATTTGTGAGCCTAGAAGGGATATACATTTTTGTCATGAAGTTTTCCTGGAAAAGCCAGAATCTTGTTATACCAAGCCTTGCCAATCCCAGTTGAAAAAACCCAGATTGATACTTAGAGAAATTTCAAACAATGATCATCAGTCTTCAAAAGATTTGTACATCACACATTGTGGGGTTAATATTTTTTGTTCAGAAGTTTTCAAAATGCGAAAACAAATAAAGAGATTTTTTTTTGAAATACCCATTTTGATGTTGGCATGAGACAAGGATTTTTTAACTCAAAGGTGTAGAACTGCCAGGATAGGTCTTGACTTCCAGATATGAGAAGAAGAAATAGAACCCGGTTCAGATCTCTGTTGATGAAAGTTTGAAAATTGTTGGGGCAAAGAGAATAGCCAAAATGAATTGAAGATATACTCTGATTTGAAGAGGAAAAATGAATTTGAAAGGCTAAGCCAAAGTCTAGAAAAACAGCCGGGGGCACTTGCATCACTCATGAGCACTCATCTCTTTATCAAGCTTTTACATCTGCACAGTGTCGGCAAGCATTTGCATCATTCATGGGTATCTGCATTGGCATTATTCCATAAGCATCTGCATTTTACCTTTACATTTACAATTCTTCATGGAATTCGTATTTGTGTCATCTCAAACAATTGCATCATTTCTAGAATCATTGCATTTTCGTTAATGTGTGGTAATTGTAGTTACACCATTCATAAACCAGTTACATGAACACAATTAGTAGGGGCATCTGCATCATGAAACATGGACATCAATCCAAGTCATTTACATTTGCATTAAAGACATTTGCACCAGTTTAAGTCATTTCGTATCTTATTCAACATATGCATTTGCATCAAAAAGCATTCGCATCTTCTCAAAATCTTTAGGTTAATTTTCAACAATTCTTCAGCACCATTTTTAAGACCTCCGGGCATAATTCATAGGTAAGACCTCCGGGCAACATCTTTAAGACCTCCGGGCATAACTTTTTTCAGGGGTAAGGCCTCCGGGCACTATTCTTAAGACCTCCGGGCATCATTTTTAAAGTCGCATACAGCGCATTTTTTCCAAATTATGGGTAAGGCCTCCGGGCACCATTCTTAAGACCTCCGGGCATCATTTTTAAAGTCGCATATAACGCATTTTTTTCAAATCACGGGTAAGGCCTCCGGGCACCATTCTTAAGACCTCCGGGCATCATTTTTAAAGTCGCATACAGCGCATTTCTTCCAAATTATGGGTAAGGCCTCCGGGCACCATTCTTAAGACCTCCGGGCATCATTTTTAAAGTCGCATACAGTGCATTTCTTCCAAATTATGGGTAAGGCCTCCGGGCACCATTCTTAAGACCTCCGGGCATCATTTTTAAAGTCGCATACAGCGCATTTCTTCCAAATCACGGGTAAGGCCTCCGGGCACCATTCTTAAGACCTCCGGGCATCATTTTTAAAGTCGCATACAACGCATTTTTTTCAAATCACAGGTAGGACCTCCGGGCAACATCTTTAAGACCTCCGGGCATAACTTCTTTTTTCAGGGGTAAGGCCTATGGGCACCATTTTTAAGACCTCCGGGCATAATTTTTCAAATCACAGGTAAGACCTCCGGGCAATGATGGTGACTCAATTAAGAGTTGTAAACCCAAGTGCAGGTTATGTTCAAGTAATAAATTCTCGGGTGTCCGAGGTCGAACCACAGGGAAGCGTACTAGTAAGTATAAGTTTATAAATATATAAGAAAAAGAAAGTAAACAATATATTAGGAGATCAACAACAAAATAAGATAAACAAGATATTAGAGAACAAAATAAACAAAATATAAAAGAAATTAAACAAGATATAAAAAACAATAAGAAAAGATGTTGAGGTTAGAGAATCCACTCTTGGTGTTATGCTAAGATTAATCTTGTTTTATTACACAATTGAAATCCACACATAAGGGAGGTTCCAATCGGAAGGTTTAGCAATTCAGTCCAAATTGTCCAACGTCCATAGCATATGATATTATGTTCATTTGGTGTCCTCAAAACTCATAAAAAGAGTCCAAGCATTCCTTATGCCAAGTTATATGTCTACAACAAATCAAGGTTATGAAACCAAGCATTTACTGTGCCATTTTCATTGTCAATAATGAATCAAGATCTCTACTTTGCAAGTATGATTTTAAACCAAAAGAAAATATTATCTATACTAGTGCTTATAAATGATGATTCATTTTAGCTCATGTTTAAGAGACTAACCTTAGCATTTACCAAGAGCTTCACCTCATCACCTCAACAATATGATTAGAAACACATACTAGATATGAATAAAATGAAAAGAAATGTAAGAAGAAAAAGAAGACTAGAGAAAGGAAAGAAAAAGAAAACTTAGAGAATTTTATTACAATGGCTATCCTACCAATGTATCAATGTATCCCAATACTCATCCAAGGCCCTCTATTTATACACATTTTGGAGGGCTAAATGACAAGAGACAAGCTTTACAAATTTCAAAGGTAGGTATAATAGGTGGGTGCATTTTTCTAACAATTTTCGTCATATTGTATGACAATTCTGATCAGCCAGCTTGATGGTCGATTTTGTCAATGTTGGAGGCTCGATCTGATAAAATGGTCTTCTAGAAAAATATACCCCTATCAGTTACGGATCCATAGCCGTTGGAATCAGATCATTTGCGCACGTGGATCGGAAGATATGGTCAAAATACCAAAACGGTGCAGAACAGACGTCATTGCACATCAGCCAACTTGATGGTCGATTTCGCTAGGGAAAACGACTCCGTTTCAAGAAGTGTAAAACATAAAAAAGATAGATATGCCTCTTAGCTTTTCAGGGATACAAAGTTCAGCCTTATTACTTCAGTGAAACTCGAGATATAGCTGATATGGCAAAAGGTGTCGGAACTGGAACTGAACTGGATTTGCCCTTAATTCTAGTAATCTGAAATCACTCAAAGAAACTTGTGAAAAACACCAAATTACATAAAAATATAAAAGATCATAAACACAATTAGACTAAACAATAATAACTCGTATTTGACACAAAACAATAATAAAACATAACTAAAAACTATATAATTATACGAGTTATCACACCCCCATACTTAGATTGTTGCTAGTCCCTAGCAACGACTCAATAAAAAAAAAATAATAATAAAATAAGAAAATCTAATCTAATCCATTTTCGTAGGAAATCACGGTGGCACTTAGCATGTGACACAAGCCTTTAAACCCCTAGGTGTCCCTAGTGGACGAGTTTAGTCTCGTGAGGGTTTACTAGGACGATACCCACAAACATTGAAGACATAAGAAAAACTAAAAATAATAATTATAACTAATCCTTCCAATATAAATTAGAGATAATCATTGGACAAGTCTTAAAAACTAATCAATAGCTTAAAGAAATTCACAAAAGATCTTGCTTGAATGTAAATAGTTTGAGTTAAGCCAATAATAACATAACATATTTCAATCAAAATAGTGTATATTCAAACTTAATCTCAACTTCTCACATGGGATACTCTCTTGATTTTCACTCTTTAAAGTAGTGGTAAAGTGTTTACACTCAATCAATCTCATGAAAACACTTCTACCATATGCTTGCTTGTCCACCTATTCTCCACTATTTAGATCATACAACTTCATAAATCAAGAGGTCTTTATTCAAGGTTGTAATGGGGCCAAAGGGTTATAATGTGGTTAAAGAACAAAAGGATAAAGATATCACAAAGGTTCCAAAGAGTTCATAGATTTTAGAGACATAATAAGATCATACAAATAAAACTTCTCAAAACTCTTATAAAGCACATAATAACATAGGCTAAATATTCATGTTGAGCCTTTGCATCATTCTAACCAACTTTGTAACATCTTTTTCTAGAAGTTCAAGAGAAGATTTTTTTTTTTTTTTTTTTTTTTTTTAATATGGGAATGTATTTGACAATGATCCCTTTCTTTTTCTCTTGACTTTTTCTTTTCTTTTCTTCCCCCACACTTATCTTTTGTTTCTAACCCAAATTTTCAAATAAAAATATCCCTTGTTTTTTTGCAATATGTCTCAAAATATAAAATTCATCTTTAGAACAAGGGTAAGGATATAAGCATATTTAGGCTAGGTGTAAGTTGTGGTTACCAATAAAACATCATATTTAATGTAGGCTCAAATTGGCTCACTAGTGGGGATGTTCTCGTAGAACATTAATAATGGATGGCTGTTTGGCTCTGGTTATAATCCTAATGCCTCTATCATATTCATGTTGTCACATGTATCAACATAGTCTCAAACGGTTTAAAGCAAGTTCTAGAGAATCATGTAATCATAAGAGCACTCAAGAAAGAAATTAGATTGATTTGTATAATGCATCAATCATTATAGGCTCAAAAACTCACAAAGATGATTATACAAGTCAGATTAAGTCTAAACATGCTTCTTTCTCAATCAACATATCATATTAACATTGGCTCATAAAAAGGTTGACATCAAGCTCAATTCTCATGAAAATCTTCTCACTAATAAATCTGTTTTAGACTTATGCAATTCATATCTCATCATTGTATTGAAAGTAACTAAAAAAAAAACACACTAAGTCTAAACATGCTTTTTTCTTTGTTTTTTTTTGTTTTTTTTTTTTTGTTTTTTTTTTTGAAGAAGATTAAATCAAACTGACAAGGTATGTCTCAAGTCTCCCTTACTCAGACCTTGTTCAGAATGAATACTTCTAAATGTCTTAAAACACAAATTTTTTTTTTTTTTTTTTTTTAGCAAAATATGTCCCTTACCCCCTACTAAAATATGACATTGTCCCCAATGTCAAATTTTAAAGGTAGAATTTAGGAGATATTACCTGCAGAGGTTGCTAACCACTTATTATAACTGAGACACAACAAACAAAATGTTAGATAATGTCACAAAGACAAAGTGCAATCCACTCCTTGCTCGTCCATATCTCTTTTTCTTTTTCCGAGCGTTTGCGAAACAACCGTAGCAGATAAACACTCATAAGCTTGTAGCTTTTTGAGTAAATCTTCAATGGTTGTAGCAGAAATTATGGTTCTCCTTGCCTCTGAAAACATGAATCCATTATCCACAGCATTATCTAAATATGAAAGTAAATTACTAAAATAACCATTAATATTAAGCAAACCAATGGGTTTCTTATTTGTGACCAAAGATGACCAAGAAGCCACGCAAGCTATTTCTTCCAATGTACCCAGACCTCCTGGTAAGGCAATGAATGCATCGGCAGAATGGTACATGATTGTTATCCGTTCAGGGATACTCCAGACTTGTATTTCCTTACCCACGGTAGGTCCACAAAAATCTGTGAATAGTTTTGGCACGATTCCTAGAACTGGACTTCCTCCGGCGTGTGCTGCTGTAGCGACTGCTCCCATTAAACCCGTACTACCGCCTCCATAAATCAAGTGGATCTTTTGTTGGGCAAGTATTACTCCAACTCTTATGGCTTCATCAGCGAATATGTTATTTTTCCCTGGATAAGCACCTCCAAAGACACAAATTTTTTTAATGCGCTGGGACGAAGTGCTTTCCATTTTTTTTTCTTTTTCGAGTGCCTGAAAGAGAATGAGTACATGGTGTAATATATAGAGGACTGAGTAGTGAATCAGACAAGAGTAATAATGTCGCCGAAAGTGTATTTGACCTGTCAGAAGAAAATGTTAACCTAACAAAAGATTTTTGCGTGATTTCAGGAAGAAAATCAAAAAGAGAAGAAAAATCAACCGTAAAAGACTAATGCAAAAAAAAAGAATAATTACACAAATCGAACAACACGTAAACTAAACCGAAATAAAATTATTGCAAATCAAACCAAAAGCTGAGAAGTCATTTATTGTAGTTGTGATTGTGGCTCACATCTTCCTCTGGTTTTACGTCCAGAAACGGCTTAAACGCCTTCTATGAGTCGAGGATATGCTTCCCATCCAGTTTTCTTACAAGCTGGCAAACAGGGTCTTTTAACATCAGATTCCCAAGATGTTGCCATTCCCTTTGGAATTGCGGCCATAAATCAAGAATTTCTCTTTGTACGTCTCCACTAGGATGCGTCTCAAGAGAAAGTTGGATATTACCCAAATTCTCCTTACTCAGTCCATCCTTAATGAATTCAATTTTATCATCTCGATTAGAGGACGGAATCCCAATAGAACGACATTTACCGTTACACGTCCATCGTGCACACTTGTGGCAATTTGAACTCATGCGCTTTGCTCGTCGCTTCTTTGCATAAGTGCTTCTACCTGTACCTGGTAAATGCAAAACAGGAAGATATTCATCTTCACGTACCTTGGCTTCAATTATCCAACGTATGTCTTCAGGAATCCCTTTGTTCATAAGCATTCTTAATCTTTCTAATCGAACTTGGTAAAGCTTCAGTAAAATATTCCGAGGAAAAGGAGGAAATCGTTTCTGCAATCTTTTGAGAATATCATCCATCCTGAAAAAAAATGAAATAAAATAAAATGAAAGAGAAATTTATATACAATATCAGTTTTGTGGGTAGCTGATGGAACCGACTTAAATAATCACGGAGTACCGTTATCCGCCATTTAACCGGGGTAAAAAAAAATTATATTTACATCTAGTTATTTTCAAAACAAGGATCAGAAAGAAAAACAACCTCTTCTTGAGTAACATGATTTTCCAAAAAGAGTTTGAGTCTTTGTCCATTTACCTTGAATACGTTACCATTTTGAGGATTCTCAATGTCAACTGCTCCATAATGATACACATGCTTAACCACAAATGGGCCAGTCCATCTTGATCTCAACTTACCAGGAAATATGTGAAGTCTAGAATTATAAAGTAGAACTTTTTGCCCAACATTAAATGTTTTTCTTGAAATTAACTTGTCATGAAAGGCTTTAGTTCTTTCTTTATGAATTTTAGAATTCTCATATGCATCATTTCTGAGTTCCTCAAGTTCATTTATTTGTAATTTTCGTAAATTAGAAGTGTCATCAAGGTTTGAGTTGAACATTTTAATGGCCCAATATGCTTTATGCTCAAGTTCCACAGGTAAATGACAAGGTTTTCCATAAACTAGCCTATAAGGAGACATGCCCAATGCTGTTTTAAAAGCTGTTCGATAGGCCCATAATGCATCGTTAAGTCTAAGAGACCAATCTTTGCGATTTGGATTAACTGTCTTTTCCAAAATTTGTTTAATCTCCCTATTTGCTAATTCTACCTGTCCATTTGTCTGCGGGTGATAAGGGGTTGCAACTTTGTGTGTAATGGCATATTTCTTCATTAATGTTTCAAAAACCTTGTTGCAAAAATGTGTTCCCCCATCGCTTATGATAGATCGAGGAATTCCAAATCGACTCAAAATATTTTCTTTTAAAAATTTAATCACTGTTTTGTGATCATTATTTCGACATGGAATTGCCTCTATCCACTTTGAAACATAATCTATTGCAACTAAAATGTATAAGAAACCAAAAGATGGTGGAAATGGTCCCATGAAATCAATACCCCAACAGTCAAAAATTTCAATGACAAGAATTGGATTCAAAGGCATCATGTTTCTTTTCGAAATGGAACCTAATTTTTGACAACTTTCACATGACTTGCAAAAATTATGTGCATCTTTGAACAAAGTTGGCCAGTAAAATCCACACTGTAAAATTTTTGCAGCAGTTTTCTTTGATGAAAAATGACCACCACATGCCTCGGAATGACAAAACTTAATTACACTACTTACCTCATTGTCGGGAATGCATCTTCGAAAAATCTGATCAGGACAATATTTGAACAAGTAAGGGTCATCCCAATAGAACTTCTTTACCTCATTCAGAAACTTCCTTTTATCTTGTGTGCTCCATTGAGAAGGAATTTTTCCTGTAGCAAGAAAATTAGCAATGTCAGCAAACCAAGGTGTCGTGGAGACAATTAGAAGTTGTTCATCAGGAAAAGTATCATTTATTGGTGAGGTTCCAAAAGATTCATCACAAACAAGTCTTGATAAATGATCAGCCACCACATTTTCTACTCCTTTTTTATCTCGAATGGTGATGTCAAATTCTTGCAGCAAAAGGATCCACCTCAGCAACCTAGGTTTTGCATCCTTCTTAGAGAGAAGATATTTTAAAGCTGCATGATCACTAAAGACAACAATTGATGATCCAACAAGGTAAGATCTGAATTTATCCAATGCAAAAACAACTGCAAGTAATTCCTTTTCTGTAGTGGAATAATTCATTTGGGCTCTATTTAAAGTTTTACTTGCATAGTAAATTACATGTGGTTTATTATCTTTCCTTTGTCCTAACACAGCACCAACAGCATAGTCACTAGCATCACACATTATTTCAAATGGTAAGGACCAATCAGGAGATCTCATAATAGGAGCAGTAGTGAGCATATTTTTGAGTTTTTCAAAAGCATCTTCACAATCTTTAGTCCATTCAAATGCAGTGTCTTTCATTAAAAGATTACATAGAGGTTTAGATATTGTGCTAAAATCTTTTATGAATCTTCTATAAAAACCTGCATGTCCCAAGAATGACCTAATGTCCTTTACTGTCTTTGGTGTGGGTAGATTAGCAATCAATTCAAGTTTTGACTTGTCTACCTCAATCCCTTTTGCAGAAACAATGTGACCTAGTACAATACCTTTAGTGACCATGAAATGACATTTTTCCCAATTAAGAACAAGATTTTTTTCTTCACACCTAATCAATACATTTTTCAAATTGGCTAAGCAATCATCAAATGAATCACCAGAAACAGAAAAATCATCCATGAAAATCTCAAGATTACGTTCAATCATGTCACTAAAAATGCTAAGCATGCATCTTTGAAATGTGGCAAGGGCGTTACATAATCCAAATGGCATTCTACGATATGCAAAAGTACCAAAAGGACATGTAAAAGTGGTTTTCTCTTGGTCCTCAAGTGCAATGGCAATTTGATTATACCCAGAATATCCATCTAGAAAACAATAAAACTCATGCCCTGCAACTCTTTCTAAGATTTGATCCATGAAAGGCAAAGGGAAATGATCTTTCCTCGTCACTGAGTTAAGTTTCCTATAGTCAATGCACATGCGCCAACCAGTAACAGTCCTAGCTGGAATTAATTCATTGTTTTCATTTTTAACTACAGTAACTCCAGATTTCTTAGGTACGACTTGAGTAGGACTTACCCATTTGCTATCAGAGATAGGATAAATGATTCCATTATCTAGAAGTTTAATGACTTCATTTCTCACTACTTCTTTCATATTAGGATTAAGCCTTCGTTGCATTTGTCTAGAGGGTTTAGCATTTTCCTCTAAATAAATATTATGTGTGCAGATTAATGGGCTTATTCCCTTTATGTCAGCTAAGGTCCATCCTAATGCATTTTTGTGCATCTTCAAAAGTTGTAACAACTTACCTTCTTGTAGTTCATCAAGATGTGAAGAAATTATGACTGGAAAAGTTTCACTCTCACCCAAAAAGGAATATTTTAGCTCGGATGGCAATGGTTTTAACTCCAGCTTGGGTGGTTCAATAGTTGATGGTACAGTGACATTTGTAAGTGATGGTAGTTCCTCAAACTTTTGTTTCCAACAATGCTTATCCTGAAAAGATTTTAACAAAGAATCAGTGTGTGAAATTTCTGAAGCATTATCAAACTCATATTCAATTAAATAAGCTTCTAAAGGATCATGGAATGTGGTAGTGGTGAGATGTTCATGAACAAGTTCTTCAATGAAATCCACTTCATGTACTTCTGAATTATCACCAGGTTGCTTGCAAATGTTGAACACATTTAATTCTAAAGTCATATTTCCAAAAGAAATGTTCAACATACCATTCCTGCAATTTATCAGAGCATTAGAAGTTGCAAGAAATGGACGGCCTAATATAACAGGAATTTGAACATTTGGATTTGAAACAGGATGTGTGTCCAAAACAATAAAATCAACAGGGAAGTAAAAATTATCAATTTGAACCAAAACATCTTCAACTATCCCTCGAGGAATTTTTACAGAACGATCAGCTAGTTGAAGTGTAACAGGTGTTTCCTTGAGTTCACCTAAACCTAACTGTTGATAAACAGAAAAAGGCAAAAGATTAACACTAGCACCAAGATCAAGCAATGCACGTTCTATTCTAGTGTTTCCAATGATGCATGAGATTGTTGGACATCCAGGATCTTTGAATTTTGGTGGAGTAAGGTGCTGAATGATTGAGCTCACACTTTCCGTCAAAAATGCTTTCTTTTGTACATTATGTTTCCTTTTAACTGTGCACATGTCCTTCAAAAATTTAGCATAAGATGGAACTTGTTTGATTGCATCCAATAAAGGAATGTTAATCTTAACTTGTTTGAAAAGTTCATAAATTTCTGCATTTTGATTCAAATTCTTTATTGTTTGCAACCTTTGAGGAAAAGGAGCAGGATGCATACCTTTTTCTTTGTCCAAATTTTCAAGAAGTTCAGACTTACCATCATCCTTACCATTACTTTTCGGAGGGGAAAGAGGATCTTGGTCTTTTGATGGAATCTTTTTGTCAATTGCCTTTCCACTTCGAAGAGTTGTGATAGAACTGGCATTTTCCTGTTGAGTTTCATTGGAGCAAGAAACAAGACATTGAGTAGAAGGGTTAGGCTGAGGTTGAGCAGGAAACTTACCTTTTTCTTGAGTGCGTAATGAAGCTGTCAATGTGGACAAGGTGTTTTTGATCTCATTGATGTCCTGTGAAGTCCGGCTATTCACATTTGCTTGTGTTTGCATGAATGCTTGCAATGTCTCTTCCAAGGTTTGTACACGTGAAGGTTGATAGGAAAAAGTGTTGCCCGGCTTTTGAGATTGTGGTACCTGAACATGATTATTATTCCGCCAACTGAAGTTGGGATGATTTCTCCATTCAGGGTTATACGTTTCAGAGTAAGGAGAAGGAAAAGGCTTTTTAAATGTGTTTATGGAATTTACTTGATCATGCAACGCTTCTTTAAGAATGGGAATGTTTGGACATTCAGAAGTGGGGTGTCCCATGATTTCACAAATTCCACAACTTTCTTCATTTTTAACCGTTTTGACTTCTTTTACTTCTCTAAGTTCCATGGCTTCAATCTTTCTAGCCAAATTAGCTACTTTAGCTTTTATCTCATCTTCTTGACTAAAATGATATTTTCCTCTGTTAGAAACAAGATTAGATCTATTGGAACTTTCAGAGGAATTATCTGTGTGCCAGGCTTGAGAGTTATCTGCCAAATGGTCTAGGTAGTCAAAGGCTTCTTCAGGTTCTTTTTCTAGAAACTCACCGTTACACATTGTTTCAACAAATTGTTTAGTTTCGGGAGTTAAACTTTCATAAAAGAAACTAATAAGACGCCATTTTTCAAAACCATGATGTGGACAAGAACTTAACAAATCTTTAAAACGCTCCCAGCACTGAAAAAATGCTTCATTTTGATTTTGATTGAAATTTTGAATCTGTCTTTTCAAAGCAGTAGTTTTATGTGCTGGGAAAAATTTCTTTAGAAACTCAGTTTGTAATTCTTGCCATGTGCCAATTGACCTTGGTTTTAAATTATGAAGCCAAATTTTTGCTTTATCTTTTAAAGAAAAAGGAAATAATTTTAGCTTGACAATTTCATTTGTACATTGTTGGTCATTAAAGGTGACACATACATCTTCGAAGTCTTTTAGAAACGAGTAAGCACTTTCCGATTCCAACCCATAGAAATTTGGAAGCAAAGCTATCATACCTGGTTTAAAACGAAAGTTGTTTGCATTGAGAGGAAAAATAAAACAAGAGGGTGATGAGCTTCGAGTTGGTTGCAAGTAGTCACGCATGGTGCGTACTTGTCTGTTCTCATCTTCAGCATGAACACTTTCATTGTCAGCCATGGTAGGAGTTGTATTAGAAAGATTACCTGAAAAAGTTTCACAATAAAATCTAACTAAACGACGAGATCTAAAATCACGTCGCCAAACAAGCATAAAACAAAGTTAATATACAAAATTAGGCGGTATAACCAGCCAATAAAAATAAATATAAACAAATTAGGCGGTATAACCAGCCAATAAAAATAAAAAATAAATATACTTATAAACTTATATACTTAGTATTGCTTCCCCGGCAACGGCGCCAAAAACTTGATGGTGACTCAATTAAGAGTTGTAAACCCAAGTGCAGGTTATGTTCAAGTAATAAATTCTCGGGTGTCCGAGGTCGAACCACAGGGAAGCGTACTAGTAAGTATAAGTTTATAAATATATAAGAAAAAGAAAGTAAACAATATATTAGGAGATCAACAACAAAATAAGATAAACAAGATATTAGAGAACAAAATAAACAAAATATAAAAGAAATTAAACAAGATATAAAAAACAATAAGAAAAGATGTTGAGGTTAGAGAATCCACTCTTGGTGTTATGCTAAGATTAATCTTGTTTTATTACACAATTGAAATCCACACATAAGGGAGGTTCCAATCGGAAGGTTTAGCAATTCAGTCCAAATTGTCCAACGTCCATAGCATATGATATTATGTTCATTTGGTGTCCTCAAAACTCATAAAAAGAGTCCAAGCATTCCTTATGCCAAGTTATATGTCTACAACAAATCAAGGTTATGAAACCAAGCATTTACTGTGCCATTTTCATTGTCAATAATGAATCAAGATCTCTACTTTGCAAGTATGATTTTAAACCAAAAGAAAATATTATCTATACTAGTGCTTATAAATGATGATTCATTTTAGCTCATGTTTAAGAGACTAACCTTAGCATTTACCAAGAGCTTCACCTCATCACCTCAACAATATGATTAGAAACACATACTAGATATGAATAAAATGAAAAGAAATGTAAGAAGAAAAAGAAGACTAGAGAAAGGAAAGAAAAAGAAAACTTAGAGAATTTTATTACAATGGCTATCCTACCAATGTATCAATGTATCCCAATACTCATCCAAGGCCCTCTATTTATACACATTTTGGAGGGCTAAATGACAAGAGACAAGCTTTACAAATTTCAAAGGTAGGTATAATAGGTGGGTGCATTTTTCTAACAATTTTCGTCATATTGTATGACAATTCTGATCAGCCAGCTTGATGGTCGATTTTGTCAATGTTGGAGGCTCGATCTGATAAAATGGTCTTCTAGAAAAATATACCCCTATCAGTTACGGATCCATAGCCGTTGAAATCAGATCATTTGCGCACGTGGATCGGAAGATATGGTCAAAATACCAAAACGGTGCAGAACAGACGTCATTGCACATCAGCCAACTTGATGGTCGATTTCGCTAGGGAAAACGACTCCGTTTCAAGAAGTGTAAAACATAAAAAAGATAGATATGCCTCTTAGCTTTTCAGGGATACAAAGTTCAGCCTTATTACTTCAGTGAAACTCGAGATATAGCTGATATGGCAAAAGGTGTCGGAACTGGAACTGAACTGGATTTGCCCTTAATTCTAGTAATCTGAAATCACTCAAAGAAACTTGTGAAAAACACCAAATTACATAAAAATATAGAAGATCATAAACACAATTAGACTAAACAATAATAACTCGTATTTGACACAAAACAATAATAAAACATAACTAAAAACTATATAATTATACGAGTTATCAGGCAACATCTTTAAGACCTCCGGGCATAACTTTTTTTCAGGGGTAAGGCCTATGGGCACCATTTTTAAGACCTACGGGCATATTTTTTCAAATCACAGGTAAGACCTCCGGGCAACATCTTTAAGACCTCCGGGCATAACTTTTTTTCAGGGGTAAGGCCTATGGGCACCATTTTTAAGACCACCGGGCATAATTTTTCAAATCACAGGTAAGACCTTCGGGCAACATCTTTAAGACCTCCGGGCATAACTTTTTTCAGGGGTAAGACCTCCGGGCACCAATTTTTAAGACCTCCGGGCACCATTTTAAGACCTTCGGGCACCAATTTTAAAGCCCTTCGAGCATAAATTTTTCTTTTGAAAATCGAATTCGTTTCCTTAAAACGAATCGAGCCTTGTTTAGGCAGGGAATTCAATTTAAGGACAAAACCTTCAATTTATTGTTTAAAAAAAAAAATAATAATAATAATAATGAAAAAAAATGAAAAAAGAGAAAATAGAAAAAAGGAAAAAAGAAAAATAGAAAAAAGAAGAAAAAAATGAAAAAAAGAAAAATAGAAAATGAAAAAAAATGAAAATGAAAAAGAAAAAGAAACCCCTTTTCCTTTCCTTCACATGTGATGTCACTGACCGTACAAAATTAGTGTCGGTTTATCTTTGCCTGATTCCTGATTCTCAGCAATAGCCAAAGAGGGGCAGCTGTAGACACCTAATTTTGTCCGGACCACTAAACAGGTATGTTTTCTTCCCATATTGATGTTCCCAAGTGTAAAAAGACTGTTTTCATCCTGCAGGTGGTACTCCGCGACTTAGTTTAAGAGGGCGAGCACAAAAAGTCAAACTTGAAAAAAAGTCAACCCCAAAAAAAGTCAACCCCGAAAAAGTCAAACCCAGAAAGTCAACTACTGAAAAAGTCAACCCACTTTCAAAATCAAGATTTTAAGTTCAATTGAAAAATGGCAAAAGAATTTTGATAATCCGAGGTCTACATTGAAAGATATGGAGTTCGGAAGTTGGGATTTGGAGATTCAGTAGAAAAGAAACCCTAATCCGAGAAATTTGGGGAAAAGTGCTTAAACGATCAAACTGGTCGGAATTGAAGGTTCCAAATGAAAGATAAGCACTGACTACGGGTAATGGAGAAGTCACTTGCAATAAAAACCGAAAGAAAAGTCAATCCGGGAGAAAACCGAGAATTAGGGTTTTTAGTGGATTTCGGTGAAATCGGGAAGAATCACAGAAATGGCCCGACTTGTTAAGAACAAAGCCCCCAATGGATGAAGAATGGTTAAAAAGGATGGCCCAAGGCTCAGATTGAAGAAAATCTGAAAATCGGATTTGTTTTGAGCAAAACCGGGTTTCGGAGGTAAAAGGGCAAAATTGGAAAATTTTGGGAAAAATAGCAAATGGACTCCGAAAATTATGGAAAATTTGTCAATCTCATTCTTAAATCATTTGAAGGAGATTGGCAAAAGAAAATCTTGATTCCGAGTTCGTTTGCAAAATGGCCAAATCCCGGGCTTCTTATGCAGTAATTCAAAAAGGAAAATCCCGGAAAAATAGCAAATGGACTCCAAAAATTCTGAAATTTGGCAAATCTCATTTTTAAATTATTTGGAAGATATTGGCGAAAGAAAATCTTGATTCTGAGTTCGTTTGCAAAATGGCCAAATCCCGGGCCTCCTATGCAGTAATTCAAGCCGATAAATCCCGAAAAAATACCAAATGAGCTCCAAAAATTATGAAAACTTCCAGATCACACTTTTTAATTATTTTGAAGAGATTGGTGAAGAAAAATCTTGATTTGGAGCTCGTTTAAAAAATGGTAAAATGTAGGGGCATAAAAGGGCATTTTTGGGAAGAAAAAATCCAAATAAATAGCAAACGGACTCGGATAATTTTGAAAACTTCCAGAACTCAATATTTTATTATTTTGGAAGTATTAAAAAAAGAAAAATTGAATTTGGAGTCCGTTTGATATTTACTTGCATCCGGGGGGCAAAATGATCATTTCACCCAAGCAACCGAAAAGGGCTTTTTTTGGCCCTTCAAAAATCAGAGTTGGGCTGGAAAAGAGATGTGCTGGCATACCCAAGCCCAAAGAAAGGAGGAAGCTTCTAATTTTTTTTTTTTTAATCAAGTGGTTAAAAATCAAGAGTTAGTTAACCATTCTCTTTGATCAAGCCATGGTGATTAAACCACATAGGTTAAGAAAGATGTCAACATTATTTTTGCATAGCTGTAATTTGAGAGGGCTGAGATGCTAATCTAAAGGTGGTAATTTCATGACTTTTCATCTTGAATTATTGGCCATTTGATGGAAATTAGGTTACACAAAAATGACAACATCTTGGAGGCTATATAACCATGCATTAAGGCTAGCCCTAAGGAGGGGGGAGGCAGATTTTGGTTTCTTCTTTTCCATTTTGGCTGATTTCTCTTAGTTTTTCTTAGTTTTTATCTTCTTGGTTGAGAGCAAAAAAAGAAAAGTTTAGAAAAAAAGGAAAGTTTGAAGAGAAAAGCTTGAAATATTAGCTTCTTGAGGTTGCTCTTGAGCACCAACTCTTGCACTTTCATTTTCTATTCTTGTTTTTTGCTATTTTAATCTCTACTTGGTGAGTTTTCATTTTAAAATAATGTTTCTTGTTCTTCCTTCATTTCCTTTCTTAAGTATTTTTTTTACATTTTTTTTTACAATAAACTCACCATGGCCAAATGGCCTACATTATTTATTTTAAGTTGTTGTTTCAATTCATTTTACCATATTGTTTATGCTATTTTCTTTGTTTTTGATGTTTTAAGTGTTATGTTATTTCATGTTCTTAAGTTATATTTAATTTGGTTGCTTTGTTTGTTGCCATTTATGTCTTAGATATCATGTTTTTGCATTTTTAATTTTCTGTTTTCATGTTGTTTAAATTTGAGCATGTTTTAGAGTTAGCATATTAAGTGTTTGTGAAAATGCTTGTGTGATTCTTTGCATGATTCTTGTTTTATATCTTAGTGAGCATGTTTTAGATTTGGTATATTAGGTGTTTGTGAAAATGCTTGTGTGATTTTTGTGTTATGACTTAGTTTTTCATGCTAGCATACCAAGTGTTTGTGAAAATGCCATGCTTGTTGGAGCTTGAGGCCATTTGGCTACTCCATGTGTTTTGCATTGTGTGTTGTATTTTTGTCATGCTAGTTGTTAGGTTTTTGCATTTGCATGATATTTGGTTGGATTTTTGAATTAAGCATGCCTTGTGTTTGTGAAAATGCCATGCATATCTTAGGTCTAGGTTGCATTTATTGCCATGCAAGTTCATGTTAGGTCTAGGCCATATTATTTATGTCATGCATTTTCCTTATATTTAGTTTTAAATCCATGCATTTCATGCATTATGTTTGCTGCATTATTTCATGCATTTCATGTTCATACCACTTGAATAATGACTTGAGCCAATTGATGGTTCAAAGTCATGCTCTCTTGAGCACACTTGTGGAAAATTAAGTTTGTCAAGTTGATTATTCTACCTTTGTGATTTTTTTTACTTAGCCATTTTTTATCTAACTTTCAAAAAGTCCTAGCTACTGCTTTCAAGTCATTTTATGAGTTTCAAATATTTTTACTTTGATTTTTAAATGATTTTATCAAAGACAAAAAAATGTGCTGGCAAAACAGTTTTTTCTCCTCCAAAAACTCGTACATCTCTGATTTTTCTGGGAATTCATCTTTGATCAGAAAATTAAGCCGATTTTTTATCGTGTATTTTTACATGTCCTGAGTCTCCAGTAATTTTTTCAGAATTTTTGGAATTTTTAGAAATAGGGTAAAAAATCGTGGATTAAAACTGGACAGTGGAGTCAGAATTGAATTTAAAGAAAAACAAAGCAGTTTTTTCTCCTCCAAAAACTCGTACATCTCTGATTTTTCTGGGAATTCATTTTTGATCAGAAAATTAAGCCAATTTTTTATCGTGTAGTTTTACATGTCCTGAGTCTCCAGTAATATTTTCAGAATTTTTGAAATTTTTAAAAATAGGGTAAAAAATCGTGGATTATAACTGGACAGTGGAGTCAGAATTGAATTTAAAGAAAAACAAAGCAGTTTTTTTTCTCCTCCAAAAAACTCATATATCTCTGATTTTTTTGGGAATTCATCTTTGATTCGAAAATTAAGACGATTTTTTCTCGTGTAGTTTTACATGTCCTGAGTCTCCAGTATTTTTTTCAGAATTTTTGGAATTTTTAAAAATAGGGTAAAAAATCGTGGATTAAAACTGGACAGTGGAGTCAGAATTGAATTTAAAGAGAAACCATTTTTCTGTTTTGGTTAATTTACTTAGAGTGGGCTGATTAGGAGGGTTAGCTACTGACTTAGGGTAGTTTCTAAGCCTTTTAAAACTCTAAAAATGGTTTTTCAAGTCTCGGGTTAAGGGTAGTCAAGTCCGGATTTTTAAACTTAGGAAATTAGAGCCATTTAAAAAAAAATTTAGCCCAGTTTTTATTCAAGCTTCTCAAAATTGTTTTCAAACAATCACAAAGTATTTTGGTTTTAGAATATTTAATTTGACATATTTTCCTAAGGTAGCCGGATATCTTTTTAGATATACGGATTTCCTTAATAAAAGGAAAAAAATACATTTCATGCATTGCATTTTTATTTTCATGCATATTATATGATAGCATTATTTTATTCCATGTCATTTAAATTATATGCCATACCATTCATATTTGTCATGTCATTTAGGTTGCATTATATTATTTAGACTGTACTATGTCATTTTATTTATGTCATGCATATACATATTCATTTCTTTTAAATGTTTCCAAAAAAAGATAATGGTTTTCAATAAAAAAAATATAAAGATATTCCCGAGTTAAAATAATTCATGAGTTCTCTACCGGGTTTGCTGGAGGGAATATCATCAATTATCATTAATAAAGGAATATCTTTCTTTCAAAAAAGAGAATGATTCGGAAAGTTTTCCAAAACTAATAAAAATTTCTATATTTTGCCACGTTTGTTGGGGAATATAGGAAAATTTTGAATTTATAAATTCCGGATCATTTTCAATAAAAAAATGGAATTATTTTTCTTTAAATTGGGAATTAACTTGAAATACTAAATTTAAAACCAACTTTTTACCGAGACTTGAGATAACACACGATTAATAAGGTACCGATTTATACGGGCGTTGTGGGGGTGCCAATCCTTTCCCACACGTAACCGACTCCCGAACCCGTTTCTTTGATTTCTCTGGTTTTAACGCAGACTTGAAATTGGTTTTAAAAATATTTTAATTAATTTTTAAAATATTTTTATAAAATCGGTTTTAATAGGTGGCCGATCACACCTAGCTAAAAAAGATTGGTGGCGACTCCATGTCTTTTTTAAGGTCATTTTCAAAACCTTCATTTTTCTAGAGGAATTAAGTCGATTTTTTCTCGTTTTTTTTAAATGTCACGCTTAACGAATAATAAAGTCTTGCGATGAGACTCGTCGTTATTTTTTAGGTTGCGACACTACCTATGTACAATATGATCCTCTACAATCATCCAAGGCCCTCTATTTGTACACATTTTGGAAGGCTAAATGACAAGAGACAAGCTTTACAAATTTCAAAGGTAGGTATAATAGGTGGGTGAATTTTTCTAACAATTTTCGTCATATTGTATGACAATTTTGATCAGCCAACTTGATGGTCGATTTCGTCAATGTTGGAGGCCTGATCTGATCACATGGTCTTCTAGAAAAAGGCTCCCCTATCAGTTACGGATCCATAGCCGTTGGAATCAGCTCATTTGCTGATGTGGATAAGCAGATATGGGCAAAATACGAAAACATGTCAGCACAGACGTCATTGCACATCAGCCAACTTGATGGTCGATTTAGTCAATATTAGAGGCCTGATCTGATCATATGGTCTTCTAGACAAAGGTTCCCGTATCAGTTACGGATCCATAGCCATTGGAATCAGCTCATTTTCTGATGTGGATAAGCAGATATGGGCAAAATACGAAAACAGGTCAGCACAGACGTCATTGCACATCAGCCAACTTGATGGTCAATTTCGCTAGGGAAAACGACTCCGTTTCAAGAAGTATAAAACATGAAAAAGATAGATATGCCTCTTAGCTTTGCACGGCTACAAATTTCAGCCTTATTGCTTCATTGAAACTCCAGATATAGCTGATATGGAAAAATGTGTCGGAATTGGAACTGAACTGGATTTGCCCTTAATTCTAGTAATCTGAAATCACTCAAAGAAACTTGTGAAAAACACCAAATTACATAAAAATATAAAAGATCATAAACACAATTAGACTAAACAATAATAACTCGTATTTGACACAAAACAATAATAAAACATAACTAAAAACTATATAATTATACGAGTTATCACTGATGTTGACATGAGACAAGGATTTTTCTAACTCAAAGGTGTAGAACTGCCAGAATAGGTCCTGACTTCCAGATATGAGAAGAAGAAATCGAACCCAGTGCAGATCTCTGTTGATGAAAGTTTGAAAACTGTTGGGGCAAAGAGAATAGCCAAAATGAATTGAAGATATACTCTGATTTGAAGAGGAAAAATGAATTTGAAAGGCTAAGCCAAAGCCTAGAAAAAAAAAAAACAACCGGGGGCATTTGCATCACTCATGAGCACTCATCTCTCTATCAAGCTTTTACATCTGCACAGTGTCGGCAAGCATTTGCATCATTCATGGGTATCTGCATTGGCATTATTCCATAAGCATCAGCATTTTACCTTTACATTTACAATTCTTCATGGAATTCGTATTTGTGTCATCTCAAACAATTGCATCATTTCTAGAATCATTGCATTTTCGTTAATGTGTGGTAATTGTAGTTACACCATTCATAAACCAGTTACATGAACACAATTAGTAGGGGCATCTGCATCATGAAACATGGGCATCAATCCAAGTCATTTACATTTGCATTAAAGACATTTGCACCAGTTTAAGTCATTTCGTATCTTATTCAACATATGCATTTGCATCAAAAAGCATTCGCATCTTCTCAAAATCTTTAGGTTAATTTTCAACAATTCTTCAGCACCATTTTTAAGACCTCCGGGCATAATTCATAGGTAAGACCTCCGGGCAACATCTTTAAGACCTCCGGGCATAACTTTTTTCAGGGGTAAGGCCTCCGGGCACTATTCTTAAGACCTCCGGGCATCATTTTTAAAGTCGCATACAGCGCATTTTTTTTAAATCACTGGTAAGGCCTCCGGGCACCATTCTTAAGACCTCCGGGCATCATTTTTAAAGTCGAATACAACGCATTTCTTCCAAATTATGGGTGAGGCCTCCGGGCACCATTCTTAAGACCTCCAGGCATCATTTTTAAAGTCGCATATAGCGCATTTCTTCCAAATTATGGGTAAGGCCTCCGGGCACCATTCTTAAGACCTCCGGGCATCATTTTTAAAGTCGCATACAGCGCATTTTTTTCAAATCACGGGTAAGGCCTTCGGGCACCATTCTTAAGACCTCCG
The DNA here is from genome assembly GCA_030761205.1 of Fremontodendron californicum. NCBI lineage: Eukaryota > Viridiplantae > Streptophyta > Magnoliopsida > Malvales > Malvaceae > Fremontodendron > Fremontodendron californicum. Next base: position 13,091,346 of record JAULJL010000002.1, read on the forward strand.
GGCATCATTTTTAAAGTCGCATACAGCGCATTTCTTCCAAATCACGGGTAAGGCCTCCGGGCACCATTCTTAAGACCTCCGGGCATCATTTTTAAAGTCGCATACAGCGCATTTCTTCCAAATTATGGATAAGGCCTCCGGGCACCATTCTTAAGACCTCCGGGCATCATTTTGAAAGTCGCATACAGCGTATTTCTTCCAAATCACGGGTAAGGCCTACGGGCACCATTCTTAAGACCTCCGGGCATCATTTTTAAAGTCGCATACAACGCATTTTTTTTCAAATCACAGGTAAGGCCTCCGGGCACCATTCTTAAGACCTCCGGGCATCATTTTTAAAGTCGCGTACAGCGAATTTCTTCGAAATTATGGGTAAGGCCTCCGGGCACCATTCTTAAGACCTCCGGGCATCATTTTTAAAGTCGCATACAGCGCATTTCTTCCAAATGATGGGTAAGGCCTCCGGGCACCATTCTTAAGACCCCCGGGCATCATTTTTAAAGTCGTATACAGCGCATTTTTTTCAAATCACAGGTAAGGCCTCCGGGCACCATTCTTAAGACCTCCGGACATCATTTTTAAAGTCGCATACAGCGCATAATTTTTCAAATCACAGGTAAGACCTCCGGGCAACATCTTTAAGACCTCCGGGCATAACTTTTTTTCAGGGGTAAGGCCTATGGGCACCATTTTTAAGACCTCCGGGCTTAATTTTTTTCAAATCACAAGTAAGACCTCCGGGCAACATCTTTAAGACCTCCGGGCACCAATTTTTAAGACCTCCGGGCACCATTTTAAGACCTTCGGGCACCAATTTTAAAGCCCTTCGAGCATAAATTTTTCTTTTGAAAATCGAATTCGTTTCCTTAAGACGAATCGAGCCTTGTTTAGGCAGGGAATTCAATTTAAGGACAAAAACTTCAATTTATTGTTTAAAAAAAATAATAAAAAAAAATGAAAAAAGAGAAAATAGAAAAAAGGAAAAAAGAAAAAAGAAGAAAAAAGAAGAAAAAAATGAAAAATAGAAAATGAAAAAATGAAAATGAAAAAGAAACCCCTTTCCCTTTCCTTCACATGTGATGTCACTGATCGTACAAAATTAGTGTCGGTTTATCTTTGCCTGATTCCTGATTCTCAGCAATAGCCAAAGAGGGGCAGCTGTAGACACCTAATTTTGTCCGGACTACTAAACAGGTATGTTTTCTTCCCATATTGATGTTTCCGAGTATAAAAAGATTGTTTTCATCCTGCAGATGGTACTCCGAGACTTAGTTTAAGAGGGCGAGCACAAAAAGACAAACTTGAAAAAAGTCAACCCCAAAAAAGTCAACCCCGAAAAAGTCAACCCCAAAAAGTCAACTACTGAAAAAGTCAACCCACTTTCAAAATCAAGATTTTAAGTTCAATTGAAAAATGGCGAAAGAATTTTGATAATCCGAGGTCTACATTGAAAGATATGGAGTTCGGAAGTTGGGATTTGGAGATTCAGTAGAAAAGAAACTCTAATCCAAAAAATTTGGGGAAAAGTGCTTAAACGATCAAACTGGTCGAAATTGAAGGTTCCAAAGGAAAGATAAGCACTGACTACGGGTAATGGAGAAGTCACTTGCAAGAAAAACCGAGAGAAAAGTCAATCCGGGAGAAAACCGAGAATTAAGGTTTTAGTGGATTTCGGTAAAATCAGGAAGAATCAGAGAAATGGCCCGAATTGGTAAGACCAAAGCCCCCAATGGATGAGGAATGATTAAAAAGGATGGCCCAAGGCTCAGATTGAAGAAAATCTGAAAATCGGACTTGTTTTGAGCAAAACCAGGTTTCGGAGGTTAAAGGGCAAAATTGGAAAAATTTGGGTAAAATAGCAAATGGACTCCGAAAATTCTGAAAAATTTGTCAATCTCATTCTTAAATAATTTTAAAGATATTGGTAAAAGAAAATCTTGATTCCGAGTTCGTTTGCAAAATGGCCAAATCCCGGGCTTCTTATGCAGTAATTCAAAAAGATAAATCCCGGAAAAATAGAAAATGGACTCCAAAAATTCTGAAATTTGGAAAATCCCATTTTTAAATTATTTGGAAGAGATTGGCGAAAGAAAATCTTGATTCCGAGTTCGTTTGCAAAAGGGCCAAATCTCGGGCCTCCTATGCAGTAATTCAAGCCGATAAATCCCGAAAAAATACCAAATGAGCTCCAAAAATTATGAAAACTTCCAGATCACACTTTTTAATTATTTTGAAGAGATTGGTGAAGAAAAATCTTGATTTGGAGCTCGTTTAAAAAATGGTAAAAAGTAGGGGCATAAAAGGACATTTTGGGAAGAAAAAATCCAAATAAATAGCAAACGGACTCGGATAATTTTGAAAACTTCCAGAACTCAATATTTTATTATTTTGGAAGTATTAAAAAAAGAAAAATTGAATTTGGAGTCCGTTTGATATTTACTTGCTTCCGGGGGGCAAAATGGTCATTTCACCCAAGCAACTAAAAAGGGCTTCTTTGGGCCTTTCAAAAATCAGAGCTGGGCTGGAAAAGAGAAGTGTTGGCCTGCCCAAGCCCAAAGGAAGGAGGAAGCTTAGGATTTTTTCAATCAAGTGATTAAAAATCAAGAGTTAAGTTAGAGATTTTCATTTTTGAGCCTAAGTCCCAATCCCACATCCCTTTGTAATGTCAAGCCAAGGAGGTGCTCACCTTATAAATAAGGAGTCTTGGCCTTTGGTTGAGATCACCCACTACCCCTTGTGAGATAGTCTATACACTTGTATTAGGATTATCCGGGTGGTGAGTCATAGTGTTTTTGTTGAGAGGGTTTGTAGCTTAATCCGTTCAAAAGCTACTCTGATGGTTTGTAGCTTAATCCGTTCAAAAGCTACTCTGATGGTTTATAGCTTAATCCGTTCAAAAGCTACTCTGAGGGTTTGTAGCTTAATCCGTTCAAAAGCTACTCTGAGGGTTTATAGCTTAATCCGTTCAAAAGCTACTTGTGAGAGGGTTTGTGGCTTAATCCGTTCAAAAGCTACTCTGAGGGTTTATAGCTTAATCCGTTCAAAAGCTACTTGGTGAGTTTTCATTTTAAAATAATGTTTCTTGTTCTTCCTTCATTTCCTTTCTTAAGTATATTTTTCTTACATTTTGTTTTTACAATAAACTCACCATGGCCAAATGGCCTACATTATTTATTTTAAGTTGTTGTTTTTGATTCATTTTACCATATTGTTTATGCTATTTTCTTTATTTTTGATGTTTTAAATATTATGTTATTTCATGTTCTTAAGTTATATTTAATTTGGTTGCTTTGTTTGTTGCCATTTATGTCTTAGATATCATGTTTTTGCATTTTTAATTTTCTGTTTTCATGTTGTTTAAATTTGAGCATGTTTTAGAGTTAGCATATTAAGTGTTTGTGAAAATGCTTGTGTGATTCTTTGCATGATTCTTGTTTTATATCTTAGTAAGCATGTTTTAGATTTGATATATTAGGTGTTTGTGAAAATGCTTGTGTGATTTTTGTGTTATGACTTAGTTTTTCATGCTAGCATACCAAGTGTTTGTGAAAATGCTATGCTTGTTGAAGCTTGGAGCCATTTGGCTACTCCATGTGTTTTGCATTGTGTGTTGTATTTTTGTCATGCTAGTTGTTAGGTTTTTGCATTTGCATGATATTTGGTTGGATTTTTGAATTAAGCATGCCTTGTGTTTGTGAAAATGCCATGCATGTCTTAGGTCTATGTTACATTAAATGTCATGCAAGTTCATGTTAGGTCTAGGCCATATTATTTATTTCATGCATTTTCCTTACCTTTAGGTTTAAATCCATGCATTTCATGCATTATGTTTGCTGCATTATTTCATGCATTTCATGTTCATGCCACTTGAATAATGACTTGAGCCAATTAATGGTTCAAAGTCATGCTCTCTTGAGCACACTTGTGGAAAATTAAGTTTGTCAAATTGATTATTCTACCTTTGTGATTTTTTTACTTAGCCAATTTTTATCTAACTTTCAAAAAGTCCTAGCTACTGTTTTCAAGTCATTCTATGAGTTTCAAATATTTTTATTTTGATTTTTAAATGATTTTATCAAAGACAAAAAAAATGTGTTGGCAAAGCAGTTTTTTTTTTCCATCCAAAACTCGTACATCTCAGATTTTTCTGGGAATTCATCTTTGATCAGAAAATTAAGTCGATTTTTTTCCGTGTATTTTTACATGTCCTGTGTCTCCAATATTTTTTTAGAATTTTTGGAATTTTTAAAAATAGGGTAAAAAATCCTGGATTAAAACTGGACAGTGGAGTCAGAATTGATTTTAAAGAAAAACAAAGCAGTTTTTTTTTCTCCTCCAAAAACTCGTACATCTCTGGTTTTTCTGGGAATTCATCTTTGATTAGAAAATTAAGTCGATTTTTTTCCGTGTGTTTTTACATGTCCTGAGTCTCCAATAATTTTTTCAGAATTTTTGGAATTTTTAAAAATAGGGTAAAAAATCGTGGATTAAAACTGGACAGTGGAGTCAGAATTGAATTTAAAGAAAAACCAATTTTCTGTTTTGGTTAATTTACTTAGAGTGGGCTGATTAGGAGGGTTAGCTACTGACTTAGGGTAATTTCTAAGCCTTTTTAAACTCTAAAAATGGTTTTTCAAGTCCCGGGTTAAGGGTAGCCAAGTCCGGATTTTTTAAACTTAGGAAATTAGAGTCATTTTAAAAATTTTAGCCCAGTTTTTATTCAAGCTTTTCAAAATTGTTTTCAAACAATCACAAAGTATTTTGGTTTTATAATATTTAATTTGACATATTTTCCTAAGGTAGCCGGATATCTTTTTAGATATACGGATTTCCTTAATTAAAGGAAAAAATACATTTCATGCATTGCATTTTTATATTCATGCATTTTATATAATATGTGATTCTTGCCATAATAATTTATATGCGTCATGACATTTAGGTTGCATTTTATTATTTAGATTTTGCTATGTCATTTTATTTATGTCATGCCCATACATATTCATTTCTTTTAAATGTTTTCAAAAAAAGATAATGGTTTTCAATAAAAATAAAGATATTCCCGAGTTAAAATAATTCATGAGTTCTCTACCGGGTTTGCTGGAGGGAATATCATCAATTATTATTAATAAAGGATTATCTTTCTTTCAAAAAAAAGAGAATGATTCGGAAAGTTTTCCAAAACTAATAAAAATTTATATATTTTGCCACGTTTGTTGGGGAATATAGGAAAATTTTGAATTTATAAATTCCGGATCATTTTCAATAAAAAATGGAATTATTTTTCTTTAAATTGGGAATTAATTTGAAATACTAAATTTAAAACCAACTTTTACCGAGACTTGAGATAACACACGATTAATAAGGTACCGATTTATACGGGCGTTGTGGGGGTGCTAATCCTTCCCTGCACGTAACCGACTCCCGAACCCGCTTCTTTGATTTCTCTGGTTTAAAACGCAGACTTGAAATTGGTTTTTAAAATGTTTTAATTAATTTTTAAAATATTTTATAAAACCGGTTTTAATAGGTGGCCGATCACACCTAGCTAAAAAAGATTGGTGGCGACTCCATGTCTTTTTTAAGGTCATTTTCAAAACCTTCATTTCTAGAGGAATTAAGTCGACTTTTCCTCGTTTTTTTTTTAAATGTCACGCTTAACGAATAATAAAGTCTTACGATGAGACTCGTCGTTATTATTTTTTAGGTTGCGACATAAATTTTATGATATTATACTACATTCTTAATTTGAATTGGTATTTTGAACAATATTGGAAACCTCACGGATTGTGAGTTATATTGGCTCAAAGTAGGCCAAATGATCATGAAAAATAAAAATTTCAAGAATTTGAAATTCTTCAATTTTATTGTTTTAAAAATTATTTTCAGCCAAAATTAAATATATTTAGTTAAAAATCATATTAAATTCAGTTACATTAATTTTTGTGAATTTTACATTTATAAATATATTTTTACGAAACTGTCTTTATTTTGTTTGATTTTGTGAAAAAGTTTATTTAATTATGTATAAACTTATAAATGAAAAATTTATTTAATATGTAATTATATTTTCATCAAAAATCATATTGATACTGATTTTATGTTTTAACTTTTAATTTTTTATTTTACTTAGTTTTAAATATTTTCTCATTATTAAGAAGGAAACGTTTTATTAAAGATTATATTACCAAATACTTTCGGTTTGTTAGAGAAGTCGCCACACAACCTAAATGTCTTGGGATGAGCAACGGGAAGTCGTACTTGTTAAATTTATTTATTTTTATTTAATTTTTGATTTTTGAATATCTTCTTAAATTCTTAGGCTACTAGGAGATTTGTGTGATTTGCTGCTTAAGTGTCGGTTTAGCGAATCAGGTAAATGACTTGACATTCCTTCGGTGTTTAAATTCCCAAAAAATCAGCCTTAAAGATTCTTATATTATGTATGCAATATATAATATTTTGTCCCATGTTTTATTAAACCGGGTTAAGCATGAAAGCTAAAAATATTTTTAAAGCGACTATGAAAATCATTTGTACTAATCATATGTATACCTTCATGACTTTAATTTTACTACATGATTTATATGGAAGAAGTATGCTTATGAAATATATTTGTGTGTATAAAGTATGCTTTGTTTCTTATAAAAAAAATATAATTATGGTACATTATGGATAATCTGATTTTTGTATGCTTTGAATGCTCTCCCAATACGCTATGTTCTGACCATGTCAACGGGGGTTAAACGTTGGCCATGTCGACATGTACTTTCTGATAGAAATCGATTTCAACCGTGTCACCAGTTTAGAATTGTGGTTTTTGTGATATCGATATGCACAACCATTAGTTTGCTTTGGATATATTCTGACCTATGTCACTAGAGTTAATTGTGGTTTTTGTTGGGACTTCTGACCTTTGTCACCGGGGTTAAAGGTGGTCATAACTTGTAAAGGGAGATAGATTTCGGAAATTACAATTTATGTTTTTGTTGAGTTCTATTATGTTATATGATTTTGAAGTAAGTTATTTACAAATATACGATTATCTAGAATTTTGCATTATTAAATTCAATTAGTTATTTTGACCTAAAGGTTTTGAACTTGCTTAACCCAACTGAGGGAATGTCGGTTGCTTGCTGAGTAGTTGTACTCATTATGTTCTTTAACATTTTACAGGTTTTGAATTTGGTCATGCACGCGGGAATTTCGGGGAGTGACGTTTCTGATTTTAGTGCATGTTTCTAGGATATTCAGGATGTTTCTAATACTGAGAACTTCGAGACTTTATGCTTTTATTTGAATTTTTATGGAATTCTTTAAATATGTTTTGGAATCTTATTTTTTGAAGTATACAATTTATTAATCTTTTATAAACATTATGATTTCGTTTGTTATATTTTTAAACGTTTGATTCTTCCGAATTTCAGTTAGTCAATTTGTTGCCTTGCATGTTTGTGAGATTATATCTCGCAGATGTACAACGTCTATTATGCCTAGGTTTGGGGCGTAACACTTGTAATTCAATTTTAACTCTAAATTCATGTTATTTTTTATATCATAATCGTATTCAATGTATTATTAACGATAATAAAACCAAAACAACGCGAGGATTCAAACACTAATATCACATTGAAGACAATCGTTTACAATGTAAACATTTAACCCTTAAATTTCATTGACATGGCATTATTTTGGCCACATGAACATTTTTTTGCCAGCCGAGCACTTGTCCTAAGTAATTATTTTGAATTTTTCTATATTGATTATAAGATAATAATTTATAATTAAAAATAATAAAAAAGCATGTAGTCGGTTAAAAAAACATTTTCTAAGATTTTCAAACGCCCAGAGTGTGTAGCTGGTTGAAATGTTTTGCGGGTGAAAATTGTATTCTGAAAAGAAAAATATTATATTATCCTATATTTTTAATCTTTTATTATTCAATGCATATTTTGTAGACACTTAATTTATCATATTTTTCACAATAATATTAAACAATTAAAATTTTTAACCACATTATCACAATTTCAAACACACTTTAAATCTGATTTTTTTTTCAACCGCAATAATAATGTCAAACTAGATTTTAGTTTATTAAGGACTAAAATGATACCCACACAATGCCGCGAAAATCAAAGGTTAAATTTACGGTGACAACATTCTTAAAAATAAAAATTAATAATTTTAAAAAATAAATTAATATTTTATAAAATAGCAAAAGAGAATTGTCATAACAATTTAAAATTCTAAACAATTTATAAAGTCAACTTAAAAGATAAATCTAAGTGAAACAAATTTTTTCTAAATTGAATCACAATGACAAACTATATAAAATATAAAATGAATTGAGAAACGACACAGACACAACATAGAAAAAATAATTAAAATACAACACAAAAAAATAACATAAACTCGATAAGAATACATGAACATGTAAAAATAAACATAAAATAAATTATTAATTTGTATAAATTTATATAAATTTATAATACTTTATATAAATTATTAACGTGTAAAAATTTATATAAATTTATAATAATTTGAAAAAAAAAAAAAACACGAACACGTCAGGAACATACAAATGTTTCTCTAAATTGAATCACTATGACAAATCATGCAAAAATGTCATTAATTAAGATACGACACGAACACACAAATTTTTCTCAAAATTGAATCACAATGACAAACCATGTAAAATATTAGATGAATTGGAACACGACACGAACATAACATAAGAAAAATAATTAAAACACAACACGAAAAATAACACAAACACGACACAAATATAAGAACGTGTAAAAATATATATATAACAAATTTAACGTGTTAAAATTTATATAAATTTATAAAATTATTAACATGTAAAAATTTATATAAATTTATAATATTTTGAAAATACAAAATAAATAATACGAACATGTCATGAACACACAATTTTTTCTCTAAATTGAATTAGTATGACAAATTATGCAAAATATGTCATGAACTGAGACACGACACGAGTACACAAATTTTTTTCTAAATTAAATCACAATAACAAACTATGTAAAACATGAGATGAATTGTTATACAACACGAACACAACATATGACAAATAATTAAAACACAGTACAAAAAATAACATGAACAAGATACAAATACATAAACGCGTAAAAATATACATAAAACAAATTGTTAACGTGTAAAAATTTATTTAATTTTATATAAATTATTAACGTGTAAAAATTTATAATATTTTGGAAACATAAAAAAAAAATAACACGAATACGTCTTGGACACACAATTTTTTCTCAAGATTGAGTCACTATGACAAATGATGTAAAATATGAGATGAACACGAACATGTAAAAATATATTAACATGTAAAAATTTATATAAATTTATAATACATTTTATAAATTATTAACGTGTAAAAGTTTATATAAATTTATAATATTTTGAAAAACAAAAATAACACGAACACATCTTGAACACACAAATTTTTTTCTAAATTTTATCACTATGAAAAATGATGTAAAATATGAGATGAATTGAGACACGACACGAACATAAAGTAAAATAATTAAAACACAAAACGAAAAATAATATGAACACAACACGAATACACGAACGTGTAAAAATATACATAAAATATTGAATTATTAATGTGTAAAAATTTATAAAACTTTAAATATTAAAAAACAAAAACACACAAATTTTTTCCTTCTTCCTTCTTCCCTCTTTCTATTTTTTTTCCCTCTCTTCTTTTCTTTCTCTTTCTTTTCACCAACCCTTCCATCAACCGAAAAAAGAGAAAAAAAAAAGGTGAACAATAGGCAGGCAAACGTGGATAGGCTCATTGGCCTTGAAAATATCCTAAATTTATATATAGGATAAGGTTAGAATTAAATTCTTTTTAAAAGATAATTGTAGTGCCAAAATATTACCAACTAAAAATTAATCAAAATCTAAAAAAAAATAAAAAAAATAGATTATCGGGTGAAATTTCCTTTTTTTGAGAAAGGGATGAAAGAATATTAGACGGGTTAGAAAATTGAAAAAGAAAGACTATGATTTTAAAGTATATTACTTTTAATTTTACTCATTAACCAATATATAATATCATTGATGCATGGTGAATTACATATAAATATGTTATTAAAAAATTAAAAGTTAATATTATGATTTTAATAATATAATCTTTTTATCAAAAAAATAAAAAACATCACCTTTATTTTTAATTTCCACCAATATATCATCAGCACAAAGTTGTATCATTAAAGATGCTAGTATTATAATTTTGTTTTCTTTCATCAATTTTAAAATAAAAATATTAGGACAGTTTTTTTAAAAGCTTCATTGAGCAGCTATTAATTATAAGATAATGTAATACTGTCACAATCGATTTATAGACAAATAATTAAAAGGTAACATTAATTATAATATAATTAGTCTATATAAAACAATAATTAAGTATTTATGACTCAAACTTAGGATTTTTATCCGGTTCTCATTCCAAAATTTACCATTTGAACGTTTAATGCAAATTATATATTAAAAAAATAGTTTTGCTAATGAGTGCCCTTAGAATATTTTTAAAGTTAGTTAATATATTATTTATAGTAATAACATTGTATTAAATGCAAAAGTTAATAACTTTATTCATCATTTTTAATGTATTGATTAAAGATAATATTATATTTAATAATCTTAAAGAGTGCTCTTAGAACACTCGTTAACAAAATTCATTAAAAAAAACCTTTTTACATATATGATGCTTATATCAAGTGAAAGTGACACATTAGTGTCACTGTTGGATGATTTTCAGGAACTTATCCTGACTATCTGACTTACACATATGATCAGAAGAGTTCTCACCTTATCAGTAAGGATGAACACAAGCATTGATTTGGATGAAGAGATTAACTTAAAACTAAGTCTTAGTTTAGTATTAATATTGTTGTTAAGGTTTTAAAAAAAATTACGTTCAAAAAGTTTTATGAAAAATTATTGTGGAAAATTTTGATTTAAAATTTTTGAGTGTTTGATTTTATTGTGAAAAAATATTATGAAGAGTTAAAATGTTTGAAAAAAACATAATGTTAAAAAATGAAGAACGATGAATTATTAAAAAACTAGTTTGCTACCCGCGCTCTGTTGCGGGAGTGAGTGATTTAAATGATAATATTTGAAAATTAAATAAGATATATATTTAAAATTAAAATAAAAAATAAAATTTTAAATAATTAGTAAAATAATATACAAAACAGTCACAGTATTTTTTTTTATAAAAAAAATCTTTTTTTTTTGAAATCAAGATTTATTATATATTAATAGCATCAGTTATTACAACTTGATGTATAACAGAAGGGTAATCTTCTATCCAAAATAAATCTTGAGTGGTTTGTAAACTAAATCTAGCTAAAGCATGTGCTACAGCATTTCCTTCTCTTCTGGTATGTTGGACTCTGCATTCATCAAAATTGTTCATCATTAGTCTGCCTTCCTCCATTAAAGGACCTATACTTGATAAATCATCCTCCTCCATTTGCAATTTTTTAATGATCACAAGTGCATCTCCTTCAAAAATTACACTTTTGAATCCCATTTGTTGAGCAACTTCCATTGCCTTTAAAGCTGCCATTGCTTCTGATATACCAGATTCGGTACAATGCTGTATTTTAACTGCAGCCGCTCCCATTACAAATCCTTCGAAGTCCCTGATCACTACTCCTATTCCACCTTGTTGAAGATTTGCATCAAAAGCTCCATCAAAATTAACTTTGAGGACATCCATTGGTTGAGGTTGCCACTGAATCTGACTCCTTGCTTGTGAGTTGGGATTGTTTTTCACTTGAGCTTGTTTGTATTCATGGACATAGCTTCTGATGTGTTCTGCTATTCTCCTTCCATCTGGTTTTGGATCTCCTTTAGACTCCACATTTCTCGCATACCATAAGTCCCATAGAGTCACTAAAAAACTATCGAAAGCATCTGCATTGAGCTGTATAGCAGCTTCCTCCATCCATTCCACTATGCTATCTACTGGGATATTTACCAGTGTTTGGGGAAGATGGATCAGATCCAAGACTTCCCTCGGCAATACACAGTCCTGTAAAGCATGAAGGTCAGTTTCTACTGTATTCGCACATCTAAAACACATAGGATTCAAATCTTTGATTCTGGAAGCAAGGTTAGACTTGGTTGGAATGATACCATGACAGAGACGCCAACCAAATAATTTGATTTTGTATGGTACATTGGCAGACCATAGCGGTTTCCAGATAAATCTCGGAGGTCCATAAACAGCTTGCTTCTGTGCTAAGACTTTATAACCACTTCTCACAGTATATTTCCCATCCTTTGTGTAGTGCCATACCATTCTGTCTGGTGGTCTCGATCTGTATAACGGAATACTGCATATGGCCTTTGTTTCCTCTTGAGAAAATTCCTCTCGTAGAATATCTTCTTTCCATGTCATGGTCCTTTCATCTATAAGCATCTCTACTGTTCTTATTTGTTGCATAGTATTCGGTGTTGAGAGTAAGTGGAAAGAACCATTAACATTTAGCCATTTGTCCTCCCAAATGTTGATAGACTTTCCATCACCAACTCGCCACGGACACCATCCATTAACACCTCTTTAGCATTCCAAATGCTTCTCCATATATAGGAGGGGTTAGATCCCAGGCTAGAATTCAGTAAATTGCCTTGTGGAAAATACTTGGCTTTGAATAACTTGAAGCATAAGGAGGATGTATTATGAATCAGTCGCCATCCTTGTTTGCCCAGCAATGCCTTGTTGAAAAGCTGTAGGTTCCTGAACCCTAAACCACCCATGATCTTAGGCATACAAACCTTATCCCAATGCAGCCAGTGTATTCCTTTACCCCGAGGTTTGCTTGACCACCAATAGTTCCTGATTATACTGATGAGTTCATCACACAAGGTCTTCGGCAACAAGAAACAATTCATAGCATATGTTGGTAAAGACTGAAGAATAGCTTTGATGAAAATTTCCTTACCACCGACTGATAACAGTCTTTTGCTCTAATTATTAATTCTGATCTGTACCTTGTTGGTGATTTCCTTGAACGCCTTTTTTTTCCCCCTCCCTATCATTGTTGGTAGTCCAAGATATTTGTCCGGGTTGGTTGCCACATGAATTCCGAACAACAGTTGAAGATCTTCTTTTTGTCCAGAAGTAGTGTTTGGACTGAAGAAGAGAACCGATTTCTCGAAATTAATCTTTTGTCCTGAGCTTTCCTCGTATAACTTTAGCATGTGCTTCAACCTTTCTCCATTGTTCCTATTTGCTCTTGCAAACAACAAACTGTTATCTGCGAAGAAAATGTGATTAACTCGAGGACCAAATCTGCTTGCTTGAACACCAAGTAGTTCCCCATCTCTTTGTGATCGTGATAGCATAGCCGACAATCTTTCTGTACAGAGCAAGAATAAAAAAGGTGATAAAAGGTCTCCTTGTCGAAGCCCTCTGCTTGGTTTAAAACCATCAGTGATTTTCCCATTAATAATGATTGAATAAGAAACAGTAGATACACACTGCATAATGAGTGAAACCCATCTATCCTCAAAACCCATCCTAATCATTATTGACTTCAGAAAAGACCACACTACCCTATCATATGCTTTGCTCATATCCAATTTGAGTGCAAAAAAGCTTCTGCCCCCATGTTTCTTATTTTTCAAAGCATGTACAAGTTCGTAAGCAACCATGATGTTGTCAGTTATCAACCTCCCAGGGGTAAACGCACTTTGATTCTCACTAATGCATGTAGGAAGTATAGATTTCAATCTATTCACAATGACTTTAGCAATGATTTTGTAAATCACATTGCACAGACTTATAGGCCTAAAGTGTGACATATTTTTTGGATTTTTATTTTTTGGAATTAACACAATATGAGTGTGATTATAGGCAGACAAATCAGATGTACCATTCAGAACATCAAGAGAAAGGGTTATGATATCTTTACCCTCAATATGCCAATATTTTTGGAAGAAAAGTGCAGGCATACCATCGGGTCCAGGAGCTTTTGTTGGGTGCATTTGTTGGAGTGCTTTAACCATTTCCTCAGCTTGGAACTCTGCAAGGAGAAAACTATTCATCTCATTTGTAACTCGACGATCAACTGTCTCAAGGATGTTCTCAGGATTTGGTGAACCTTGGGATTCAAATAGTAATAGAAAGTAATCCAATGCTATCCGATGCAAGTCTGCCTCCTTATCACAAACTGTTCCATTTGCATCCTCCAATGCTAGAATGGAATTTTTCCTCCTTCTCGCATTAGCTTGTGCATGGAAGTAAGCAGTGTTTCTGTCACCTTCCCTTAGCCATTGAATCCGGGACCGTTGCTTCCAGTAATTCTCCTCTTTTTCCAATAGTTCATCTAACTGTCTTTTAACATCTTGCTCCCGCCTTAGAGTGTCATCATCAATGTGGAGTTGTTGCATTCTTCGAATCTGTTCATGAAGCTCTTGGATTTGTACCTTAATTGCTCCAATATTGACAGAGTGCCATTTTGACAGTTTACTTCCCGTCTCCTGTAATCGAGACATAACCTCTCGATTTTCTGTATTCTTCCACACCTCAACTACAACCTCTTCACAAGCTTTTTCTGTGGCCCATAATGCTTCAAAATGAAATCTTTTTTTCCTGCCTTTTGTAGCCTCAACAGATGAACTTCCCGTTGTATCCAACAGTATCGGACAATGATCTGAACGGGAACATATAAGATGTTCAACTAAGTATGTAGGAAACATATCACACCAGCTGTTAGTAGCTAGTACCCTGTCAATCCTTTCACGTACGAGGTCTGCTTTCCTTCGATTGTTGGACCAGGTATACCATGTCCCCCGAAAGCCAGCATCCAACAGATTACTTTCTTCAATGGCATCTCTAAAGGCTTCCATTTGTCTTTCATTTCTCAAACAAGTCCCACTCTTTTCACCCCCATGTGCAATTTCATTAAAATCACCGAAGCATGTCCATGGTATATTGGATTGACCAGCTAAATGCTTTAACAGCTCCCACGAACTCTCCCTTCTGCTTGAATCTGATTCACCATAAAAACCAGTCACTCTTTGATGGACTTGGTTATTTTCCATCAACTCCATGTCAATGTGATTCTTCGAGAAGCTTTTCAGACGTAAATCCAACTTAATTTTCCACATCATTGCCAATCCCCCACTTCTACCAGCACTGTCCACCACTACACAATTGTCCATATCACACGTCCTTCGTATTCTATCAAACTCACTTGAAAAAAGTTTTGTTTCACATAAGAACACCACCTCGGGAACTTTGTGTTGAATGAGCTTTTTCAAAGCTCGAACTGTCCGTGGGTTCCCAAGCCCACGGCAGTTCCAACTTATAAGCTTCATGATGATCGGCGGAGCTGGTATCCAGACTCCGCCAATTGTTTGGTTTCCTGTGCCTTCCCTTCATTGTGACATTTGAATCTCTTATCCAGCTTGTCCAGATCCATGTGTACCACTTCATCTGCAATATCTCTACATTTCCTTTTACCTACTTCCATCTCCACATTAGAAATGCTGTTCCCAAGTTGTCTTGCCATTTTCTTCCACTTGCCTTGAATTCGGTCATCTTTGTGTGCTTCCTTCTCAATCACTCTTTCCTTTTCCTTATTTATTGTTGCAAATTTGCCAGATTCTTGTTGATTGAATGGAGCTCTATATTGGTATCTATAATTCCACCTGTCACGCCATTTCGAATCTGATCTTGATTTATTTCCTCTCTGCCTGCTTTTGACTTATCATGGTCTTTTAGTATTGGACCCCCAATGGATGCCGTAATTGGTGCATCTGATTTAGGTTGGTCATTCCTGGAATGTAGGCCAGTGAGAGTACTTTCCATAATTTGTCTTCTTTCCATACCTTGATCTTCCCTTCCTCCATCCTTCCGCGTATCGGCCGGCGACAGAACACCTTTCATAGCCATTGCAGATTTGAATCTCAACCCAGAGTGATCTCCTTCCATCGATCTCCTTGCCCCTGTTCTTTTTATTGGTGAAGCTTGTAGCCATTCTCCATATTGTTTGAAACGACTATCCTGGTTTTGGTCTGTGCCGATATCATCATTGTTTTTTAATTCACAATCAGCATCTATATGGCCCAGTTTCCCACAATCGTAACAAAAACTAGGGAGCCTCTCAAATTTTAAGCGCCCCCATTGATT
Source organism: Fremontodendron californicum (assembly GCA_030761205.1). NCBI lineage: Eukaryota > Viridiplantae > Streptophyta > Magnoliopsida > Malvales > Malvaceae > Fremontodendron > Fremontodendron californicum. Next base: position 13,107,541 of record JAULJL010000002.1, read on the forward strand.
TCCTCCTTCAACCGATCTTATCAACAATATAGTTCTCCTCAGTGGTTTGGTGATGTCCACCTCCACTCTCACCCTTAAAAATCTGCCCCATCCCCCATCTTGAAAATTCATATCCACATTAATTAATTGGCCAATTTTACCACCTATTCGTATAGCCATGTCTTTATGTATCCAGCCTAAAGGGAGATCATAGATTCTTACCCAGAACAGAGCAATGTTGAAATTGTAATCCATGGGACGCAAGCTGGCTTTGTATGGTTGCAGGAGCAGCAAGTGTTTGTCAAAATTCCACGGACTTCCATCGATGATTCTATCTTTATCTTTTTCAGATGAGAATTTGAAAAGAAAAAGATTCACGTCCAGTACCGATATAGTAACTTCTTTGGCTATTCTCCATACCAACTTGAAAGTGGCGATCATCGCATCTTTGTTGAAATGTCTTCTCGTCAACAGCTTCCCCACGAGCCATGGCTTTGAGTCTCCGTCGTCCAACAACCCTTGTATATCTGCAGTGTCAACCGAATCGTTTTCTTCCTCTGTGAGATTGAGTTTGCTCCACAGACCCTCTAAATCGTCTGCCATAGAACGAAGAAACGATAGAAACCCTCTAAATCTTCCCTGATAATACTATCTGAATCCCAAGGACATTCAAGAAAAATCCTGAGAAAGTGACGCCTCGCATCAAACAAGAATCACTTATCCTCCCACAGAGAAGCTGGGGAAACTTGATTGATGCTTATTTTTTGAATATTTTATTAGGTTATGGAATAAATAGAAAGAGACTATCCATACAAAAGTTTATTATTTGATTAAATAGAAATTTAAGAAAGATTGCACACTTTGTTTCAGCTGATACATTACATATCATTGCTAAAAACATTTTAGGAAGAATTTGTTGGATATCAATATATTATATTGTGTACAAATACGAAATTGATTAATTTTTTACTGCCCAAGGGGCATCCAAGTTTTGTGATAGGTGAGGACCTACACAACTTGGGTTGGACCGAACACGCCACCGGGCCGAGCTTGAGCTAGGTCGGGTTTGGATCAGTAATTAATCTTTTACTGCTCAACCAATATGTTTTTCTGTCCAAACCGAACCGGCACAACCCATCCTAGATGACTGTTTGGTCCAACCGAACAAGTGCTGCCAACCAAGAGACTATCTGATTGAGACATGTCTGTTCAAACCAGACCGAAACGTTTGGTTATTTTCCTAAAGACATAACTTTTATCCGAACAGTTTTTTTCAACAGTTGTATCTTGTTCGAACAGGTTTCTTATTTTCTATAAAAACCTGAGCAATGCTTGTCTTTTTAATATACCGTAAATTACTCTTAATTTTTCTATACTGCTCTTGTTTTTTCTTGTGTCTTTTGTGAGAGAAATCAACATTTTTCTGGTTCGTCATGTTGCTAAGAGTGTGCTCTTGACTGCAACGTAATCAAGGAGGCCTGGGAGACGAATTGCAATATACTGTAAGCACATGTGAAGACAGATAATAATCGTCTTAAGGTCAGAGGTTCTTTTTCTGTATTCGGGTTAACCTGTAAGTGTTCGTATTTTCAATATTCTGTTCGGTATATGTTTATATATTTTAATATGCAATAATGAAATTTGTTAAATGCTTACAAAATTCCCAATAATCTTAAGACGATTATTTTTAGCTTTCGTATACGAGTTTATATTTCATTATTGTTTGTTAGTAATATATTGTTTACTAACAATTGGTGCGGTTAGTGTGGAATTTTATATGAATGATGATGACTATTTTTATTGGCATCGGTTTCAACCTTTTTAATTTGTGTGTTTGCGGGCTGCAATATTCATTGCCATTATATTCATGCAAAGCAATTACTCTTTCCCGTTCATTATATGTTTCTGTTTTTTTGAATATTTGCTATTAATATTTTTAAGTGGGCCACGCTTAAAAGATTCTTTGCTTGAATTTGGTAATATACTCACTGTTTATTTATATATATTCTGATATATATATATATATATTGTTAGTAATAATATTTATATTGTTTCTTTATTAATACATATATAAACTATTTGTTTAGTAACAAATATCGTTTCTGTATGTTATAATTTAGAGTTGACAGTGGGATATATATATATATATATATATATATATATATATATATATATATATACACGTGGTTATACATGTTACAACACATATAGAACAATATATAGTTTTGTGATAATATTGTGATAATATTACTTAGAAACATACTGTTTATGTATTGAATTTATACACTAATATATATATATATATTGTGTATGATTTTTTTATAATATATATATTGTTACTATGTTGGAACATATATATATTTATTGTGGATATATATTTGTAATATATATTTTGATTGTGAAAATATATACATATATTTGTAATATTTATATAAAGTTGATCCTGTTATTTTTGAAATAACAGATGGTCGAACGATCTACCTGTAATGCGCCTATAGCGCCACAGCCACCACATGTTACACATGGTGAGAAACCCGAGAAGTTCAATGGTCTGAATTTCAAACGATGGCAGCATGAGATGCTGTTTTATTTGACCTCTCTGAACCTAACCCAATTCTTACGGGAGGAGGCCCAGGTTCACAAAGAGGGAGAGACCGATCCTACGGCTGTAGCTTCGGTGCAAGCATGGAAGCATTCTGACTTTCTATGCAAGAACTATAGCCTCAATGGATTGGACAACACGTTATACAACGTGTATAGCCTTATCAAAACAGCGAGAGAGTTGTGGGAGTCCTTAGAGAGAAAGTACAAAACCGAAGATGCCGACACGAAGAAATTTGTGATTGGCCGGTTTTTGGATTTCAAAATGGACTCGAAAATCTTGATCAGTCAAGTCCAAGAGTATCAGTTGATTCTCCATGAGATTACTGCCGAAAGAATGATTCTTAGTGAATCATTTGAAACGACGGCTTTGATAGAGAAATTGCCTCCTTCGTGGAAGGATTTCAAGAACTATCTAAAGTACAAGAGAAAGGAAATGACCTTAGAGGACTTGATTGTCCGGTTAAGAATCGAGAAGGATAATTGTGGTTCAGAAAAGAGGGTTAAAGCTCAGACCATGGAAGCCAAGACAAATGTTGTTGAACATTCGCACAAGACCAACAAGTGGAAACATGTTGGTTCGTAAGAATTTGGTCTCCGGCTCTATGTTGAGCAAGAACGGGTTTAAACTTGTAATTGAGTCGAATAAGTGCATACTCACTAAATGTGACATGTTTGTGGGTAGAGGATATCTATGTGATGGGCTTTTTAAGATCAATATTACGACTGTCATGCTAAAGAACAAGAATAGTAATTAAATTATTTCTTATGTTTATTTGGTGGTATCTTCTAACGTATGGCATGGTAGATTAGGTCATGTAAATTACAAGACCTTGCAAAGAATCAACAATTTGGATTTGAATTTGCTTCCGCAAATTGTTATTGATAAAAATGACAAATGTGAAATTTGTGTGAAATCCAAATTGACTAAGGTTCCTTTCTATTCGGTAGAAAGAAGTAGTAAACCTCTAGATTTAATTCACACTGATATATGTGACTTAAAGTTTGTGCAAACTAGAGGTGGTAAAAAGATATTGTTATATCTATTTGCTAAAAAGTAAAGACGAGGCCTTGGAAGTTTTTAAACTCTTTAAAAATGAGGTCGAAAATCAACTAAGTAAGAAAATAATGAGTGATAGGGGTGGTGAATTTGATTCAATCTTTAATGAATTATGTTCAAAATATGGAATCAATATTCAAACAACTTTTCCTTATTTACCTCAATAATACGGTATCGCGTAACGCAAGAACCGAACGTTGAAAGAAATGATGAATGCTATGCTTTGTTTATTAGTTTAGGGTTATCTCAGAACTTGTGGGGGAAAGCTATTTTAATAGCTAATGATTTTTTAAATAACATATCCCACAAGAAATCGGACAAGACACCGTATGAATTATGGAAGGGTTTAAGATCATCCTACAAATACACGAAAGTGTGGGGGTGTCTTGTGAAGGTATTGATTTCTCCAGCTTAAAAGGTCATAATAGGACCTAAAACTATTTTCGGTGCCTCATTCGAAGGGATCATGACCCAGTCCTTGAGGGTAAGAGAAGGACATATGAGAAAATGTTAATTTTATGCAACAAGGGTACTGGGGTGTGATCTTGTCGTCAATGAGGGTATCGACATAGTAAGTGAGGAAGAGTTTCGTGGTATGGTATCGGCATGCCTTGGTGTTACCATGACTACCCCGTTGTGAAGCGGAGGATGAGACCTTATCCATGGGATTGATGATCCTTGATAGTGCCAAAAGTGGCATGACCCTGGAAGCAAACTATTAGGTTGTACATGAATGTAAAGACATAACATACTCAATAAGCAAACTGAGTAGATTTACAAGTAATCCTGGAAAGGATCATTGGAAGGCCATAGTAAAGGTACTCAGAAATTTGAGATACACCTAAAGTTATGGACTGCACTATACAAGATATCCAGCTGTGCTCGAAATATGCAGTGATGCAAAATGGATATTCGATACTAAAGATTTCAAATCCACTAACAGATTTATCTTTAGGAGCTGTAGTGTCATGGAAATCTTCTAAACAAATATTTATTTCCAGATCCACTATGGAATCTGAATTTTTAGCTTTAGATAAAGCTGGAGAAGAAGTGGGATGGCTTCGAAAGTTTAGAAGATATTCCAATTTAGCCGAAACTTGTGCTTGCAATTTGTATACATTGCATTTGTCAATCTGCAATTGGTAGGGCACAGAGTTGTTTGTATAACGGTAAATCTAGACACTTTCGTTTAATACATAATACCGTTAGATAGTTGCTCTCAAATGGAATTATCTCTATTGATTATAAAAAAAAATCAAAGGATAATGAAGCGCGCTTACGAAAATTTTTAACAAGAGAGCAAGTATATCATCTAGGGGAATGGGTCTTAAGCCTATAATTTAAAGTTACATAGTGGCAACCCAACCTAGCTGACTAGAGATCCCAAGAACTAGGTTCAAAAGGGACAATTGAATTATGTTAACTGAGTGTGAGCACTAAAAGAGTTAAACACTCTTATTCATTCCTATGATGATTTAGTGCTGCTGCAAAGGAGTTAGGATAAACTATGCTTTTAATGATTCTTATAGCTTGATAAAATCAAGTGATGTATTGCAGGTTACTCTTAATGAGCAATCACCTATTATGAGTAAGAAACGTGGCCATTTCTGTAAGAATTGATCAGGCTAAATTCTCTAGAGTACTCATAAGAAACCAGACAGTGTTCGGGGCCAAAATGGACACAACAGTGAGAACAAAGATGTTCGAAGAGGTATCGTGTGATTCCTATTGTCTTCGTTTACACAAAAGGCTGAATAGTTCAAGACATCATGTTCACTAGTTAGCCGAGTAAATTCGATAGTTGTCACTATGGAAGGTTCAAAGCCAAAAGCTACCTATCTTGATGCAATAACTCTTCAAGGTTAAACTCTCTCATATTCCGAGCCAGTTCATCGTTTTAATCAGACAATTTCCATTCATGTGGGGGATTGTTAGATATCAATATATTATTTGGTGTATAAATACGAAATAGTATACTAATACGTAGGTTGTCGTAAGTAGATACACGGTACATAATTTATGTATACAATTGATATCATGTTTGAATGAGAAATTAATCTCTAAGTACCCACTTGAAAAGGAAGAAAGTTGGTTGATGTTAGTGATTAGTATGGAATCCCACTTAGGATAAACAAAGGCTTAAGCTTGTTGTATTTACAAGCTTTGTTTCCATAAGGGGTTGGGCCCCAAGGGGCACCCAAGTTTTGTGGTGGGTGATGACCTACACATTTTGGGCTGGACCACACGCGCGCGCGTCGCCGCAGTCGAGCCGGGCTGGGTCAGGTCGGGTTTGGGTCAGTAATTAACTTTTTACTGTCCCACCGACATGTTTTTCTGTCCAAACCGAATCGACACAACCCATCCTAGATGATTGTTCGGTCCAACCGAACCAACTTTGCCAACCAAGGGACTGTCTGATTGAGACATGTCTATTCGAACCAGACCGAACCGTTTGGTTCTTTTCCTAAAGACATAGCTTTTATCCAAACGGTTTTTTTCAACAGTTGTGTCTTGTTCGAACAGGTTTCTTGTTTTCTATAAAAACCTAAGCATTGCATGTCTTTTTAATATACCGAAAATTACTCTTAATTTTTCTATAATGCTCTTGTTTTTTCTTGTGTCTTCTGTGAGAGAGACCGACATTTTTTTGGTTCGCCATGTTGCTAAGAGTGTGCTCTCGACTGCAACATAATCGAGGAGGCCTGAGAGACGAATTGCAATATATTGTAAGCACCTGTGAGACAGGCAATAATCGTCTTAAGGTCAGAGGTGAAACCTTGACTCGATTATCATTTTTTGTATTCGGATTAACCTATTAGTGTTCGTATTTTCAATATTCTGCTCGGTATATTTTTATATATTTCAGTATGCATAATGAAATTTGTTAAATGCTTACAAGATTGCCAACAGAATGTAGTCGAAATATATATATAAAAAATGAAATAATTATGTAAAGCCACACAATAACTCAACATCAAAAATAAAATCCTAGAAAACAATAAAACGACTAATCAAACTTTAAAAGATAAAATTTTCGGATAAATGATATTTTAAATTCTTTCTCTGCATCTTTACTTGCATAGTATGACTTCTTAATAACAGCTTAAATTCTTTCTCCGCATCCGGATAAATGAGGTTGGCCGCCCTCATTGCCTACCACATTTTGGTTAACAGTCAATGAAGACATGATGGGTGATCAAATCAGCTTCAGCCAAGTATCCAACTATTCTTTTGTGCCTTCTACTTGATGCTAAATCAGCTGCAGTTCTTCCACCATGGAAATTTGGCGAGGGATCATCAACAGCACCAGGAAATGCACCCCAGTTTAATAAGTGCAATGACAGTTTCCTCTCTGGGGAAAGGGTATGAAAGAAGTAAATAATGGCCATCATCAGTACAAAGCCATCAAAACCTCTTTTTTTTTTTTTGTTGTTGTTGAACTAACGTGATTTGAGAATAGTGATATGCAATTGATTTTGAAACTTAAACAATTTCAAAACTAATACAAATTCATCAAAATAGTGTCATAACGATTTTTCGACCGCTTGACGTTTTTCTTTTTTAAAATAAAATAAAATGCATAAAATGCAGGGAGCCGCCACCAATCTTTTTGGTTAGGTGTGATTGGTCACTTATGAAAACTTATCCTCTTAATAATATCCTAAAATTAATTAAGATATATTAAAAAGATAATTTTTGGTTTGCGAAACAAAATTAGGTTCGGGAGTACGGTTACGCGTGGGGAAGGATTAGCACTCCCACGACGCCCGTTTTAAAAACGGTACCAATTAATCGCGTGTTATCTTTAATCTTGAAAAAATAATTTTAATGTTAATATTTAATAATAATTCCCTTAGTACATTTTATTTAAAAAGAATATTTTAAAACGAAGGAGAGATAATTTTTTTTTTTTAATAATTATTTCTGAAGTAAAAGAAATTACTTATGTAAAAATAATTCTTGAATCACTCCGATATTTTCGATAATGTTTCGATAATTATCTTTATACGAACCGTTTTGAGGAACGATAGATATTCCGACCATCCGGAGCACGGATTCGTTTTTAGAGAATTTCTTTTACCAAAAACAATTAAAAAAACATTTTTTTTGTTCGAGGAGAAAAATAATAAATAAAAATATAACGTCTTTTTGTAAATAATTTCGAAATAACAGAAATCATCTATGTAAAATAGTTCGAATCACTCCGATAATTTCGATAATGTTTCGGTAACTAATTTTACTCGAACCGTTTCGTGAAACGATTGATACTTCGACCGTTCGAGAAATGATCCGTTTTAGAAGATTTCATTTACCAAAGATAATTTTAAAAGATATGTTTTATTTGTGGGAAGAAAACAAAGATTAATGATAATATCCTTTTTTTTTCCTTTTTAAAAAAAAATTGATCTAAAAAATAAACGAAATTATCTGTGTAAAAATAATTTTTGAATCACTCCGATATTCTCGATAATGTTTCGGTAACTAATCTTACTCGGACTGTTTCGTGGGAAAATTGATACCCCGACTATCCCGAGATATAATTCGTTTTTAGAAAATTTCATTTTTATAAAAATTTGTTTATGGAGAAATTAATAAAAATATGTTTTTATAATTAATTTCGAAAATAAAGAAATTACTTTATGTAAAAACGATTCCCGAACCACTCCGATAATTTCGATAATGTTCCGATAATTATGTTTACACGAACCATTTTGAGGAACGATTGATATTCCGACCATTCCGAGAAGGAATTCGTTTTCAGAGAATTTCTTTTGCCAAAAATAATTTTAAAGATATATTTTATATGCGAAAAGTTGATTCATTAAAAAACTAAATAAAAAATGAAAAAAACTTTCCTTTTTTTATTTATTTATTAATAATGCATAAAAATTGATAATAAAATAAATAAATACCAATAACGATAGAATTAACAATAAATACAAAATAAATAATAATAATACTAATAATAATAATAACAATAAATAAAAATAAAAATATAGGTATAAAAAAATATAGATATAAAATAAAATAAATGATAATAATAGTAATAATAAAAAAATAAAAATAGTCAATAAAAAAATAAAATATAAAAGTATAAAATAAAATAAAATAAAAAAATAACAATAATAATACTAGCAATAAACAAATACATATATATATATAAATAAATGGAAAAAAAATAACAAATAAAAGAAAAAAAAATAATAATAATAATTAAAATTAAAAAAAAATAATTGATATAATAATAAAAATAATAATTAATATAAAAAAAATGAAGAAACAACATCTGGGTCGGGTCCAGGTGCGGACCCATGCGCAGGTCCTGTGACCCGACCCGGATGTTGTTATAAAAGATTTTTTTTTAATTTTAACCTAAAACCAAAAAAAAAAAAATTTTACCTGTTTTCTTTTTTCTCTCAACACTATGTCGCCGTGCCGGAAGTCCCCTGAACTAAAAAAAAAAAATACCAAAACGACCCTCTGGTTCTCCTCTACCCAAATACTGGGTTGATTTTTCCCAAAACCAACCCAAAGTTCCTAGATCTAGAAAACAAAAACCGAAACCCTTTTTTTTTTTTTTTTTTTTTTGCTGGTTGTTTTTTTTCATATGTTGTTTTTTTTTTTGGTGTGATTTTGCTGCTGTTTTTTTGTTTCGGCTCTTTCCTCTTTTTTATTTTTCTCCTTTCTTTTTTTTTCGGTGTTTCGGATCTAGGTTTATATAGGGGGCTGTGGCGGTGGGGGTCGATTCGGTGGCCTGGCCACTTGGTGGCTGGCTGCTCAATGGCAGAGCCTGGTTGGTTGCCGCGCGAGACAGGGGCGGTGGCTGCCAGGCAGCTGCTGGGCATGGCAGGGGCTAGGTCAGCGCTAGGTTAGGTGGTGGTGGAGAGCTGGCAGCTCAGTGACAGTGTTTGGGTGGCTGGATGGGGCGGTTGAGGTAGTGAAGGCGGTGGAGGCGGCTAGGGTTTGGAGGAAAGGCTGCTAGGGTTTGTGGCCATTGGACCAGGTGGTGTACTGGGCTAATGGGCTGCTGGCCTGCTGGGGTTTGTGGCCATTGGGCCAGGTGGTGTACTGGGCCATTGTGCTGCTGGCCTGCTGGAGACCTTGGGGGTTTGGGGCCTAATTGGGCCAAGGTTTTGGGCTGCTGGCCTGTTGGGCCATAACAATAATAATAATAATAATAAATAATAATAAATATAAAAATAAATAAATAAGTAAATAATAAAAATAAAAATAAAAATAAAATGGGTCGCTACAGTTGTCCCTCTTTGAACATTGCTGAGAATCAGCAATAAGGCAAAGACGTAAGTGACAATGTCGTCCATGATTAGTATAAACTACTCCTCTCATTAGAGGCTCGGAAACTTTGGAATTTAAAACGATGCTCCTCTCATCAGAGGCTCATTGACTTTGAAAAATGAAAATGCTCCTTTCATCAGAGGCTCGAAAACTTGTGAATTTAAAACGATGCTCATCTCATCAGAGGCTCCTTGATTTTGAAAAATGAAAATGCTCCTCTCATCAGAGGTTCGAAAACTTTGAAATTTAAATCGATGCTCCTCTCATCAGAGGCTCCATGACTTTGAAATTTAAGAACGATGCTCACCTGAAAAATAAATTGCTCCTCTCAACAGAGGCCCTATCACTTGAAAAATAAATTGCTCCTCTCAACAGAGGCTCTATCACTTGAAAAATAAATTGCTCCTCTCAGCAGAGGCTCTAACACTTGAAAAATATTTGTACCTTTTTCTTGGTTATCATGGTGATTCCCAACTTCCTGTTGCAGTCGGGTTTTATTTTCCTTGTCCATCTGTCATTCATCTCCTCTTCTATGCAATAGTAATTCTTAATTGTTTGGAATGTTATGATGATGCAATGCATGTTCATGACAATGAGATGCATAACTTGTGGCTCGAATCATGATTCGACGCCCCTGTGTATATTTCATTAACCAGAGACCCTTTCAGAGTTGAGTCTGATTAAGCCTATTATTTCAATCTTCACAAACTTTTCTATCCTTCTCAATTCTTTCTCTTTTCCTCCATCAATCGACTAGGCCTCCACAATTTATTCCCTCACGATCCTTTCTTAGTCGAGTCACAGTTTGTACCTCCCCCCCCCCCAAAAAAAACAATTTTACGTATCAATCGTCATCTCAATCATTGTTTTCTTTACTACCAAAAGGTATAAACAAATAGGGTCTCACACTGCCCCATTATCTCTTCCTCCCTTTCTAATTTTCTAATTTTCAAATTTCTGTAGAGTAATCATGAAAGCTCCGTTTGTGCATTATCTAGTTATTTATTATCATTCATATTTCATGCCAAAATAATGCATTATCTAAAGAAAATTTCAAACAAAGAAGGATAATTTAAGGACACGATTTTATGAATCAGGATATATACTTTCATTCCAGTGAAGGAAGAAAAAGAACATACTGGCATTAATCAAAGAAAAGAAAGAAAGACTGAACAGGGATAGACCCCCACATAATAAATACTTAAACAATCTCAATCGAGCAAATTCAGATTTCTCTTTCAGAAAAGAATATCCATTGATGTCTTTGACTCCTTTCGAGAGCGTCCAACTATTAGTTGCCTTTCCTGTCTTGTGCCATTCGGTCATGTCGCACCTCGCTGCTTGTTCAGTTCTTTCATCCTGTTTTAACCCCTTATCTCATGAATTATTTCGCAGAGATTATTGTCGGTCATCCCAACTCTTGTTTGTCCTTTACCTAGGACGCCCTTTAGGGTTTTCGACCTAGACCCATCATTTGATTCGAACAGCCCTTTTGGATTTTTGGTTTGAAACTCTTTTTCTTTCCTTTTTTTTATTATGCATAATATTTTTTCACTGCATCAGCATTGATTGGACTCGAGAAATCCGCACCATCCATCTCTGCTAAAATCATTGCCCCTCCTGAAAATACTCTTTTTACCACATACGGGCCTTCCCAATTTGGTGCCCATTTCCCCATAGGATCTTGCTGATTAGGGAGGAGTTTCTTCAAAACTAAATCACCTTCTCGGAACTCTCTTGGGCGAACTTTTTTGTTATGAGCCCTTATTATCCGCCTTTGGTCTAATTGGCCATGACACAGGGCCGTCATCCTCTTTTCTTCGATCAAATTAAGTTGCTCATAGTGGGTTCGAACCCATTCTGCTTCTTCTAACTCGATTTCCATTAAAATTCTCAGAGAAGGGATCTCCACTTCAATTGGTAGTACAGCTTCCATCCCGTATACCAAGGAGTAGGGGGTTGCCCTTGTAGAAGTACGTACTGACATTCTGTAGGCTTGCAGGGCAAACGAAAGCTTTTCGTGCCAATCTTTGTACTTATCGGTCATTTTGGCAACGATTTTCTTTATATTCTTGTTAACAGCTTCTATTGCTCCATTCATCTTAGGACGGTAAGGCGCCGAGTTGTGGTGCCTGATTTTGAACTGAGTGCAGATTTCTTTCATCATGGTATTGTTCAAATTTAGAGTGTTATCTGTAATAATTTTCTCCGGGAGACCATATCGGCATATCACTTCCTTTTTCAAAAATTTACACACCACGGATTTGGTCACACTAGCATAAGAAGCAGCTTCAGCCCATTTCATGAAGTAATCGATAACTACCAAAATAAAGCGATGTCCGTTCGAGGCTTTAGGGGTAATTGGCCCGATCACATCCATTCCCCATATAGAGAAAGGCCAAGGCGTTGTTATGACATGTAGAGTTGTCGGAGGAGCGTGTAGCTTATCTACGTATATCTGGCACTTATGACATCTTCAAACATACCTGATGCAATCCCTTTCCGCAGTCATCCAGTAATAACCTGCTCTCATAATCTGCTTAGCCATCATGTGGTCGTTTGCATGTGTTCCACACACCCCTTCCTGAACCTCTTCGAGTATTCTTTTAGCTTCGGCCGCTTCGACACACCTTAGAAGTGTATGATCTCTACTCATTTTATACAATATTTCTTCATCCAAGAAGAATCCCATCGCCATTCTTCTCAAGGTTTTTTTTTGTCATTTTTTGCAGCGTGCTCCGGATACTGCTGATGTTTTATGTATTGTGAGATGTCATGGTACCACGATCTCCATCTGTCTCTTCCTCGACATGCATACAGTGTGTGGGTGATTCTTGTATACTCATCTTGATGGGCTGGACGTCAGCACTTGTATTTATTTTGAACATTGAGGCCAACGTAGCTAGGGCATCGGCCATTTGATTTTTTTTCTCGAGGCAAGTAATTGAATTTGATTTTTTGGAATTGTTGAACCAATTCTATTATGAATTTGTGGTAGAGGATCAGTTTTGAATCTCTTGTTTCCCATTCCTCTTTCAACTGAGAAATAACTAGGGCAGAATCCCCATATACTTCTAACTCGCCTATTTTCTTTGCAATAGCCGTTTGAAGTCCTATGACACAGGCCTCATATTCTGCCACATTGTTGGTGCATCTGAAAGTTAATCTCGCAGTAATGGGGTAGTAGTTTCCCTCTGGTGATATCAAAACCGCTCCAATACCATGCCCCAAAGCATTTGATGCTCCGTCGAAATATATTTTCCATACAGCCTTCTTTACCTCCTCGCCTTTATCCTTCTAAGAAATAACCATCATGCCCTAATCAGGAAAGTCAAACTTTACCGGCTCGTAATCTTCTGTAGCTCTATCTGCCAGAAATTCAGCCACTGCACTCCCTTTTATGGCCTTTTGCGAGACATAGGTGATGTCATACTCAGAGAGTAGAACCTGCCATCTGGCTAATCTTCCTGGCAATGAGGGTTTCTCAAATATGTACTTAATAGGGTTCAATTTAGCAATAAGTAATGTTGTATATATAGACACCTAATTTTGTCCGGACCATTAAAACATGTATGTTTTCTTCCTAAAGTGATGTTTCTGAATGTAAAAAGACTTTTTTCATCCTGCAGGTGGTACTCCGAGACTTAGTTTAAGAGGGCGAGCATAAAAAGTCAAACTTGAAAAAAGTCAACCCCGAAAAAAAGTCAACCCCAAAAAAGTCAACCCTAAAAAGTCAACTACTAAAAAGTCAACCTACTTTCAAAATCAAGATTTTAAGTTCAATTGAAAAATGGTGAAAGAATTTTGATAATCCAAGGTCTACATTGAAAGATATGGAGTTCGGAAGTTGGGATTTGGATATTCAGTAGAAAGGAAACCCTAATCCAAGAAATTTGGGGAAAAGTGCTTAAACGATCAAATTGGTCGAAATTGAAGGTTCCAAATGAAAGATAAGCACTGACTACGGGTAATGGAGAAGCCACTTGCAAGAAAAATCGAAAGAAAAGTCAATCCAGGAGAAAACCGAGAATTAGGGTTTTTAGTGGATTTCGGTGAAATCGGGAAGAATCACAGAAATGGCTTGACTGGGTAAGACCAAAGCCCCCAATGGATGATGAATGGTTAAAAAGGGATAGCCCAAGGCTCAGCTTGAAGAAAATCTAAAAATCGGACTTGTTTTGAGCAAAATCGGGTTTCGGAGGCAAAAAGGCAAAATTGGAAAATACGGGAAAATAGCAAATGAACTCCAAATATTTTGAAATTTTGCAAATCTCATTTTTAAATTATTTGAAAGATATTGGCAAAAGAAAATCTTGATTCGGAGTTCGTTTGCAAAATGGCCAAATCCCGGGCTTCTTATGTAGTAATTCAAAAAGGAAAATCCCGGAAAAATAGCAAATAAGCTCCAAATCTTCTAAAATTTTGAAAGTCTCATTTTTAAATTATTTTGGAAGAGATTGGCGAAAGAAAATCTTGATTTAGAGTTCGTTTGCAAATTGGCCAAATCCCGGGCCTCCTATGCAATAATTCAAGAAGATAAATCCCGGAAAAATAGCAAATGGACTCCAAAAATTCTGAAATTTTGAAAATCTCATTTTTAAATTATTTGGAAGAGATTGGAAAATAAAATCTTGATTCGGAGTTCGTTTGCAAAATGGCCAAATCCCGGGCCTCCTATATAGTAATTCAAGTCGATAAATCCTGAAAAAATACCAAATGAGCTCCAAAAATTATGAAAACTTCCAGATCACACTTTTAAATTATTTGGAAGAGATTGGTGAATAAAAATCTTGATTTTGAGCTCGTTTAAAAAATGGTAAAATATGGGGGCATAAAAGGGCATTTTTGGAAGAAAAAATCCAAATAAATAGCAAACGGACTCGGATAATTTTGAAAACTTCCATAACTCAATATTTTATTATTTTGGAAGTATTAAAAAAATAATAATTGAATTTGGAGTCCGTTTGATATTTATTTGCATCCGTAGGGCAAAACAATCATTTCACCCAAGCAACCGAAAAGGGCTACTTTGGGCCTTTCAAAAAATCAGAGTTGGGCTGGAAAAGAGAAGTGCTGGCCTGCCCAGGCCCAAAGGAAGGAGGAAGCTTCTGATTTTTCAATCAAATGGCTAAAAATCAAGAGTTAGTGAGAGATTCTCTTTGATCAAGCCATGGTGATTAAGCCACATAGGCCAAGAGAGATGTCAACATTATTCTTGAATAGCTATAATTTGAGACAGCTGAGATGCTAATCTAAGGGTGATAATTTCATGATTTTTTACCTTGAATTATTAGCCATTTGATAGGAAATTGGTAACAAAAAAATGACAACATCTTTGCATGCTTTAAGGGGGTTTCGGCCAGCTCTATTGGAAGAGTGAGAATTTGCAATTTTCATCTTCATTTTTGCTAAGTTCTCTTGGTTTTTACTTGGTTTTTCTCTCTTTGGTTGAAGGCAAAAAGAAAAAGTTTAGAAAAGAAAGGAAAGTTTGAAGAGATAAAGCTTGAAATATAGCTTCTTGAGGTTGCTCTTGAGCACCAACTCTTGCACTTTCTTGATTTTCCATTTTGTTTTTGCTATTTTGATTATTATTTGGTGAGTTTCTATTTTAAATAAATGTTTTTTTATTGTTATTCTTAAGTTCTTCCTTCATCTCTTTATTAAATATATTTTTTACATTTTTTTTTATAATAAACTCACCATGGCCGAATGGCCTACATTATTCATTTAAGTTGTTGTTTTGATTTATTTTACCATATTGTTTATGTTATTTTCTTTGATCTTGGCATTTTAAATGTTATTTTACTTCATATTCTTGAGTTATATTTTAATTTGGTTGCTTTGTTTGTTGCCATTTATGTTTTAAATATCATGTTCTTGCATTTTTAATTTTCTGTTTTTATGATTTTTAAATTTGAGCATGTTTTAGATTTAGTATATCAAGTGTTTGTGAAAATGCTTGTGTGATTTTTGCATGATTTGAGTTTTATATTTTAGTTGAGCATGTTTTAGATTTAGTATATCAAGTGTTTGTGAAAATGCTTGTGTGGTTTTTGATTGATTTGAGTGTTATATTTTAGTTGAGCATGTTAGTATACCAAGTGTTTGTGAAAATGCCATGCTTGTTGGAGCTTGAGGCCATTTGGCTACTCCATGTGTTTTGCATTGTGTGTTGCATTTTTGCCATGTTAGTTGATAATCTTTTGCATTTGCATGACATTTGATTTAGTTTTGCATGCTAGTATACCAAGTGTTTGTGAAAATGCCATGTTTGCTAGTTACATTATTCCATTCGACCACTCCTTGAATTTTTGCATTTTATGTGCATTCTTGCCATGTTAGTTGATAGGTTAGCATTTGCATGATATTTGTTTGAGTTCTTGGTTTAAGCATGCTTTGTGCTTGTGAAAATGCCATGCATATTTTAGTTATTAAGTTAGGTTTATTTGCCATGCATGTTCATGCATTTTAGGTCTAGGTTGCATTAAATGCCATGCAAGTTCATTTAGGTCTAGGTCACTATATGAATGCCATGCATTTTTTCATGACATTTAGGTTTAAACCCATGCATTTCATGCATTATGTTTGCTGTATTGTTTCATGCATTTCATGTTCATGCCACTTGAATAATGACTTAGGCCAATTAATGGTTCAAAGTCATGCTCTCTTGAGCACACTTGTGGAAGATTAAAGTTTGTCAAATTGATTATTCTACCTTTGTGATTTATTTACTTAGCCAATTTTTATCTAACTTTCAAAAAGTCCTAGCTACTGTTTGTAAGTCATTTTATGAGTTTCAAATATTTTTACTTTGATTTTTAAATGATTTTATCAAAGGCAAAAATGTGTTTTGACAAAACAGTTTTTTCACCCAGTACTTGTACATTTTCGATTTTTCTGGGAATCCATCTTTCATCAAAAAATTAAGTCTATTTGTTTCCGTGTAGTTTTACATGTCCTGAAGCTCCAGTATTTTTTTTTTTAGATTTTTTTGAATTTTTAAAAATAGGGTAAAAAATCGTGGCTTAAAACTGGACAGTGGAGTCAGAATTGAATTTAAAGAAAAATCATTTTTCTGTTTTGGTTAAGTTACTTAGAGTGGGCTGATTAGGAGGGTTAGCTACTGACTTAGGGTAGTTTCTAAGCCTTTTTTAAACTGTAAAAATGGTTTTTCAAGTCCCGGGTTAAGGGTAGTCAAGTCCGGATTTTTAAACTTAGGAAATTAGAGCCATTTAAAAAAGATTTAGCCCAGTTTTTACTTTTAATTCAAGCTTTTCAAAATTGTTTTCAAACAATCACAAAGTATTTCGGTTTTAGAATATTTAATTTGACATATTTTCCTAAGGTAGCCGGATATCTTTTTAGATATACGGATTTCCTTAATTAAAAGAAAAAAATACATTTCATGCATTGCATTTTTCATATTCATGCATTTTATATAATATGTGATTCTTGCTATAATAATTTCTATGATATTGTTATTATTTTGATTTATATATATATTTTTATGTTATATGGTTTATTATATGGCTTTGAATATTTCATGATATCCTATGCTTTTTATTTAGTTATTTTTTTTTCTCATATTATTTAGCATATACTATGTTCATGCATTATTATTTTCATTTTTTATTTTCATGCATATTATATGATAGCATTATTTCATATTCCATCTCATTTAATTTATATGCCATATCATTCATGTTTGCCATGTCATTTTAAATTATTTCATTTCATATAGAATATGTTATGTTACTTAGGTTATTTTATTTCATTTAGAAAACATCATGTTACTTAGGTTATTTCATTTCATATAGAATAGGTTATGTTACTTAGGTTATTTTATTTCATTTAGAATATATCATTTGACTTAGGATATTGCATCTCATATAGAATATATTATGTTACCTAGGTCATTTTATTTTATTTATAATATGTCATATAACTTAGGATATTTCATTTCATTTTAGAATATGCTAAGGCATTTATTTCATTTCATTTAGAATATGCTAAGGCATAAATTATATCATATCATTTAGGAAGCATTATATTATTTAGATTTTGCTATGTCATTTTATTTATGTCATGCATATACATATTCATATCTTTTAAAATGTTTTCAAAAGGATAATGATTTTTCAATAAAAAATAAAGTTATTCCCGAGTTAAAGTAATTCATTAGTTCTCTACCGGGTTTGCTGGAGGGAATATCAACAATTATCATTAATAAAGGAATATCTTTCTTTAAAAAAAAGGAATGATTCGGAAAGTTTTCCAAAACTAATAAAAATTTCTATATTTTGCCACGTTTGTTGGGGAATATAGGAAAATTTTGAATTTATAAATTCTGAATCATTTTCAATTAAAAATGGAATTATTTTTCTTTAAATTGGGAATTAACTTGAAATACTAAATTTAAAACCGATTTTTTACTGAGACTTGAGATAACACACGATTAATAAGGTACCGTTTTATACGGGCGTTGTGGGGGTGCTAATCCTTCCCCGCACGTAACCGAGTCCCGAACCCGTTTCTTTGATTTCTCTGGTTTAAACGCAGAATTGAAATTGGTTTTAAAAATGTTTTAATTAATTTTTAAAATATTTTATAAAACCGGTTTTAATAGGTGGCCGATCACACCTAGCTAAAAAAGATTGGTGGCGACTCCATGTCTTTTTCAAGGTCATTTTCAAAAACCTTCATTTTTCTAGAGGAATTAAGTTGACTTTTCCTCGATTTTTTTAAGTCACGCTTAACGAATAATAAAGTCTTGCGGTGAGACTCGTTATTTTTTGAGGTTGCGACAGTATGATACAACATGTACTGGCGGAGCCTACGAGTAGTCCAAGCTAGTGCACAACACACCTTTTCTACTCTCAAGTATTTGGCCTCGTAATCGGTAAACTTTTTACTCAAGTGCTAAATGGCATGCTCTTTTTTACTTGTCTCATCTTGCTGTCCCAATACACATCCCATAGACTTCTCATGTACTACCAAATATAAAACAAGTGACCTTCCCGGAGTGGGCGGTACCAACACCGGTGGGTTGGTAAGATACTCTTTCACTTTATCGAATGCTTCTTGGCAATCTTCGTCCCATTCACCCGGGTCTCGTTTCCTGAGGAGTCTGAAAATTGGATTACATTTGGCAGTGAGTTGGGAAATAAAACGGGAAATGTAATTCAATCTTCCCAGAAATCCTCTTACTTCTTTCTGTGTCCGGGGTGGGGATAAGTTCTGGATGGCGCGTATCTTGTTAGGGTCTACTTCGATTCCTTTCTCATTAACAATAAAGCCTAGTAGTTTGCCGGATGTTACATCGAACGTGCATTTGGAGAGATTGAGCTTAAGCTGGAACTTTCTTAAACAACCGAACAACTTTCACAGATTAACCACATGGTCTTCATCTTCACGTGACTTTGCGATCATATCGTCAACATAAATTTCTACTTCTTTGTGCATCATATCATGGAAGAGGGTCACCATTGCTCTCTGGTAAGTCGCACCGGCATTTTTTAGCTCAAATGGCATAACTTTATAACAAAAAGTCCCCCACATTGTCACAAATGTGGTTTTTTCCATGTCATCTGGTGCCATCTTGATTTGGTTGTAGCTCGAAAACCCATCCATAAATGAGAACAATGAGTGCCTGGCGGTATTATCCACCAAAGTATCGATCGATATGGGGTAATGGAAAACTATCTTTTGGACTAGCTCTATTTAGGTCCCGATAATCAGCACACATCCGTACTTTCCCTTCTTTCTTTGGGACTGGGACTATGTTCGCCATCCATTCAGGATACTTGGCGACTTTCAAAAATCCTGCGTCGAACTCTTTTTTTACTTCTTCTTTGACTTTTAAGAGCATTTCAAGCTTCATTCGTCTCAACTTTTGTTTCACTGGTTTGCATTCTGGCCCTAAGGGCAAACGGTGCACCACGATATTCGTATCAAGCCCTGGCATGTCCTGATAGGACCATGCGAACACATCCGTATATTCATGGAGCAATTCTGTCAATTTTTTTTTGTCACTGAAAGTGTAGTGCCGATTTTTATTTCCTTCTTATCATTCTCATTTCCCAGATTAACAAACTCCGTTATCTCCTGATGAGGCATAATTTGTTTTTCTTCTGACTCTATCAATCTCAACAAGTCAGGAGGTAAGTCATAGTTTTCAGCAATCTCTTCGTCGTCAATTTCGTTGATGTCAATACATTTCTCAAAATTGATTTCCAAACCATTGATGAGATTGTTTTCGCTTTCATTAATAGGGGACCTGGAAAGGTGGAAGCTAAAGAATATAGATATTTGTATAGAAGCAAAATAGAAAGGATGAACAAAAAGAAGTGGCAAATGAATTGAAACAAAATGCATCAAGGTTTTTCATTCATTTAAACAATAATTTCATAAAAAGAGCCCATGCACAAAAAGAAACTTTTATAACACTCTTGGGCAAAAGTGTTTGAAGACTTAGTTTGTTAATCAGAAAGAGACCTAAATATAGCTGGTAAGTCTATAGCATGCCAATTCTTCAATTCAAATCCTGGGGGGCACGGGTAGATGGTCTCTTCCTCTGTTTTACTTCCCCCTTCTTTCTCTTGTTCCAGCATCTGGATGCAAAATTTCGCGAACATTCCTTCCAAAAATCACGACAGGCTTGGTTCCAACTGGTGAATCGAAAAAAATAAAACCCGCCAATCGAAATGTCTCATAGAGGTGGGGGATATAAATCCTTCGGGTCTCTATCTCATGACCTTTTAGTCTTGCAAGCCTTTGCTCTTTCCTTTCTCTTATCATTCTCTCTTTGTCTTCTCTAGTTGGCTTGTATCCCAAACCAAACTTGTCCCCTTTTCCAATCACACTTATCCACCTTCGAATTCCTTGTAGGTCCTTTCCTAGGCCGGTCCCGGCTCGGCAACCTTTTCCAACCACCTAAACAAGACTGTTTTGAGTGACGTAAGATAGATGAGGCACATGTATCTTAGAACCTTAACCTACAAATGTGGAGTTAACAAACTCAAGGTTTGAAAAGAGCATTCCCAAGCTTTTTCGACAGCCTCTGTGCAGGGGATACTCGAGGGTTTCGATACAATCAAGTCTTCTTCCCCATCCACAATTATTACCTGTTCCTCAACTCTGAATTTTACCTTCTGATGTAGAGTAGATGGAATAGCACTAGCCATGTTAATCCAGGGTCTTCCTAGCAAGATATTATACGAGGGGATGATATCCATAACCTGGAAGGCGATATCAAATGTGCAAGAGCCAATCTGTATTGGTAAATCGATCTGTCCCACCATCTGTCTACGGGTCCCATCAAATGCTCGTACTATCATATGACTGTTCTTCATGTGGGACATGTCGATAGGCAATTTGACCAGCGTAGTCATAGGCATGACATTTAATGCAAAACAATTATCGATGAGCACTTTTGCAATGATATGGCTTTTGCACCGGGCGGTGATATGAAGGGCCTTGGTACTGCCTGTCCCTTCCGACGGGATTTCTTCATCGCTGAAAGCTATGAAATTATTGACAAGCATATTTTCTACTACTTGATCGAACTTTTCTATAGATACGTCATGAGCTACGTATGCCTCATTTAGTACTTTTAAGAGGGCCTTTCGGTGGGGTTATGTATTTGTCAGCAATTCCAAGATAGAAATACGAGCTAGTGAGCGCTTTAACTGTTCCACCATGCTGTATTCACTGTGCTTGATAAATTTGAGGAATTCACAGGCTTTCTCCTCTGTTACTGCCTTGTTCTTTCTTTGCTCGACTTCGTTTTCCGAGATAGTCTTTTCTTCATCAGTTTTAGCTTTCCCTTTTCTGGCAATTTTTGCTGCTTCGGGTGTATAGCATCTCCCGTTTCTTGTAAAACCTCCAATACCAGTAATGTCTATTGCAGCCGTAGAAATATTAAGCACTGGTGTAGTATGATTAGATTCTGGTGATATAACTTCACCGTCGTATTTCCAAGGCACAGCCTTGCCATTCCTACGTGGAAAAGGGCTTGGCACTTCAATAGTTACTATCGGCTTTGATACCCTCGGTGTTTCTTTCACTAGCAGGTTCTAGGTTTCTTCATAGTAGATGACTAATGGCTTTGGCTTTACCCATTCAATAGCCTTTGGTGTTTCCTCAATCACCACATCCACTGATTCCTTTTCCCATTCTGTGAAGAATTCTGCTACACCGATATCCATCATCTTTTGAATTTTATCCTAAAAATTAGAGCATTGGTCAATAGTATGTCCTACCAAGCCCTCGTGATACCTACAGAAGTATCCATTGTTTGATTCCAACCTTTTAATTCTTTGCCCCATGTTGACTGGTTTATACAGCCCCACTTTAATCATAGTATCCAACACTTCTCCCATATGAGTCCGGACGTCCTCAACCTTGGACAACACCCGACACCCTTTTCATTCCGCTATTGCATTCACTACCGCTTTCCCATGATCAGGTAACGAATTTGCAGTGGCGTTAGGCTCTCCCTTGGTTGTGAAGTTTAGATAACCAGTCCTGATCAGGCTTTGCACCTTGTGTTTAAAGGCAGTGCAATTCTCTAGAGAATGACCCGGGTTACCTCCGTGATAATCACAATTCATGTTTGGGTCGTACCACCTTGGATATGGGGGTTTCATGGGTTCAATGAACACGGGTGCTACTAAGTGATTTTGGATTAGCTTGGGGAAGAGTTGGGTGTATGTTATGGGAATGGGGTCGAACAGGGGTCTTGGTTGAAACTGTTGGGGTTCCCTTTGGCTAGTCCCTACATTGTTGATTGGATTGGCTGGGTTAAAAACAAGTGTAGGGGTCGTGTATACGGGCGCTGGCATGGGTGATGGTGAATATACTGGCATTGACGGTTGATAGCTCATCGGGTATTGGGATTGTGTAGGAGAATATGGGTATGGATTAGGTGAGTAACTGTATGGTTGGTTTGTAGGGAAAAGGGTAAAATTTCGTAGTGGCCGACTCTCATACGAAACGACTTGTACTTCTCCTTCATTCTTCTTTATCACGTCTATCTTCTTGAAAATTTGCTGTTTCAACTCCTTTAATCTTGTCGCTCTTTATAACAATTTCTATCATTTCGCCGAAAATGACCATGTCGGCAAAATTTTTGGTAGCATTATCGACCAGTCTGTCATAATATGGCCCCCGTAACGTGTTGATAAACAACATGGTAGTTTCTCTTTCAGTGAGGAATGGTTGCACTTGAGCCGCCATATCTCTCTATTTCTAGGCGTATTCTTTGAAACCTTCTCCAGTCTTCTTCTCCATGTTCTGTAAGGATAACCTATCAGGTGCCATGTCAGCCATGTTCTTGTACTGGGTTAGAAAAGCTCTTGCCAGATCTGTCCAAGTATGAATGCGACCACGATCTATTTGGTTGTAACACCTCGCGGCTGATCCTTTCAGACTATCTTGAAAATAGTGGATCAATAATTTATCGTTATGAGTATGCCTAGCCATTTTGCGACAGAACATGGTGATGTGAAATGAAGGACACTTGGTCCCATCGTACTTTTCAAATTCTGGAACTTTAAACTTTGGTGGTATTATCAAATCTGGAACCAAACTTAGTTCACTTGCATCAATTTTTTCGAAGACGTCCATCCCTTCTATTGCTTTGAGTCTCTCTTCTAGCATATCATATTTATGCTCCGTCCTGGTATCCTCCACATGCTCTATCACACTTTTCCTCAATTTTTCTTACTCTATGGGGTCATCTAAGTTTGGAACGTTAACTGGGTTTGAAGGATTAGTCCTTGAGTTGGATGCAAGTTGTCATTGGCCTTGCTGGCCTATGGGACCCGGTGTGTTGACGTAAACATAAGGTTGTCCTCCCAATGGAGGTTCTCCTTATGGATGCCCACCTTGCGATGTTTGGGTGCGGGTTGGAGTAAAACCCGGTGGATATAGAGGATTTTTGTCCTTACTTTCTCGAGGTCGGAGTCCTTCCCTTACACTTGAGCTTTCAGTTTGCCCCTTTCCCCTAGTCAGACTCATCATCATTTCCATCATCTTGGCCATTTGTTCACGTGATTCTTCTTGTGACCTTGCAATCTGTTCTAACGTTTCTTGTTGGGACCTAGCCAATTGTTCTTTTGCTTCAAGTTGGGACCTGGAATTGCTCTTGCAACTCTCTCTGTAGTTTTTCCATCCGTTCAATTCGCGTTGTTTGCTCATTTTCCATGGTTTTTGTTTTAAACCTAGTATTATACTGGTGAGAGGATTGCTTTGATCTTTCTGTTAGTCTGGTTGTGCTTGAAACCACTGAGAATTATTTTAGTTATGATTAGTGTATGCTATTTTCAAAAGGGATTTTAAATCGTTGGCGCGATATCAAAATCTTCTTTTGTTCATGACTTGTCAGGTCTTTTCGTGAGTAGATATATATGTATGAGTGTAACACGAGTTAATGATGTTTATGGAATGAAATGAATGCATTTGAGAGGTGCTTGCTCTAATATATTTTTCAAAAGGTAGATTCTCATTGATCCCACAGTACATTTTCACATGTGATTAATCATCCTAGAGTTGTAGCTATAAAAACATTTGACTTGTTCATGTTGATCTTTTGCCTCTTCTAGGAAGCTAAGAAGATGTTGTCCATACTTTCCAGTAGGATTGACTTCTTGTATCAGCAACTCCACTCGTTCCACCATTTCCCTTGCTTTGCTTACTGCTTTGCAGACTTGTGTAGCCAAATGTTCTACGCATTGTTGCCGTTGCCAAATCACATGTGTAAATCCAATCTGCCTCTCTATCTTTCCATTCCCTATAATTTCATCAATATGATTTCTCTGGTTGTGCAATTGTTGTTCCAAATGCTGAGTTAGTTGCCAGAGGGACTCCCTTTCTTCTTGTAATTTTGAGCATTTGTCTTTCTCACCTTTTAGCTTGGTTTTTAAACCCACCAACTTTTCGGTGATCGAAGAATACATATTTTCCCATTTCTGCTTTTGGTGGAAAGATTTAGCAATTTTCCTTTCGTTTTCTTGTGCCTTGTGTTTCCATCGTTCTACTTCTTTCTGGAGCTCTTTTTCGCATCTGTGAGATGACCCGATGATATTTTCGATCTTCATATCTGATCGTAGCTTCTTGTTTTCTAAGTGTAGATTGTTCATATCTGATTGGGCTATGTCACATTCCCTGACGATCTTTTGATTTCGGACTCCTTGTATTTCTGCCTTATCCTTCCAATTCTCCATTTCTTCCTGGAGCCTTCTATGTACTTGCTTCATCTTTTCTCTTTTGATCTTGAATTCTTCCTTAGCGATCTCGAATTCTGAGATTTCTCTTGGCTGTGAAGAAATTGGTTGGGGTGGGACTCCCCCTGGAAGTATAACCGAATCCTTAACTCGGTTAGCTGTCCATAGAAAATACTGTGGAGCGACACTATCACTAAGAGCTCCTAGCCTCATTCTTTGAGTATCTTTCCATGCTCGAATTATCTGTTCGACCCTTTTTGACACGTTTGGCTCCCCATAAGAAAATTCTACTCAAATGAGCCCATGAGTCACTGGGATAAACTATTTAGTTCCATATTTCTTTTGCACCATAACCGGAGCATAACTCACGACCCCTCATGGACCCAGGAGTTGTACCCATGGTTTTCCACAACGGTATAACATTGGCATAGGGGGCATCCATGGTGCCATCCATTTTACTTGCTTGCTAGTAAGTGCCGGAAAAATGCCACCCATTCTCCTTTGTTTTTGCGCTTCGACCACTCACTTTTGCAAAATTCCTGAATCTGGACTCCACCTTGGAAATAAGGTTTTGTGAAGGAGCTCTTCTCATACTTGAAATGACTTTTTAGCCATACATATAGCAGCTGAGCACACCATATAAAACGTCCTCCCCCTTTCCTTCGGCAAAAGTTCAACGATCTTATAGTCTCTGCCAAGATTGTTGGTAATGGATTGCTATTGTTCTCGACCTATTCAAAGAAATCCACTACTGCTGCTTCGATGTGTCCCAACATATTTGGAAAGATTGTCATCCCATATATAGCCAGAGCGAAAGCAGTCATTCCTTTTTCTTTGTCCAATGATTTGAGGAAGTCCCAAGGTAGGAAAATATGTTCTCCTTTGCGTCTCAGATTGGAATCTCCTACTTTAATCCCAAGGGTTTTAGTTAAAAAAAGTCCGAACTTCAGGTTTCTAACATATACTTTATCTGGACATTGGAGCTCTATCCCAAGTAAGACTGAGTATTCTTCAATGGTTGGGGTCATTTCCTCTTTATTGAAAGTAAAGCATCTGTATGACAGATCTCAAAAATGGATTGCTGCCCTGATTAGCGATTCCTCGATCATCACCAGGATAAGCAAAGCTATCTACCCGTATTTCTTAGAGAATCTCATCTTTCTTTCTTTACTCACTTGTTCCCAGATATTTGCCAAACTTGTCAAGTCATTTTGTGAAAGATCTAGGTTTATCTTTTCAGGCAGAGTTGATACAAAATCGGCCGTCAAACAATCCCCTTCTTCTTGCTGAGTTTTTTTAGACCAAATCAGTACATCTATAGGCGATTCGCAAGTGACATTCACGGATGAGGCGCAAACCCGACGTTCAGTAGATTCCATGAGAATTTACGATCTAACAATGTATTGAAGCAAACACCTCGTTATGGGATGCTAATGATGCCAATGATAATGATGCGGGAAGAAGACAACCACAAGAAAACAGAATCTGTTAGTGTAGGTATACAGATATAATAAGAAAATAAGGTTTAGGAGAAAAAATCAAATTTCCTTCTACCAATGTTACGACTTCCTAAGTTTCGTTGGTATTTCGTATATCTAAAAGGTTCCCAAATTGTTCCTCACTACTATCCGGAATGGACTAGTAAGGCACCTCGATCCTTGCCTATCGCAGGCCGTGAACGGAAAGGGTTCAATTCGAGTGGGAGTATTTTTCAGGCTAGTGCGGAGATTATTATCTGACGAAAGCGTAGGTACTTTACACCCCGAGAGTGTTTCGCTAGCCCATGCGGAGGTATTACCTCACGAGAGCTAGGTACTTTACTCCCTCCTAAAAGGACAAACCTCGGGTATAGAGCTCATGTATGAAATGTGTGTTTTAGTGTGTGAGATGGCCCGGATGCCCCGAATAATTTAATACACACAGAAAGATGCAAATAATCAAAAACAATTACAAAGTAGCCGTGAATGCAAATTTATTCAAAATCGAAGATTTTCCTTTTATTCTTAAAACAAATGAGGGAACTATGATTAAATAATAGTAAAATCATTAATTTAAGATTCGGGATAACACGTAATTAATTTATGGCTCGACTCTCAAAAAGCGTTCCCTAGCGGAGTCGCCAAGCTGTCATAACGATTTTTCGACCGCTTGATATTTTTCTTTTTAAAATAAAATAAAATGCAGGGAGTCGCCACCAATCTTTTTGTTTAGGTGTGATTAGTCACCTATGAAAACTTACCCTCTTAATAATATCCTAAAATTAATTAAGATATATTAAAAAGATAATTTTTGGTCTGCGAAACAAAATTAGGTTCGGGAGTACGGTTACGCGTGGGGAAGGATTAGCACCCCCACGACGCCCGTTTTAAAAATGGTACCGATTAATCGCGTGTTATCTTTAATCTTGAAAAAGTGATTTTAATTTTAATATTTAATAATACTTCCCTTGGTACATTTTATTTAAAAAGAATATTTTAAAACGAATAAGATATAATGTTTTTTTTTTTAATTATTTCTGAAGTCAAAGAAATTACTTATGTAAAAATAATTCTCGAATCACTCCGATATTTTCGATAATGTTTCGATAATTATCTTTATACGAACCGTTTTGAGGAACGATAGATATTCCGACCATCCGGAGAACGGATTCGTTTTTAGAGAATTTCCTTTACCAAAAACAATTAAAAAAAACCATTTTTTTTGTTCATGGAGAAAAATAAGAAATAAAAATATGACGTCTTTTTGTAAATAATTTCGAAAGAACAAAAATCATCTATGTAAAATAGTTTCCGAATCACTCCGATAATGTTTCGGTAACTAATTTTACTCGAACCATGGAACGATTGATACTCCGACCGTTCGAGAAATGATCCGTTTTAGAAGATTTCATTTACCAAAGATAATTTTAAAAGATATGTTTTATTTGTGGGAAGAAAACAAATATTAATGAAGATATCTTTTTTTTATATTTTAAATTAATCTCCAAAATAAATGAAATTATCTGTGTAAAAATAATTTTCGAATCACTTCGATATTAATAATGTTTCGGTAACTAATCTTACTCGGACTGTTTTGTGGGACGATTGATACCCCGACCATCCCGAGATATAATTCGTTTTTAGAAAATTTCATTTTTATAAAAATTTGACGAAGAAATTAATAAAAATATCTTTTTATAATTAATTTCGGAAATAAAGAAATTACTTTATGTAAAAATGATTCCCGAACCACTCCGATAATTTCGATAATGTTCCGATAATCATGTTTACACGAACCATTTCGAGGAACGATCGATATTCCGACCATTCCAAGAAGGAATTCGTTTTCAGAGAATTTCTTTTACCGAAAATAATTTAAAAGATATATTTTATACGCGAAAAGTTTATTCATTAAGAAACTAAATAAATAAATGAAAAAAAAAACTTTCCTCTTTTTTATTTATTAATAATGCATAAAAATGGATAATAAAATAAATAAATGCCAATAACGATAGAATTAACAATAAATACAAAATAAATAATAATAATAATAATACTAATGATAATAATAATAATAATAATAATAACAATAAATAAAAATATAGGTATAAAAAAATATATAGATATAAAATAAAATAAATGATAATAATAGTAATATTGATAAAATAAAAATAGTAAATAAAAAAATAAAGGATAAAAATATAAAATAAAATAAAATAAAAATAATAACAATAATAATAATAATAATAATAATAATACTAGCAATAAACAAATACATATATATATAAATAAATGAAAATAACAATAATAAATAAAATTAAAATTAAAAAAAATAATTGATATAATAATAATAAAAATATTATAATAATTAATATAATAATATTAAAATAATAATATTAAAAAAAAGAAGAAACAACATCTGGGTCGGGTCCAGGCGCGGACCCATGCGCTGGTCCTGTGACCCGACCCGGATGTTGTTATAAAAGAAAAATAAATAACCTAAAACCAAAAAAAAAAAAAATACCTGTTTCCTTTTTTCTCTCAACACTCCGTCATCGTCGCCGTGGCCGCCGCCGTGCCGGAAGTCCCCTGAACCAAAAACAAATACCAAAACGACCCTCTGGTTCTCCTCTACCCGAATACTGTGTTGATTTTTTCCAAAACCAACCCAAAATTTCTAGATCTAGAAAACAAAAATCGCAACCATTTTTTTTGGTTGTTTTTTTTTTGTGTGATTTTGCTGCTGTTTTTTTTTTTTTTTTTCGGCTCTTTCCTCTCTTTTTTTCTCCCTTCTTTTTTTTCGGTGTTTCGGATCTAGGTTTATAAAGGGGGCTTTGGCGGTGGGGGTTGGTTCGGTGGCCAGGCCACTTGGTGGCTGGCTGCTCGGTGGCAGCGCTTGGTTGGCTGCCGCGCGAGGCAGGGCCGGTGGGTGCCAGGCCGCTACTGGGCATGGCAGGGGCTAGGTCAGTGCTAGGTTAGAGGCTAGGTCAGTGCTAGGGTAGGTGGCGATGGCGGTGGAGAGCTGGCAGTGTTTGGGTGACTGGGTGGGGCGGTGGAGAGGCGGTGGAGGCAGTGGAGGTGGCTAGGGTTTAGGGGGAAGGCTGCTAGGGTTTGTGGCCATTGGGCCAGGTGGTGTACTGGGCCAATAGGCTGCTGGCATGCTGGGGTTTATGGACATTGGGCTAGGTGGTGTATTGGGCCATTGGGCTGCTGGCCTGCTGGGAGACCTTGGGTGTTTGGGGCCTAACTGGGCCAAGGGTTTGGGTTGCTAGCCTGTTGAGCCATAACAATAATAATAATAATAATAATAATAATAATAATAATAATAAATAATAAATAAATAAAAATAAAAAAATAAGTAAATAATAAAAATAATAAATAAAAATAAAATAATAAATAAAAATAAATAAAATGGGTCGCTACAAATAGAATATACAGGAATAATTGACATGAATTAGATATATGAAAAAAAATTGCAAAAAACTTGACCTTCCGAAGTATGATGCCCAGTGAAGTGCTGTTCTACCTCGTGCATCTCTAAAATTGGGGCTTATCCCTTCAGCAACTATAGGGCCCATCGCCCACTCATAACCGAGAGAAGCAGCCAAGTGTATGTTAGTAGTTTATAATGTTGGTAGGTTAACCAATATTATATTATCTAGAAAAGTCAAGCTTATAGAGCACATAAAAATAACTTGTTTTATGATTAGGTATAAAGACACAACTTTTATATTGTAAAGTTGTCTTGTAAAGATACAACTTTACATATAAAGTTGTCTTGTAAAACAACACAACTCTTACAAAAAGGTATCTCGTTGAAAGATACATGTATTCGTTATCTATATAAAGAACTTTTCTATTCAGTCATTTTCACTATTTTGTTTGGAGCGTTGAGGGCTTTGTTGTATCTTGGAGGCATATAAAACCTTTAAGGAAAGTGTTCTACATGCCTCAAAGCCATTTTATTTTACTAACATTATTTTATTTTTCTTATTTCATTTCTAATTTTACAACATTCTTAAGGCTTTTATATGACAATTTACAATAAATTTTTATCAAGGGCTGTGAGTGAAGGTTTTTACTCCAGGACGCAAGGAAAGAAAATAGTAAGGTTATGCCTAGTGTAGTTATTGTCCAGGGATTGGATTCACGGAGGCAAAGCCTGGGGTTAACAAGACAAAATTAGTTCCTAGAGAGATCACTCCTGTGATTGATATAGCAGATTTCCTCTCTGATGGCCAGGTTTGGTTTCTTTCAATATTTATACTTTTTCCTGGAATAAAATGTTTGAATATGGAATTGGTAAGTACTGAAAATCTTGAGAGGTACCGAGCCATATGAAACTAGCATTCAAATTGGAAAGGGTTTCAAGCAAAAGTTCCTGACTGGCCTGATCCAATTGGTAAGTATGTTCCATGAACTATTTTTTAAAAATTAATTATCTGTATAGAATGCATAAGTTTAGAGGCTCTGTAATTGTGTGCATATATGAATGATTCTTTTTTGTATTTGAGGTCTCATTTATATATGTTTTTATGTTCCCAATTTTTTTTTTTTAATAGACTTCAGTGTGTGACAAAGGAAAATCTATCTGAAACAAGGCAGTCAAAATTGTTGTTTGCTGCTTTGATATATGAGAATCTTAGTTGTTGTCTTTTTTAGTAGGATATACTGTTGATTTTCCTTTGTTTTGAAGAAAATATTTCTCATTACTGCCAATTACCAAATTTGAAACTTTTTGAGATGGAATGGGAGCCAAGATAGGGATCATTTGATTGATAGAAAATTTCAGGAAGTTTACTCTGAAAGATACATCTTATTGATGGAATATTTGCATTAATTTAAGTTTTCAAGTTGCAATAGCAAAGTTGAAACATGCTTTGGAGTAAGACAAAGTAAGCTCTTGGTATAGAGACATGTGAAAGAAACGACGTTGAGGTTTTAAAAAGAATAGTACTGCATTTGACAAAGCATTAGCAATCTTTTTACCATAGGAGTCATATCTGGCATTATTTTTGTTGCATTGATGGTCATAAGTTTAGATCAAATGATCTAAAGATCATATTGTGCTAATTTATGCCGATGCAGTAGTCTTATTTATGATTTGTATGAGTGACATCTCATGGTTCTAGTAAATTTAAAAGTTTTGAGATATATAGAAAGTAAATTATAATTACTTTGGAAGCCATGACTCAAAGAAATATTTAAAAAAAATAGCAACATGAATGCTATTTGACCCATTTGGGTGGTGGACATGGTTTTAGTCAAGGCAAAAAAAAATGGCTTTGATGTCCATGGTGAAACAAATTCATAATAATTTATCTACCATATGATTTGACATGCAAATCTCAAAAGGAGACGATAAAAGTATGACTTTACTATAAAAGTAAAGATCAAGATATAGAATATTTGCTAGTTATCTTTTCACTAAGGATGAATAGTTGGAGGCCTCCTACTAATATATATATATATATATATATATATATATATATATATAGTGAAAAGATAAATGTAAAGGCAAATTGACTAATATATGATATCTTGATAATTGAAATGAGATATTCTTTAATAAAATAATGGATATCTTACACATGGTTGGGGTGTTGATTTCTTATAAAATATTAAGAAATAAAAGAAATATAATACCATCATAGTGTAATAAAAATTTGGTATAATTTTATTATTTAAATTATACGAGCTAATAAGTTTAGTACAACTTATTAAAAAAAAGCCATTAAAAAGGTTCTTAAATATCTTAAAAAGACTAAAATGGCTTGGTCTATCAATTCAGTTTATCCAATTAAACGAGAAGTATAATTGTATTAAAAATGGATCGAATGTATGGAAATAGAATGGTTCAAAGTTATATTAATGAGAATAGAGTTGTGGCCACAACCAAAGCCAACTATTTCCTACAATTGTAAGAATGAGGCAACAATGTCTAAAACATATAATAATATGTAAAATAGAAAGTTTGGACATGTTAGCCTATGAATTGATTATATTAGAGATTTGATCTCTAATTTGAGGCAAGAAAATCGATTCCTTGAAATTTGATCAATTGTACTACGAAGGGAATGAGTTTAAACCCTATTATTAGACACCAATAATGGGAACCTAACATTTAATTAGTAACCTCTAATTTTAAAGTTCAATGGGTAAAAACAAGTTATTGTTATGTGTCTGTGATGCACTAGTAAAACTCATTCCAAAAAGAAATTGATTAGAGACTAGTGCGGTCCATTGCGTATAGAGGATGAGTTTTATACTTTTAATGGAGTTTATTATTGTTCAAATGTCTAAAGCAATGGGGACATTGTAGAAACTCTACCTATATAAACATAAGAAGTGGTGTCGTTTCAACAAGAAGAATTGGGGTTTCTCTTGTAAATGTTTATTACGAACAAGATAAGCACATGGCTATAATGGTGCTAAAAGTGAACATCCTCTGACAGAAATATAAATGAATATTATGTGTGATGTATTTACAATTCTAATATTAGGAGTTGTGGTTCAATCTGCGGACACCAACAACTTCATTAGAATTCTAAGATACATTTGCTAATTGATGGTTTAAATCGAGAGATACCTTCTTGTATGCATAATATTTGTTTGTGTGAAAGACTACAAATTAAATTACCCACATCCTAAACTAGTGGGGGATTGTTAGTAGTTTATAATGTTGGTAGGTTAACCAATATTATATTATCTAGAAAAGTCAAGTTTATAGAGCACATAAAAATAACTTGTTTTATGATTAGGTATAAAGACACAACTTTTATATTGTTAAGTTATCTTGTAAAGATATAACTTTACATGTAAAGTTATCTTGTAAAACAACACAACTCTTACAAAAAGGTATCTTGTTGAAAGATACATGTGTTCATTATCTATATAACAGACTTTTCTATTCAGTCATTTTCACTATTCTGTTTGGAGCGTTGAGGGCTTTATTGTATCTTGGGGGCATATAAAAGCCTTAAGGAGAGTGTTCTACACGTCTCAAAGCCATTTTATTTTACTAACATTATTTTATTTTTCTTGTTTCATTTCTAATTTTACAACAGTGTATACATCTTTGACCTTTTTCATCCAAAATATGTAGACCTTTACCATCTTAGCCACTCGCAAAGTCTTTGCTTTAGCAAATTTTGAATCAATCCCTCTTTAGATTGTATACAATCATTTGCACTTGCTACTACCATCGAATATAAGCTATTTTTCAGCCTACACTTAACATTCCTCAACAGAACAATCCAAACACTTTCTCCCCAGGCCAATATGTAACAATTTTGCTAGACGAACTTGCAGGTGCTCTTCCTCTTCTTCTGTAATTTTAACAACCATGGTAAATGAAAATCTTGGTGGCTTTTCACGATATTCGAACTCTCTTACCTCACTGCATGCCAACCTGTTGCTGCAAGTGACGTAAAATGGAACACGCCCAGGAACATGAGAAGGACCTTGACAACGGATAACACTGTTAGTCAAAACCTCAGCAGAAACTTCAATTTCGCCAACCTCAACCAAAATTCAAAGGGATATAATGTTTAAATTGATAAAGTCACCTAAAAATTTAAAAAAAAAATTTATCACTTGTAATTTTTAAATTTTATAATCGGTTGGATTTAAAAGTAAATTTTTTTTTAAAAAAATAATTACTTAAAAAGATATAATTTAAAAAGTTGATAATGTTAGATTTTATTTTAAAATTTGATGAGGGTAGGTGGGAGATAAATAAGATATAATTTTTTTTAAACTTGTCTTACGTATCATTAAGAAAAGATATCCACCTAAGCGTCTATGTCAGCAAACACTTACTTAGTCAGCATGTACCATGTTATATTATATTATATATATATATATATATGATACATAAATCAAAGATCTTTGATACACAAAATGTGTTTGAAAACCGTAAAAGTGTCTCTTGAACGACTTTTGTGGTTGATAAAAAATTGTTGTGCAAAGATACTTTTTGATCAAATAAAAAAAAAAAAAAAATTGGCATTGCATTTGAATTAAAAAACACTTTGGTAAGATTACTACAATTTGGGTGGGAACAGAAATTACTACATGAGTTGTATGATGATTGTCGCAACCTAAAAAATAACAAGTCTCATCGCAAGACTTCATTATTTGTTAAGCGTAACATTAAAAAAATGAAAAACCGACTTAGTTTCTCTAGAAAAACGAAGATGTCGATACTGTTGGATATCAATGTATTATTTTGGGTGTATATATAAGAAATACGTATTTCAATACGTAGGTTGTCGTAACTAGATACACGGTGTATAATTAAGGTACACAATTGATATCATGTTTGAATGAAAAATTAATCTCAAAGGTACCCACATGAAGAGGAAGAAGTCTGATCATTACATGTCTGTTCGGACCAATTTTATCCCAAAAGATGTGTCTATTCTGATCAAATAGGTTCCATCCAATTGGTGTGTCTTTTCCGTACAGGTTCTTTGGCTCCTATAAATACATACTTCCTGTGTCTATATTATTCATTTAAAAAATTAATTCACCGATATATTTCAGTCTTTTGAGAGAGAGACTTCAGCATTCTTATGTTCGCCGTGTTGCATCCGAGTGTACTCTCATTTGCAACGTATATCGAGGAAACCTGGGAGACGATTTGCATCGATACTGTAAGCACCTTAGACAGGCAAAAAACGTCTTAAGGTTAGAGGTCCAACCTTGACTCGATATTGATTTTTTTTTTTTTTTTCAAATCAATTCCTGTAAGTGTCTTTATATTTGATTTTGTATATCTGTTCTTATGTTTATATTCTGTTTATAAGTAATATATAGCAAATATTTTCCAACAATCTTAAGACGTTTTTCTTTTATTTGATTTCATATATTTGTTATATACTATTACTAGAATATTTATATATTCTTTTCGATACTGTATGTTAGAATATATAGATTTATATTTTTAGTATAGGATATGATGGTAGTACGATAGTTTGTAGTTTTACTGACTGTATTAACCCACAATTGCAATATGACATATTTCCTTTTTATGAGCGGGTTTCTTGTACAAGTCAGAGGATTGAAACCCATTGTTCTTGGGTGGGCCTATGCCTATTGCTTGTGGTTAAGAGGTTCAGTAAATGAATTATGACTATTGTTTAAGGCATCTTTTGCATGACGATTGGTAATAGAATATTCTTGCTTATCGTCTTTGTTACTATTTATTTTGTACAATCAGTTTGCAATTTGTAAAGATGGTATGATACATATATGTTTTACATTCGTAACAAGCATGTTGGGTTTGAAACGGCGGCTTTGTTTTCTTTATAACCGAAACTAGATGAGAAAGGTTTAAAGGATATATTTCTTAACCTTGTGTTGTTTCGATTATGGTTTAATAATATTTGAAGCCGCCGCTTCCAGGCTAGTGTATTTGGCTTGTTGAATTTCCTGCTTTGTTTCGGTGGTTGTGTTTTATATATTAAGAGATGTCGTTTCGTGCTTTATTGAAGGTAATATTATTTTGTTGTTAAAGCATATATTCGTACTTTGTAGAATATATATATTGTTATATATATATATATATATATTACTTCTGTTTTTGGATATATATTATTTACAAATATTTATTATATATTTGTTATATATATATTGTTGATTTAGTGTGTATATATATATATATATTTATATTGATACAGTTTTGTAAAATATATGTATTTGGTGAACATATATATTTGTAATATATATTTTCTGAAAATTTATATTTATAATATATATTTTATGGATATATATTTGTATTATATATATTTTATATATATATTTGGTGACTATTTTTTGCATATATATATATATATATATATATAATGTTGTGTAATATATAATTATATATATATATATATATATGTGTGTGTTTATATATATATGTTGATTTTTGACCTTCGATACCGATTGTAGTTTTGTGCTACAGTAACTTTCTCGATACGCTACAGTAACTTTATCTCGGGAAGCTACAGTAACTTCCGAAATAACAACTCTTTTATTAATATGACAAAAGACCAAATACAATTGGTGTGAACAACTAACAATAGAGACAACCTCACACAAACTCTTTATCACTTTACTATTCACTCACTATTCATTCATACACCTAACACCACTCACGTGCTCACTTTCTTCTTCAATTTCTGCAAATTTTGCAGCTTCCATGCTCTGGCTCTCAACACCTCTTTTCTTTCATTTTCTCTCTACTCACATCTCTTCATTTCTCCACCTATTTCTTCCCTTTTTCTCTCTACTCACCACTCTTCCTTTTCTTTCTCATCTACACAACACATAACACCTAAGGCTCTATTTATAACCATTTATGTCGGTTCCTTACAACATTCTAGTACGTATGTTGGCTAAGCTATAATGTTCTAGAGAAGGAAATATGGAGAAGAATATAGAAGAAACTAGGGAGAGAAGTTTCTAGGAAGGTGATTGAAGAATAATCTAGGGAGAATTATGTAGACAATTCTAGAAAAGGGGATGAAGAAATTTCTAGGAAGAAGATTGAAGAATAATCTAGAAAAGGACAAAGAAGAGAACTCCAGAAAATTTGAGTAGTCGGTGACTTTCAACACTCCCCCTCAACGACTACTCTCTCTTGATGCTCGCTTTGGTAGTCATGCCAAGTTGTCTTCTGAACTTATCAAATCTTGCATCAAATATCTTCTCTTTTTCTTTCTCTTCTTAAAATTCATCAGCATCATTAGTTCTGCTTCATCCATCGTTGATTGCTCTCTTCTCTTTTGATCCTTGATTTTGTTCACTTCCGTCTTTGCTTCAACACCATTGTTATCTTCTTTCTTCTTGATTTTCTCTGCTAGCCTGTCTCTGACTTTGGCATACTCGACTTTGTCAACTACCATTAATTTGTTGACTTCACAATCGATCTTCATATCTTTCACGCCTTTGTAAGTCTTAACAGTGTCGATGACCTCGTTGTCATCTTTCTCAATGTTGACATCAGCTGCAAGCTTCTTCTCAACTTCTAGAAATAACCTTTCTTCTTCAAACATATTTTCTGGTGGCTGAAATAGAGACTCGTTTCCTTCCTTTGACGTTTCTTCTGTTACCTTCTGTCTTGGTTGAATATTCTCAAAATCAATTTCTTCTTCGTCTTCATGAACATTTTCTTCTAACTCGCTGGTGCAACCAGATACGAGTTCTTCGCATTCTTCAATAGCAAATGCTGTCTCAAAATCCCATTCTTCTTCATAGTTATTCTCCTGTCGTGAGAACACTGTTGCATAGCCTTGCACTTGTCTATATCGACAATCTCGAGCATAGTGGCCAAGCTTGCCACACTTGAAACACTTAATATTTCGACAATGAGACCTCATATTTTCGCTGTCTTCTCTATCTCGAACAATTTGAGCTCCCCCTCGCTGAAAGCTCCTCCGTTGCCAAGCTTCTTGTTTGTTTTGAACTTCAATGTCTTCTATTCCTTGCCTCATAGCAATTTTACCTCTTCTATTGCTAAAGAGGGCTTTCTCATAATCTTTTATCATGACTTTAGACATTTGGTTATCTAAAGCCTCTTGATTTGCAAGGATATTTTCCAACTCAGTTAAAGTTGGTTCTTTGCTCCATCCACGAGTTGCAGTAACAATCTCGTTGTATTCAGGTCGCAAGCCATGGATGACAATTCTTCTCATCCTCGTTTCGGTAATGGCATTTTCTGGATCTAATTTTGAAATTTCATCGCAAAGAGTTTTAACCTTAGAGAAATATTCGCTTACCGGCATATTTTGCTGCGATATTGACAGAAGTTCATTCTCCAATTGTTGGAGCCTAGCATCATTTTTCTTCGCGAATAGCATTGTGAGTGTGTCCCAAGCTTCCTTCGGTGTCTTTGCATCCTTGATGCGTTGTAATAAACCATCCTCAATGGTGACTGATAACACGTACATGGCCTTACCGGCTTTGATCTTCCATTTTCTTAGTTCTCCGGCATCAGTTGGTGGTGTTGAAGCTTCACCGATAACAATATCCCATAAATCTTGCCCGAGCATGTAATATTGCATGCGAATACTCCACATATTATAATTGCTGTTATTGAGCTTCTCGAGCTTACCAACTAGACTTGAAAAATCTTCCATTCTGACTTGAGAGTGCCTCACTTTTCTCAAGGTTGTATTCTGCCAGTCTCTATATCCTCAGGAACTACGATCCCCGATCGTCTTGGTCCCAGACCGATTAACTTCACAGTCCCAGACTGTCTTTCTCCGATATGCGTACTCCGGTCCCTGACTGTCTTGCTCTTTCTTCTCGCGGTGACTTTCACTCTGATAGTAGGTAGCCCTTTTCACCTCTTTTGTGACGGCTCTCACTCTACTCCAGGTAGGTAGCCCTTTTCACCTATTCTCGTGATGGCTCTCACACTACTTTAGGTAAGTAGGTAGCCCTTTTCACCTGTTCTCGTGATGGCTCTCACACTACTTCAGGTAGCCCTTTCCGCGACTCGATCTATCATCGATAATTACAATTCTCGATCATCTGATTTCGAGAAACTTCTGGCTTCTTGTCTTTTCTCCAATAAGCATACTACGATCCCTGACCATCCTGATCTGATATTTCAATCCTCTGGATCATACCGCTCTTTTACGCTGGTCCTCTGGATCGTCCCGTTCTGGTCGTCCAACTCTGATACTCTGGTCCTTAGGATCGTCTGGCTCTGATACCACTTTGTTGATTTTTTACCTTCGATACCGATTGTAGTTTTGTGCTACAGTATCGATTTGATA
This sequence comes from Fremontodendron californicum, assembly GCA_030761205.1. Lineage (NCBI taxonomy): Eukaryota > Viridiplantae > Streptophyta > Magnoliopsida > Malvales > Malvaceae > Fremontodendron > Fremontodendron californicum. The sequence goes on from JAULJL010000002.1 coordinate 13,146,953, forward strand.
CAGTAACTTTCTCGATACGCTACAGTAACTTTATCTCGGGAAGCTACAGTAACTTCTGAAATAACAACTCTTTTATTAATATGACAAAAGACCAAATACAATTGGTGTGAACACCAACTAACAATAGAGACAACCTCACCCAAACTCTTTATCACTTTACTATTCACTCACTATTCATTCATACACCTAACACCACTCACGTGCTCACTTTCTTCTTCAATTTCTGCAAATTTTGCAGCTTCCATGCTCTGGCTCTCAACACCTCTTTTCTTTCATTTTCTCTCTACTCACATCTTTTCATTTCTCCACCTATTTCTTCCCTTTTTCTCTCTACTCACCACTCTTCCTTTTCTTTCTCATCTACACAACACATAACACCTAAGGCTCTATTTATAACCATTTATGTCGGTTCCTTACAACATTCTAGTACGTATGTTGGCTAAGCTATAATGTTCTAGAGAAGGAAATATGGAGAAGAATATAGAAGAAACTAGGGAGAGAAGTTTCTAGGAAGGTGATTGAAGAATAATCTAGGGAGAATTATGTAGACAATTCTAGAAAAGGGGATGAAGAAATTTCTAGGAAGAAGATTGAAGAATAATCTAGAAAAGGACAAAGAAGAGAACTCCAGAAAATTTGAGTAGTCGGTGACTTTCAACAATATATATATTTACGTTCGTGATATATATATGTAATATATTTATTCTGTATACGTAAAGTTGATCCTGTTATTTTTAAATAACAGATGGCCGCACTATCTACCAGTAATGCTAGTGCGTCTGTAGCGTCACAGCCTCTACATGTTACACATGGTGAGAGACCCAAAAAGTTCAGTGGTCTGGACTTCAAAAGATGGCAGCATAAGATGCTGTTCTATTTGACCACCCTCAACTTAGCCAGGTTTTTACGGGAAGAGGCCCAGGTTCCTAAAGAGGGAAAGACCGATCCTACGGCTATAGCCTCGGTGCAAGCAGGGAAGCATTCTTGCTTCCTATGAAAGAACTATATCCTCAACGGATTGGACAACACGTTATACAACGTGTATAGCCCGATCAAGACAACGAGAGAGCTGTGGGAGTCTTTAGAGAGAAAATACAGAACTGAGAATGCTGGTACAAATAAATTTGTGGTTGACCGGTTTCTGGATTTCAAAATGGTGGACTCAAAAACCGTGATTAATCAAGTCCAAAAGTATCAATTGATCCTCCATGATATTGATACTGAAGGAATGATTCTTAGTGAATCATTTGAGACGGCATCTTTGATAGAGAAATTGACTCTTTCGTGGAAGGATTTCAAGAACTATCTAAAGCACAAAAGAAAGGAAATGACCTTAGAGGACTTGATTATCTAGTTAAGAATCGAGGAGGATAACTGTGGTTCAGAAAAGAGAAATAAAGCTCAGACCATGGAAGCCAAGGCAAATGTCGTAGAATATTTGCACAAGACCAACAAGAGGAAATTTGTTGGTTCTAGTTCTTCCCAAGCTAATAAGGGAACGGATTTCAAGAAGTTCACGGGAACTTGTTTCGCATGTAACAAGCATGGTCATCGAGCAAAGGACTGTCGTCAAAACAAGAAAAGACCTTAAGCCAACTTAGTTGATGATAATAAGATTGAGCTCGCTGTTATAGTGTTACAAGTGAACATGATATAAAACCCTAAGACATGGTGGCTTTATACCGGTGTCACTTGTCACGTTTGCTCTGATAGAAAGAGTTTCTCCGAGTATAAAGAAACAAATATTTATGAGAAACTCTTCAGTACGAGGCCATGAAAATGTGGTGCTCAAGATGACATCTGTTAAAGAACTAACTTTGAACAATGTGGTTCATGTTCCTGAAATTCGTAAGAATTTGGTTTTCAACTCTCTGTTGAGCAAGAACGGGTTTAGCCTCGTATTTGAGTCTAATTTTTAGCCTCGTATTTGAGTCTAATAAATTTGTACTCACCAAAAGTGATATGTTTGTGAGTAGAGGATATTTATGTGATGGGTTTTTTAAACTCATTGTAATGGCTGCTATGACAAGAACAAGAATAATAATTAAATTATTTCTTATGTTTATTTGGTGGTATCCTCTAACATGTAGCATGGTAGATAACGTCATGTGTTTTACAAGACCTTGAAGAGAATCAGCAATTTGGATTTGGATTTGCTTCAACAAATTGTTATTGATAAAAATCACAAATGGGAAATTTGTATGGAATCCAAATTGGCTAAGGCTCATTTCTATTCGGTAGAAAGAAGAAGTAAACCTCTAGATTTAATTCACACTGATTTATGTGACTTAAAGTTTGTGCAAACTAGAGGTGATAAAAAGATATTGTTATGTCTATTTGTTAAGAAGCAAAGACGAGACCTTGGAAGTTTTTAAACTCTTTAAGAAATGAGGTTGAAAATCAACTAAGCAAGAAAATAAAGAGTAAAAGGGGTGGTAAATATGATTCAATATTTATTGAATTATGTTCAAAATATGGAATCAACATTCAAACCACTTCTCCTTATTTACCTCAACAATACGATATTGCGAAACGCAAGAACCGAACTTTGAAAGAAATGATGAATGCTTTGCTTTGTTGATTAGTTCAGGGTTATCTTAGAACTTGTGGGAGGAAGCTATTTTAATAGCTAATTATTTTTTAAATAAAACATCCCACAAGAAATCAGACAAGACACCATATGAATTATGGAAGGGTCAAAGACCATCCTAAAAATACACGAAAGTGTAGGGGTATCTTGCAAATGTATCAATTTCTTTGGTTTAAAAGGTCATGATAGGACCTAAAACTATTTTCGGTACATCATTTGATGGGATCATTACCTAGTCTTTGAGGGCAAGAGAAGGACATGTGAGAGAATGCCAACTTTATGCAACAAGGATACTCGGGTGTGATATTGTCATAAATGAGGGTATCGACATAGTAAGTGGGGAAGCGTTTCATGGTATAGTATCGGCATGCCTTGGTGCTACCATGACTACCCCGTTGTGAAGCGGAGGATGAAACCTTGTCTATGGGATCGGTGATCCCTGATGGTGCCAAGAGTGGAACAAGCCCTGAAAGTAAACCATTAGGTTGTAAATGAATGTAAATACATAATGTACTCAGTTAGCAAACTGAGTAAATTTACAAGTATTCCTGGAAAGGATACTAGAAGGCCATTGTGGGGGTACTTAGATATTTAAGATACACCTCAAGTTTTGGACTGCACTATATAAGATATCCAGATGCAAAATGGATATCCAATACTAAAGATTTCAAATCCACTAATGGATTTATCTTTATTGGAGAAGCTGCAGTGTTTTGGAAATCTTCTAAACAAACGTGAATAGCCAGATTTACCATGGTATCTGAAGTTATAGCTTTAGATAAAGCTGGAGAAGAAGCGGAATGGCTTCGAAAGTTTAGAAGATATTCCAATTTGGCTGAAACCTGTGCCTGTAATTTGTATACATTGATATTGCCAATCTGCAATTGGTAGGGCACATAATTGTTTGTATAACGGTAAATCTCGACACATTCGTCGAAGACACAATACCGTTAGACAGTTGCTCTCAAATGGAATTATCTCTATTGATTATGTGAAATCAAAGGATAATATTGCGGATCCGCTTACTAAAGGTTTAACAAGAGAGCAAGTAAATATATCATCGAGGGGAATGGGTCTTAAGCCTATAAATTAAAGTTACATAGTGGAAACCCAACCTAGCTGACTCGAGATCCCAAGATCTAGGTTCAAAAGGGACAACTAAATTATGTAACTGTGTGTAAGCACTAAAAGAGTTAAACACTCTTATCCATTCCTATGATGATTTAGTGCTGCCTGCAAATAAGGTAGGATAAGCTATGCTTTTAATGATTCTTATAGCTTGATAAATTATCAAGTGGAGTATTGCAGGATACTCTTAATGAGCAATCACCTATTATGAGTAAGAAACGTGGCCACTTCTATGAGAATTGATCAGGCTAAATTCCCTAGAGTACTCATAAGAAACCAGGAAGTGTCCGAGGGCAAAATGGACACAACCGTGAGAACCGAAGATGTTCGAAAAGGAATTGTGTGATAATTATTGTCTTGGTTTACACTAAACGCTGAATAGTTCAAGACATCATTGTCGCAACCTAAAAAATAATGAGTCTCATCGCAAGACTTTATTATTCGTTAAGCGTGACATTAAAAAAACCGAGAAAAAGTCGACTTAATTCCTCTAGAAAAATGAAGGTTTTGAAAATGACCTTAAAAAATACATGGAGTCGCCACCAATCTTTTTTAGCTAGGTGTGATCGGCCACCTATTAAAACCGGTTTTATAAAATATTTTAAAAATTAATTAAAACATTTTAAAAACCAATTTCAAGTCTGCGTTTTAAACCAGAGAAATCAAAGAAACGGGTTCGGGACTCGATTACGTATGGGGAAGGATTAGCAGCCCCAAAACGCCCATATAAAACGGTATCTTATTAATCGTGTGTTATCTCAAATCTCGGTGTAAAGTTGGTTTTAAACTTAGTATTTCAAGTTAATTCCCAATTTAAAGAAAAATAATTCCATTTTTAATTAAAAATGATCAGAATTTATAAATTCAAAATTTTCCTATATTCCCCAACAAACGTGGCAAAATATAGAAATTTTTATTAGTTTTGAAAAACTTTCCGAATCGTTCTCTTTTTAAAGAAGATATTCTGTTATTAATGATAATTGATGATATCATCCCCAGCAAACCCGGCAGAGAACTCATGAATTATTTTAACTCGGAAATATCTTTATTTTATTGAAAATCATTATCCCTTTTTTGAAAACATTTAAAGGAAATGAATGTGTATATGCATGACATAAATAAAATAACATAGAAAAATCTAAATAATATAATGCAACCTAAATGATATGACATGATTTGAATGCCTTAGCATATTCTAAATGAAATGAAATATCCTAAGTTATATGATATATATGAAATGAAATATCCTAAGTCCTATGATATATTCTAAATGAAATGAAATGACCTAGGTAACATAATATATTCTAAATGAAATAAAATATCCTAAATGACATAATATATCCTAAATGAAATGAAATGAAATAACCTAAGTAACATAATATATTGTACATGAAATGACCTAAGTAACATACATATTCTATATGAAATGAAATGATTTAAATGACATGGAAAATATGAATGATATGTCATATAATTTAAATGACATGGAATATAAAATAATGCTATCATATAATATGCATGAAAATAATAATGAAAATAATAATGCATGACCATAGTATATGCTAAATAATATGACAAAAATAACTAAATAAAAAGTATAGGATATCATGAAATATTCCAAATCATATAATAAACAATATAATATAACTCAAAATCATAACAATATCATAGAAATTATCATAGCAAAAATCACATATTATATAAAATGTATGAATATGGAGAATGCAATGCATGAAAATGTATTTTTTCCTTTAATTGAGGAAATCCGTATATCTAAAAGGATATCCGGCTACCTTAGGAAAATATGTCAAATTAAATATTCTAAAACCAAAATACTTTGTGATTGTTTGAAAACAATTTCGAAAAGCTTAGATTAAAAATAAAAAAACTAGGCTAAACCTTTTTTAAATGGCTCTAATTTCCTAAGTTTAAAATCCCGGACTTGACCACCCTTAACCCGAGACTTAAAAAATCATTTTTAGAGTTTAAAAAGGCTTAGAAACTACCCTAAGTCAGTAGCTAAACTTCCTAATCAGCTCCCTCAAGGTAACTTAACAAAAACAGAAAAATGATTTTCCTTCAAATTCAATTCTTACTCCACTGTCGAGTTTTAAGCCACTATTTTTTAACCTATTTTTAAAAATTCAAAAAAATATGAAAAAAATACTGGAGACTGAGAACATGTAAAACTACACGGGAAAAAATCATCTTAATTTTCTTATTAAATAAAAATGCCCTTAAAAATCGGGAAAGTATGAGTACTGGATGAAAAAAACTGTTTTGCCAAAATACATTTTTTCCTTTCATAAAATCATTTAAAAATAAAAGTAAAAATATTTAAGACTCACAAAATGACTCAAAAACAGTAGCTAGGACTTTTAAAAAGTTAGACAAAAATTGGCTAAGTAAAAAAAAAATCACAAAGGTAGAATAATCAATTTCACAAAACTTAATTTTCCACAAGTGTGCTCAAGAGAGCATGACTTTGAACCATTAATTGACTTAAGTCATTATTCAAGTGGCATGAACATGAAATGCATGAAAAAATACAGCAAATATGATGCATGAAATGCATGAGTTTAAACCTAAATGTCATGAAAAAATGCATGGCATCAATATAGTGACCTAGACCTAAATGAACTTGCATGGCATTTAATGCAACCTAAGTCTAAAATGCATAAACATGCATGGAAAAATAATCCTAACCTAACATCTAAACTATGCATGGCAATATCACAAACACAAGGCATGCTTAAACCAAAAACTCAACCAAATATCATGTAAATGCTAATCTATCAACTAATATAGCAAAAATGCACACATGATGCTAGAATACGAGGAGTGGCCGAATGGCCTATGGTTCCTAACAAGCATGTCATTTTCACAAACACTTGGTATACTTAAACTAAATACTCAATCAAATGTCATGCAAATGCAAAACCTACCAACTAACATGGGAAAAATGCAACATACAATGTAAAACACATGGAGTAGCCGAATGGCCTCAAGCTCCAACAAGCATGGCATTTTCACAAACACTTGATATACTAACATGCTCAACTAAAATATAACACTCAAATCATGCAAACACAAAGTAGAAATACTAAAACCAAACAAGCATTTTCACAAACACTTAATATACTAACATGCTCAACTAAAATATAACACTCAAATCATGCAAACACAAGGTAGAGATACTCACAAGCATTTTCACAAACACTTGATATACTCAACATAAAACATCAACAAATTTAAACATTATGAAAATAGAAAATTAAAAATGCAAGAACATGATATTTAAATCATAAATGGCAACAAATAAAGCAACCAAATTAAAATATGACTCAAGTATATGAAGTAGAATAACACTTAAAACATCAAGATTAAATAAAATAACATGAATAACATGATAAATTAAAGCAAAAAAACCACATCAATAATAAAAATGTAGACCATTCGGCCATGGTGAGGAAGTAGAAAAAAATGTAAAAATAAATTTGTTTAAGAAAAAGATGAAGAAAGAACTTAAAATAAAAAAAATAAAAAAAAAAACACTTATTTAAAATGAAAACTCATCAAATAATAATCAAAAAACAAAAACAAGAATGGAAAATCAAGAAAGTGCAAGAGTTGGTGCTCAAGAGCAACCTCAAGAAGCTATATTTCAAGCTTTATCTCTTCAAACTTTCCTTTCTTTTCTAAACTTTTTCTTTTTGCTTTGAACCAAAGAGAGAAAAACTAAGAGAAATCTGAAAAAAAAATCCAGTGTGAAAATGAAAATTCTGGCCTCCTCTTAGTGCTGGCCAAACCCCCCCTAAAATGAGCTAGGATGTTGTCATTTTGGCTCCAACCAACTTCCCATCCAATGGCTAGTAATTCAAGGTAAAAAATCATGAAATTATCACCTTTAGGTTAGCATATCACTTGTCCATAATTACAGCTATTCAAGAATAATGTTGACACTCTCTCTTGGCCTATGTGGCTTAATCACAATGGCTTGATCAAAACAAATCTCTAACTCACTCTTACTCCTTGGCCATTTGATTGAAAAATCAAAAGCTTCCTCCTTCCTTTGGGCCTTGGTAGGCCAGCACTCTATTTTCCAGCCCAAGTCTGATTTTTTTGAAAGGCCAAAAGAAGCCTTTTTCAGTTACTTGGGTAAAATGACCATTTTCCCCCCGGATGCAAATAAATGGCTTTTCGTACTCCAAATTCAAATTTTAATTTTTAATACTTTCAAAATAATAAAATATTGAATTCTGGAGGTTTTCAAAATTTTCCGAGTCCGTTTGCTATTTATTTGGATTTTTTCTTCCAAAAATGCCCTTTTATGCCCCTACATTTTACCATTTTTTAAACGAGCTCCAAATAAAGATTTTTCTTCACCAATCTCTTCCAAATAATTTAAAAGTGTGATCTGGAAGTTTTCATAATTTTGGGAACTCATTTGGAATTTTTTCGGGATTTATCTGTTTGAATTACTGCATAGGGGAACGGATTTAGCCATTTTGCAAACGAACTCCTAATCAAGATTTTCTTTTTCCAATATCTTCCAAATAATTTAAAAATGAGAATTGCAAAATTTCAGAATTTTTGGAGTCCATTTGCTATTTTTCCGGGATTTATCTTCTTGAATTATTGCATAGGAGGCCCGGGATTTGGCCATTTTGCAAACGAACTCCGAATCAAGATTTTATTATTCGTTAAGCGTGACATTAAAAAAAACCGAGAAAAAGTCGACTTAATTCCTCTAGAAAAATGAAGGTTTTGAAAATGACCTTAAAAAAGACATGGAGTCGCCACCAATCTTTTTTAGCTAGGTGTGATCGGCCACCTATTAAAACCGGTTTTATAAAATATTTTAAAAATCAATTAAAACATTTTAAAAACCAATTTCAAGTGTGTGTTTTAAACCAGAGAAATCAAAGAAACGGGTTCGGGACTCGATTACGTATGGGGAAGGATTAGCACCCCCAAAATGCCCATATAAAACGGTACCTTATTAATCATGTGTTATCTCAAATCTCGGTGTAAAGTTGGTTTTAAACTTAGTATTTCAAGTTAATTCCCAATTTAAAGAAAAATAATTCCATTTTTAAGTAAAACTGATCAGAATTTATAAATTCAAAATTTTCCTATATTCCCCAACAAACGTGGCAAAATATAGAAATTTTTATTAGTTTTGAAAAACTTTCCGAATCGTTCTCTTTTTAAAGAAGATATTCCGTTATTAATGATAATCGATGATATCATCCCCAGCAAACCCGACAGAGAACACATGAATTATTTTAACTCGGGAATATCTTTATTTTATTGAAAATCATTATCCCTTTTTTGAAAACATTTAAAAGAAATGAATGTGTATATGCATGACATAAATAAAATAACATAGCAAAATCTAAATATATAATGCAACCTAAATGATATGACATGATTTGAATGCCTTACATATTCTAAATGAAATGAGATATCCTAAGTTATATGATATATATGAAATGAAATATCCTAAGCAATATGATATATTCTAAATGAAATGAAATGACCTAGGTAACATAATATATTCTAAATCAAATAAAATATCTTAAATGACATAATATATCCTAAATGAAATCAAATAACCTAAGTAACATAATATATTCTACATGAAATGAAATGACCTAAGTAACATACATATTCTATATGAAATGAAATGATTTAAATGGCATGGCAAATATGAATGATATGGCATATAATTTAAATGAATTGGAATATAAAATAATGCTATCATATAATATGCATGAAAATAAAAATGAAAATAATAATGCATGAACATAGTATATGCTAAATAATATGACAAAAATAACTAAATAAAAAGTATAGGATATCATGAAATATTCCAAATCATATAATAAACAATATAACATAACTCAAAATCATAACAATATCATAGAAATTATCATAGCAAAAATCACATATTATATAAAATGTATGAATATGGAAAATGCAATGCATGAAAATGTATTTTTTCCTTTAATTGAGGAAATCCGTATATCTAAAAAAATATCCGGCTACCTTAGGAAAATATGTCAAATTAAATATTCTAAAACCAAAATACTTTGTGACTGTTTGAAAACAATTTTGAAAAGCTTAGATTAAAAATAAAAAAAATTGTGCTAAACCTTTTTTAAATGGCTTTAATTTCCTAAGTTTAAAATCTCGGACTTCACCACCCTTAATCCGAGACTTAAAAAATCATTTTTAGAGTTTAAAAAGGCTTAGAAACTACCCTAAGTCAGTAGCTAAACTTCCTAATCAGCTCCCTCTAGGTAACTTAACCAAAACAGAAAAATGATTTTCCTTCAAATTCAATTCTGACTCCACTGTCCAGTTTTAAGCCACGATTTTTTACCCTATTTTTAAAAATTCAAAACAATATGAAAAAAAAATACTGGAGACTCAGGACATGTAAGACTACATGGGAAAAAATCAGCTTAATTTTCTGATTAAAGACGAATGCCCAGAAATATCGGGAAAGCACGAGTACTGGATGAAAAAAAACTGTTTTGACAAAATAGATTTTTGCCTTTAATAAAATCATTTAAAAATAAAAGTAAAAATATTTAAGACTCACAAAATGACTCAAAAACAGTAGCTAGGACTTTTCAAAAGTTAGACAAAAATTGGCTAAAGTAAAAAAAAATCACAAAGGTAGAATAATCAATTTGACCAAACTTAATTTTTCACAACTGTGCTCAAGAGAGCATGACTTAAAACCATTAATTGACCTAAGTCATTATTCAAGTGGCATGAACATGAAATGCATGAAAAATTACAACAAATATGATGCATGAAATGCATGAGTTTAAACCTAAATGTCAGGAAAAAATGCATGGCATCAATATAGTGATCTAGACCTAAATGAACTTGCATGGCATTTAATGCAACCTAAGTCTAAAATGCATGAACATGCATGGCAAAATAAACCTAACCTAACATCTAAACTATGCATGGCAATATCACAAACACAAGGCATGATTAAACCAAAAACTCAACCAAATATCATGTAAATGCTAATCTATCAACTAATATAGCAAAAATGCACACATGATGCTAGAATACGAGGAGTGGTCGAATGGCCTATGGTTCCTAACAAGCATGGCATTTTCACAAACACTTGGTATACTTAAACTAAATACTCAATCAAATGTCATGCAAATGCAAAACCTACCAACTAACATGGCAAAAATGCAACATACAATGTAAAACACATGGAGTAGCCGAATGGCCTCAAGCTCCAACGAGCATGGCATTTTCATAAACACTTGATATACTAACATGCTCAACTAAAATATAACACTCAAATCATGCAAACACAAAGTAGAAATACTAAAACCAAACAAGCATTTTCACAAACACTTAATATACTAACATGCTCAACTAAAATATAACACTCAAATCATGCAAACACAAGGTAGAGATACTCACAAGCATTTTCACAAACACTTGATATACTCAACATAAAACATCAACAAATTTAAACATTATGAAAATAGAAAATTAAAAATGCAAGAACATGATATTTAAATCATAAATGTCAACAAACAAAGCAACCAAATTAAAATATGACTCAAGTATATGAAGTAGAATAACACTTAAAACATCAAGATTAAATAAAATAACATGAATAACATGATAAATTAAAGCAAAAAAACCACATCAATAATAAAAATGTAGACCATTCGGCCATGGTGAGGAAGTAGAAAAAAATGTAAAAATAAATTTGTTTAAGAAAAAGATGAAGAAAGAACTTAAAATAAAAAAAAATAAAACAAAAAACACTTATTTAAAATGAAAACTCATCAAATAATAATCAAAAAACAAAAACAAGAATGGAAAATCAAGAAAGTGCAAGAGTTGGTGCTCAAGAGCAACCTCAAGAAGCTATATTTCAAGCTTTATCTCTTCAAACTTTCCTTTCTTTTCTAAACTTTTTCTTTTTGCTTTGAACCAAAGAGAGAAAAACTAAGAGAAATCTGAAAAAAAATCGAGTGTGAAAATGAAAATTCTGGCCTCCTCTTAGTGCTGGCCAAACCCCCCCTAAAATGAGCTAGGATGTTGTCATTTTGGCTCCAACCAACTTCCCATCCAATGGCTAGTAATTCAAGGTAAAAAATCATGAAATTATCACCTTTAGGTTAGCATATCACTTGTCCATAATTACAGCTATTCAAGAATAATGTTGACACTCTCTCTTGGCCTATGTGGCTTAATCACAATGGCTTGATCAAAAAGAATCTCTAACTAACTCTTAATCCTTAGCCATTTGATGGAAAAATCAGAAGCTTCCTCCTTCCTTTGGGCCTTGGCAGGCCAGCACTCTCTTTTCCAGCCCAATTCAGATTTTTTTGAAAGGCCAAAAGAAGCCCTTTTCGGTTACTTGGGTAAAATGACTATTTTGCCCCCCGGATGCAAATAAATGGCAAACGGACTCCAAATTCAAATTTTATTTTTTTAATACTTTGAAAATAATAAAATATTGAATTCTTAAGGTTTTCAAAATTTTCCGAGTCCGTTTGCTATTTATTTGGATTTTTTCTTCCAAAAATGCCCTTTTATGCCTCTACATTTTACCATTTTTTAAACGAGCTCCAAATAAAGATTTTTCTTCACCAATCTCTTCCAAATAATTTAAAAGTGTGATCTGGAAGTTTTCATAACTTTTGGAACTCATTTGATATTTTTTTCGGGATTTATCTACTTGAATTACTACATAGGGGCTTGGGATTTGGCCATTTTGCAAACAAACTCCGAATCAAGATTTTATTTCACCAATATCTTCCAAATAATTTAAAAATGAGATTTGCAAAATTTCAGAATTTTTGGAGTCCATTTGCTATTTTTTCGGGATTTATCTTCTTGAATTCTTGCATAGGAGGCCCGAGATTTGGCCATTTTGCAAACGAACTCTGAATCATGATTTTATTTTTCCAATCTCTTCCAAATAATTTAAAAATTAGAATTGAAAATTTTTAGAAGATTTGGAGTTCATTTGCTATTTTTTCGGGATTTTTCTTCTTGAATTTCTACATAAGAGACCCCGGATTTGGCCATTTTGCAAACGAACTCCGAATCAAGATTTTCTTTCGCCAATCTCTTCCAAATGATTTAAGAATGAGATTTGAAAATTTTTCAGAATTTTTGGAGTCCATTTTCTATTTTTTCCAAATTTTCCAATTTTGCCCTTTTGCCTCCGAAACCCGGTTTTGCTCAAAACAAGTCCGATTTTCAGATTTTCTTCAAGCTGAGCCTTGGGCTATCCCTTTTTAATCATTCCTCATCCATTGGGGGCTTTAGTCTTACCAAGTCTGGCCATTTCGATAATTCTTCCCGATTTCACCAAAATCCACCAAAAACCCTAATTCTCGATTTTCTCCTGGATTGACTTTTCTTTCAGTTTTTCTTTGAAGTGGCTTCTCCATTACCCGTATTCAGTGCTTATCTTTCATTTGGTACCTTCAATTTTGACCAATTCGATCGTTTAAGCACTTTTCCCTAAATTTCTCGGATTAGGATTTCCTTTCTACTAAATCTCCAAATCCCAACTTTCGAACTCCATATCTTTCAATGTAGACCTTGGATTATCAAAATTCTTTTGCCATTTTTCAATTGAGCTTCAAATCTTGATTTTGAAAGTGGGTTGATTTTTTCAGTAGTTGACTTTTTGGGGTTGACTTTTTTGGGGTTGACTTTTTCTGGGGTTGACTTTTTTTGAGTTTGACTTTTTATGCTCGCCCTCTTAAACTAAATCTCGGAGTACCACCTACAGGATGAAAAAAAAGTCTTTTTACATTCTGAAACCTCAATTTAGGAAGAAAACATACCTGTTTTAGTGGTCCGGACAAAATTAGGTGTCTACAATCATGTTCACTAGTTAGCCGAGTAAATCCGATAATTATTCACTATGGAAGGTTCAAAGCCAAAAGCTACCTATCTTGATGCAATTACTCTTCAAAGAAAGTCTCTCTCAAACTTCAAGTCAGTTCGTCGTTTTAATCAGATAATTTCCATTCATGTGGGGGATTATTGGATATCAATGTATTATTTTGGGTGTATATATATGAAATACGTATTCCAATACGTAGGTTGTCATAACTAGATACACGGTGTATAATTAAGGTACACAATTGATATCATGTTTGAATGAAAATTTAATCTCAAAGGTACCCACTTGAAGAGGAAGAAGTCTGATCATTACATGTCTGTTCGGACCAATTTTATCCCAAAGGATGTGTCTGTTCTGATCAAACAGGTTCCATCCAATTGATGTGTCTTTTTCGAACAGGTTCTTTGGCTCCTATAAATACAGACTTCCTGTGTCTATATTATTCACTTAAAAAACTAATTCACCGATATATTCATGTCTTCTGAGAGAGAGACTTCAGCATTCTTCTGTTCGCCGTGTTGCATCCGAGTATGCTCTCATTTGCAACTTATATCGAGGAAACCTGGGAGACGATTTGCATCAATTCCTTTGTTGACCCTATACCATTGGGTGGTATTTCCTCATAGCTGAAATATATATGGTCGTCTACCGAGATGTTTCCCACCAGCCTGTCCAATTTTTCTACCGATATGTTGTTAGCCACATATGCCTGATTCAACACTCTCAACAGGGCATTTCTGTGTGGTTTCGAATTCAAAAGCAAAGATAAGATTGAAATTCTAGCTGGTTGACGTTGCAGTTGCTCAACCAAGCTATACTCAATATCTTTTATGAATTTTAAGAACTCGCAGGCTTCCTTCTTATTCACCGGCTCTTTTATTCTGTTAATCGGGGCTGATCCCCTTTCTGCTTCTTTTGACAAATCCATCTCAATATGGATTGGTTCAGCTGCTTTCTTCCCATTGTCCTTTCCTTTATCTTTCCCTGTTAGCCCCTGTTCAACAACCTCAGGAGCATAACACCTTCCACTTCGTGTTAAGTGCCCTACACCTGTGATATCTTGCTGACTCGAAGACCCAGGCATAACCATGCTGCAGTCGTATTTCCATGGTGCAGCTTTGTTTTCCTTGTATAAAAAGGAAACAGGCAAATCAATGATTAACTTAAACGCACTTTCCTCAATTACTGGCATAACTTTCTCCTCCGGTTCATCATAATATATGATCAAGGGTCTTCCTATCCCGTATCCAGCTGCATTCTCAATAACCTTTACTTCTTCCTCTGTCTCCTCATAAAACTGGGCCTCCACATCATCCATCATCTTTTGGACTTTAGCTAGAAAGTCCCCGCAGTCATGTATGACATTACCTCCACACTTATGGAACGGGCACCAATTCTGCACCCATTTTTCAAGCATTTTTAAACTGTCAGCATCTCCTACCATTCGTGCTTTAACCATCTCAACCCATACTATCAACATTGGAGTCTTGACTTCCCTGGCATCATTTTTTACCCTTTTAACTTCCCCTGTCCATACTGCATTTACCTGATTCCCGTATGATCTGGAAATGGGTTCCCCGCTACATTCGGCCCATTTTTTGCCCCAAACTTCACAACCCCGATGTTGATTAAGCTTTGGACTTTCTTTTTAAAGGTCAGACAATCTTCAGTCGAATGTCCTTGAATTTTTGCGTGGTACGCGCAGTTAGTGTTTGCATTGTACCACCTTGGATATGGCGGTGTCAGAGGTTTGAGATACACGGGTGCAACAAGTTGACCCTGCAACAATTTGGGATATAGCTCACCATAGGTGGTAGGAATCAGATCAAATTGGGGTTTTTGATCGTTACTTGGTGAACCTTGGTCATTGTGCCCGACTGCCTGAGTGTTTGGGACAATGTTTCGGGGAAGGTTTATTTGTGGGGATATGCCAATTGGAAACGGCTGTTGTGGTATATTGGTATAAGGGAAGGGATTTTGGGTAAAGTGGTTCACATTGGGGTAATAAGGATTATACCCCGGGTAAGGTGTGTAAGGTGTAGGAGGTGGCGTAAGATGTGGTAGGAGTATAGAGCCTTGGTGTTGTGTGTGGTGTGAGAGGTGCATATGGGTATTGGTTGATACTAACTGCGTGGGTCTCCTCTTTCTTCCTGGCAGGGAATACCTTTTTCGGAATAGAAGGCTCACCCCCTTCCATTTTCCCATTCTTAATGACCGACTATATCATCTCCCTAGATATTACCATGTCTGCAAAGTCCTTGGTGGCAATCCCCACCAATTTATCATAATAGGGTGCTTTCAAGATATTGATGAAAAGCACTGTGGTTTCTTTGCTGGTTAAAGGGGGTTGCACTTGTGTGGCCAGATCCCTCCACCTTTGCGAGTATTCTTTGAAACTCTCATTGGTCATCTTTTTCATGTTTAGTAGCGACAACCTATTAGGTATCATATCAGATACATGCTTATAGTATTCCATGAAAGCCTTGGCTAAATCTGTCTATGAACGAATCTTGGTACGACTCAGTTGGTTGTACCATAGGGTTACAAACCCTGTCAAGCTATCTTGAAAATAATGGATAAGCAGTTTCTCATTATCATTGTGCCCCGTCATTCTTCTGCAATACATGGTCAGATGTGCTGATGGGTTGGTAGTCCTATTATATTTTTCAAAGTCTGGTACTTTGAACTTTGGGGGAATTACTAGATCGTGTACTAAGCTCATCTCTTTGGCATCCAGACTGCCAAATAACTCCGCCCTTTCAATGGCCCTCAGCCTCTCCTCCAGCAGTTGATATTTTTTTGTGATTCTACCATTTCGACCCTTTTTAGCTCAGTCATCTTTGCTTTTTCCTTTTCAGCTAGCTCCTCAAAGTCTGGAACGTTAACATCATTTAGGTCAGCTCCCACATTACCCTTTCCGGGAACATAGTTCTGCGTCTCTGCAGCTGGCTGGATATAAACCTAGAAGGTTGCCCCAATTGGCACCTCTTGGCCCTTTTGCTGTGTGTTTTCAGGTTGATCCTCTTCAACTGCCACCTTTTTCCCAGTGACCGAATTCTCTCCCAGCCTTTTTTGTTTCATCATGGCACTCATCATTTTCATGAGTTTAGTCATCTGTTCTCAAGACTCTTCCTGAGATTTAGCTAACTGTTCATGCAGTTCCCTTTGAGTTCTTTCCATTCTTTCAATTCTAGCAAGCTGATTGTTTTCCATGGCTCTGGCTTGAGATCGAGTATTGTAAGGGTGTCGAAAATGCGATTCTTTCTGAGTGCGACCAATTGTACCTTTAGTTTTGAAAACCATGAATTAGAAATTATTGACACATCTTTTTTATGTTTTAGAAAAAATGAATGAATGAATGACTAAATGTGAATGAATGAATCAAATAAAATGAATAATTGCATGAATACGTATATGAATACGAAAGAATAAATGAATGAACAAGTGAAATGAACAAATAAGTGTTTAAGTGTATGAATATGAATGAATGAACAAGTAAAAGGAATAAATAAGTGGTTAAGTGTATGAACATAAACGAATTTCAAAAATGAATGATTATAAATATGAGTATGTATGAATGAACAAACAAAATATATAAAATATGAATGCATTTGAATGTATTGGCCCCGGGATAATTTCAACCGAACGGTCTTTCATTGATTTCCTGGAACTAAATACATCACAAATAGAATAAAAAGATCACTGCCTAAGGTAAGTCCGTAATTCACCTTCCAAAGTGCTATTACAAAATTAGTCCTATAATGACTTCCTCGGATCTTGGACTTTCTTTCACAGTCTCTTTTTGATTGCCCTGCTCTTCAATCTGACCCCTACTTGTTCACGGCCCCTTGACGCGTCAGCAGAAGTATCACGGTGTAAGCTTTCCTTAACTTGCTTTTCCAGTTGATTGGCTCGGGCTTCCTCATGCTTCGCTCTCTCTTTCCAGTAGTTATTCTCCTTCTTGAGGTTTTTGACCTCATGCTCCTATTCCCCGGAAGTCTTGAGAGTCCCCTCAAATCTGAGCTCAAAGCAGTACCTCTTGTTCTCCAAATGTAATTCCTGAAGATCGCCCTTAGCAGTGTCCCTTTCTCTCTTGATATTTTCCTTTTCTCTTTCTCGAGCTGATTCCCTATTTTTCATGTCCTCAAGTTCTTCCTATAGTCGGGCAATCTCCTTGCTCATCTAGACCTTTTTTTTCAAATTCCGCCCTTGCGATTTCTAACTCTGATGGCATTTCCCTCGGTGGTGGATTCATGAACTGGACCTCTTCCCCATCTGATGTCAACAGCCTATCATTAACCCTTAATTCCCTCCATACTAGGTAATCAGGTGTGACGATGTCGACATATCTGGTGAGTTTTCTTTCATGCTTCAATCACTGCCCGCACCTTTCCCGAATATCCGTCTTCTCCATAAGTGAACTTTGATGATCCTAGATTATGAGTCACGGGTGTGAATTGCCGAGACTCAACCTGTCTTTACAGCAACAGAGGCGCATAACTCACCGACCCCCAAATTTTGAGTAGTGGAACTCCCGAGTTGTCTCCATATTTGTACATAATCGGCGTAGGAACCATCCATGGAGCTCTTCAAGTCACCATCTTCCCTTTTAGATTCCGAAACATGTTGACCCATTTCTCTTCATCCTCGTCTTCAGGCCAATCATTTTGAAGGAATTCCCTAATCAGAACTAAAGACTTCATGTACAGTTTGAAGGAAACCTTTTCTATCTTCCAAAAGTGACTTTGAATCCAAATATAAAGGAGTTGTACACACCCCTTGATTCTCCCTTGTCCTGCCCTTTTACAAAAAAATCAAAGATCGAATAGTTTCAGCTATGATGGCCGGAGATGGGTTGATCTTCTGTTCCAACTTTTCAAAAAAATCAAACACGGCTATATCCACATGACCCAATATCTTCGGGAATATGATTAATCCGTAGATGGCTAGAGCGAAGATGTCCCTGGCTTTTCCTTTGTCGGAATAACCCAATATCAACTGTCGGAGAGTTTCCCACGGAATGCATCCATTTTTCTACTTTGTGTCCACATGACTCTCAACCCATGTTGTATCCATTCCTGTGACTCTCAAACAGCAACTAATACACAATTTCAAGATATGATAATGCAAAGCATGTTACCTAAACAAAATGCAAATGCATGACAAGGCAAAGGATGCATGAAGAGGCCAAATGATCACATGAGACTCTAATGTAATCCTATTTAGTAAATGACACAAGTACATGACAAATCATATTAAGATGCATAATGTCATGACATTTTCATACGCATATAACATACTAAAATCAAAATACACAAGCTCATGGGATGGAAATGCAAACAAGTTAAGAAACAAAAGGAAAATGCACATGCAAGGCATACAAAAAGTGAAGTGCCGAATGGTCATGAAAAAAAATGATGGCATTTTATCATAGCATTTTCATAAGCACATGGCATACTAAAATCAAAATGTACAAGTTCATGGCATGGAGATGCAAACAAGTTAAGAAGCGAAAGGAAAACGCACATGCAAGGCATACAAAAATGAAGTTGCCGAATGGTCATGGAACAAAATGAAGAAAATGCAAACATGTAAGACATGATACATGAAAGAAATGCACAACCTGAGCATACGAACAACAATGGCCGAATATGCAAGGATACAATATCAAGCATGAAAATGAATTATATAAGTAGATATAGCATAGAAAATAATGTAAAGAAAATATATATAAAAGATTTAACATAGACATGCAAAACAAATAACAAGCAAAACTAGTAAGTAAAACAAGGAAAGTTAAGCTCCATGGTTGCTATCAAATAGGCATAGCCTCTCACCTAACCATAATCACTTGGTCTTGCCAAGATCATGAAGCCTTTCCATCTCAATAAAACATAAAATAAACCATGCAAAACAGAAAATAAGGTGAGCTTCATGGTAGGTAAAAATGGGTATAACCTCTCTCTAAACCATGGTCACTTGGTCCAGCCAAGATCATGTAGCCATTTCAACCTTTTTGCTTCATCTTTTGTAAAAAATCATAACCTTAGAATACTCTAAAAAACCTTCTAAAAATCATTTTTCATAAGAACATGCAATGAAGAAAAAAAAGGAAAAAAACCAAGGCAAGTAATTGTGCCATATTCGGCCATAGCATGAAACCATAAAAATAAAAATAAAAAATTGTTTTCCACCATTTTAATGAAGAAGAAGAGATGAAAACATAAGTAAACATTAAAAAACTTTATTTCTATGAAAAATGTAGTAGGAAAACAAGATGGAAAATCAAGAAAACACCATGGAAATCAAGAAGAAATCTATGCTAGAGCTTGGTAGAGATGACTACCTTCAAGCTCTCTATTGAAAATCTTTTTTTTTCTTTCTTTCAAAACCTTTTTCTTTGCCAAATTAGCTACTGTTTCCAGCCAGAAAACATCTGAAAAAAATGAAATCACCCCCCTCCCTTTAGCCTTGGCCGAATGGCCCTCTAACCCTTAGATGTGAATTGCACTTTTTCTCCTCCAATCTTGGCCTTTAGATTAAGATATTTTCATGACAACATAAAAATATCATCTTGCCAATTGATAAAAGCCCTTAAGATGTGTACTCAGCCCTTGTAGTAACCTTATCCCTTAGATGCAAAAGAGGACCAATCCTATGCACTCCCTTGCTTGCCCCCTCTTGAGTGTCTACCCTTGGATGAGTTGTGCTCTTCCATTCTTGGTCATTGGATGAGGCCAACATAAAAATGACACTTGTAGATTAAATCCAGCCCTCAACATGTGTACTCAGCCCTTGAATATGGCCTAAGCCATTGGATGAAAAGAGATAATCCCATGCACTCCCTTGCTCAACCGAATGGATGCTCACCCTTGGATTAATTGTGCTCATCTTTTTTCTTCCATTCTTGGCCATAAGATGAGGGTTCTTTCATGACAAATAAAAATGTCAGTTTGGCATTTAAAATTGGCCATTGGATGGTGCATTCAACTTTCCTACAAGACACCTAAGCCATTGGATGAAGGGGGGACCATTTGCAAGGTGTTAGTGGTAGCATGTGGCTTGATAGTGACTAGGGAATTAAATTGTTCAAGCTTCCTTCTTCTCCTCTATATTGGCTGACCAAGGGAAGAAAAATCCCAGCAATTCCTTCTTTTTTCATATTTTTCTCAATTACAAATTTACCCTTTTTGGTTTTTTTGGTGAAATAACCTTTTTGCCCTCCGAACCTAAATAAATAGCAAATCGACTCCAAATTCGAATTTTCTTTTTTTCAATAGTTCCGAAATAATAAAAAATTGAATTCTGGAAGTTTTCAAAATTTTCTGAGTCCATTTGCTATTTATTTCTGATTTATTTCTGAAATTACCCCTTTTATGCACCCGACGTTTTTTAAACGATCTCCGAATCTAGATTTTTATTCACCAATCTCTTCCAAATAATTTAAAAATGTGATCTGGAAGTTTTCATAATTTTTGAAGCTCATTTGCTATTTTTTCGGGATTTATCTGCTTGAAGTAGCATAGGGGACTCGGGATTTGGCCATTTTGCAAACAAACTCCGAATCAATATTTTCTTTCTCCAATATCTTCCAAATAATTTAAAAATGAGATTTGCAAATTTTCAGAATTTTTGGAACTCGTTTGCTATTTTTCCGGGATTTATATGCTTGAATTACTACATAGGAGACCCGGTATTTGGCCATTTTGTAAACGAACTCCGAATCAAGATTTTCTTTCTCCAATATCTTCGAAATGACTTAGGAATGAGATTTGAAAATTTTCAGAATTTTTGGAGTTCATTTGCTATTTTTCCCACATTTTCCAATTTTGCCCTTTTGCCTCTAAAACCCGGTTTTGCTCAAAACAAGTCTGATTTTCAGATTTTCTTCAAACTGAGCCTTGGTCTATCCTTGTTTAATCATTTCTCATCAATTAAGGGCTTTAGATCTTCCGAATCGGGCCATTTCTGTAATTCTTCCAAATTTCACTCAAATCCACCAAAAAGCCCTAATTCTCGGTTTTCTTCCAAATTGACTTTTCTATCAGTTTTTCTTCCAAGTAGCTTCTCCATTACCCGTATTCAGTGCTTATCTTTCATTTGAGACCTTTAATTCCGACCAATTTGATCGTTTAAGTACTTTTCCCCAAATTTTCCGAATTAGGGTTTTCTTTCTATTGAATCTCGTAACCCAACTTTCGAACTCCATATCTTTCAATGTAGATCTCGGATTATCAAAATTCTTTCACCAGTTTTCAATTGAACCTCAAATCTTGATTTTGAAAGTGGGTTGACTTTTTCAATAGTTGACTTTTTTCGGGGTTGCCTTTTTTGGGGTTGACTTTTTTTTTTAGTTTGACTTTTTCTATCTGCTTTTTTAGACTAAGCCTCGGAGTACCACCTGCAGGATGAGAAAAGCTTTTTAGCATTCTGAAACATCAATTTATGAAGAAAATGTACCTGATTTAAGGGTCCGGACAAAATTAGATGTCTACAATGATCTTTTAGAAGTAGTATTAGCGCCAGACAAGAGTGATAAGAGTATATGGGAACACGACACGGTTGGTAAGTTCTCTGTGAAGAAATTGACTCTCATACTAACACAAGACCCTCAATATCATTCTTTGGTTGAATGCTGCCATCTGTGGAAAATCAACATTCCTCCTGAGGTCTAATGTTTCTTATGGTTGGTTATAAGTAATAGAATTCCAACAAAAGTCTGCTTGAAAAACAGGGTATTCCTATTCCTCTGGAGCAGATTATGTGTCCCTGGTGCAACGAGAAGGAAGAGGACGGGAATCATGTTCTTTTCGAGTGTTCTTGGACCTATAAAATTTGGTGTGGATTCTTACAATGGTGGAATATAAGTTGGTGCCATCCTTGCTCTTTTTATGGCTTTTTACTTAACTATCTTGATAATGTCTTCTCGTGTTGTTTGTTTGCTCGGTGGATGGCGTCTTGTGTAGCAGCGTTCTGGTCTCTACGGTTGGCTCGTAATGAGATGGTATTTGACAAAAAAATAATGGAACTTAGAGGATCTTTTGTTTATTGTGAAACTAAGATCAATGTTTTGGATTAAGGCAATGAAGAATAGGGAAGGGTTATCGGAAGAGCTATGGTGGACAGATCCTAATAATGCATGCGACACTGAGTATTATAATAGAAAATCTAAGAGAATGACTGTAGGTTGGTCTCCACCTACTCCTGGTCCTGGAGTATTGAAATTCAATGTAGATGGTGCTTCTAAAGGTAAACCTGGTCCTCCCGGATGTGGGGGAGTGAGTGTACTGTTGAGAAACGAGGTAGGAAGTATTCTGGCTTTATTTTCTGGGCCGATTCTAATGTTGCAGAGGTAATGGCGATCAAAGTGGCTTTGGAGATTTTCGCTAACTCTAATTGGAAGGACAAAAGAAGTTTAGTCATCGAGTCTGATTCAATGAATGCAGTGACATGATGTCAGATGAAAGATAAGCGACCTTGGAAGCTCTGGAATATATTTGAGCATATTGATTCCTTAAGGAATGTTGAGCTGGTGAATATTTTTCGTGACTCTCTGGCAAAGAAAGGAGTTGATTAAGGTCTGTTGGTAAGACTAGGCAGGCAGTATACTGTAACCTGTCTGTTTTTCAAGTCTCTGTTTTTTTTTTTTTTTTTTCTTTTTCCTGGACATGCGAATTCAGTAGGCTGTATTTCAGTATCTGTAACTTGCTCAAGTTTTCTTGACAAGCGTGTTTGGTAATGAAAACTTCTTGATTGAGCAACAACAACAACAAAAAAAGTATCGGATATGTGCTGCACTCATGGTGATGAAGCTTCCAGTAGGGTTGATAACGGGTTTAGTTCTACTCGATTTAAAAAATTCAATTAATGATCAGTATTCTGATTTTTTTAAAAATTAATCTGAATAGATATAGATATTGAATAAACTCCAACTGAATTTTACTAGTTCGATTCGTCAGTTTATGAAATTTAAAGAATTTCAATGTTTTAACAAAATTAATTAAAAATACAATTCGGTTCAATTTAGACAACAATCGGTTTTTACATTATGAACTGAAAAATCGAACTGAATAATCATCATCATGATCCGAACCGAATGTAACAAAGTCAGAATAAAATCAAACCGAACACGACAATTTGAATCGATTTTTTTATATTTTTTCAATTTTCTTGCTGTTGGATTCCTGATTAGTGATTCAGCCCACTAATTTCAACAAATGCTTTTGGGCCTATGTAATTATCGAAATGTTTATCCCAATGGGCTAAATTCTTTCTCTGTCTGGATGATGCCCAATAGGTGAAAATTTGTAAATTTTTGGGTCTTGAAAAACCAAGTTCTATTAAAACTAATTCATCTTCTTCTTCTTCTTCTTCAAATTTCTTTTTTTTTTTTTTTTTCAATAAAACTCACTCTAGCTTAATTATTGAGCTCATGGCCAAAAAGAAAAATATTAATTATTGAGCTTAGCAAACAAGCTAAAAACTGATAATTCTAATTATTGTACAAAAAAGTGTTTGAAAATTTATTTTCTCGAACAAAAATTCACTGCAGTGTGAGAAAACAATTTAATAATTAATTTGGATTTTATATTTTCAACTTCAATATTGAAAAGGAAAAAGTTTATAAAATATTGCTGCATTGCATGAAACAAACTCCAATAATTTCTTACACGTTAAAAATATTATTTATATTGATGCGTTATGAATATAAAAATTTATATATAAGTAAGAACTATCTCCTATTCTACCATCCACAAATTACAAATTTATAGAATTTAAAATTTTGTCTTGAAAGTCGTGAGTTTGGATTTTAAGATCGGTGGAAGGTAGGTTTTATAGAATGAGTAAGAACTATCTCCTATTCTACAGCCCAATCACACATGTACACAAAAAATCACAAGTTTTTTATTTCATCAAAATTAATATTTATCAATAAATATTTTAACCTTTTTATAAGGTAAATTTTCTAATTTATTAATAATATATATATAACTATATATTCACAACGTATTAAATATTAATACAACATAAAAAAATTAAATTTGTAAGAAGATGAGGTCTTTTTTTCTTGTCAAGGGAGTTAAATCTTTGTGAGAAGTATCACGGCAGCAAAACTATAAATGCACCAAGCTAATGTAATAGAGTTACCCTTAAAATCGGTTGGGAGAAGATTATGCTCAAACAAAGTTTAAAGACATTAATTTATGGTTGTACTACCCAAAAAAATGCTAATTTTAATTTTAAAAAATTTGCTCAACAGTGCGAAGTTTAATAAATTTTAATCAAAATTTTAACTCAAAATATTTTAAATCAATAAAGTGTATATATATTGATTTGAGGAAAATGAGGATTTAAACTTTAAACCTAAATATAGGAGCAAGAAATACATATCACTAAACACTATGTTTGACATAGCCAAAAAAAAAATACTATATATGTTTGACGAGAAATTATTTTATAAATTTTTCCCACCAAGTCACTTATAGGTCCAACCAATTAAATTAATCCATGTCAGTTTTTTTTTTTTAATATCATACTTACATTTAAATATAAGCCTTCAAATCACCAAATTAATTTTTCTCTCACCAAACAATGAAAAAAAATAAAAAAAATTAGGGTTTTTTATTTCAAAAATAAAAGGTTGCATTAGTTCTATTTTTCTGAGAATCTCTAAAATTATACAGACTCTTCAACTATCTGAAAGACAGAAAGCCTACAGATTCTTTATTTGTTCAAATTCTTTAATTCTTGTAAAGCATTTTATATTTTGTTTCTCTTTTCAACGGAAGAAAAAAAAAAAAAAAAACCCAAGTTAATAAATCTGTCAAACATCCAAACAAGGTTGCAAGCAATGTTGTTAGAGTTCTATACAAGAATTTGGAGTTCTATACCGCTAATGAGATTGATACGTACTGTGTTAGATTCAAAGCCTGTCTGGTGAGAGAGAAATTAAACATTTCAAATTTAATATTTTCAAATTAAGAAGAAAATATCCTTTCTACTTAAATTAAACATTTTATTTACATTTTCATCGCTAATCTCTTCTCCTTTATTTTTCATATTTCTTATCAAATACAAGGAAAGAAAACAACCTTCCTTCTTTTCTTTTCTTTTCTTTTCTTTTCTTTTCTGTTTTTTTTTTTTTTTGCACTTACATTCCCTCTATTTTCTTGTTGTTTATCAAATATAGTGTAAATTAACGTTACGTTTGATTCACTGAACAGAATACGGAATGATAAAATAACTATTCGATGGAATGAAATAGAAGGGGAATGCGTATTATATAGTTTGGTTCATTAAATGAAATAGAAGGGGAATGTGTATTATATAGTTTAAATGCTACAGTGTTTGATTAGTTAAAATGATGTTAAGGGTTTAGGGTTTAGGACTAGGTATAAAAATGATTATTTTACTCTTGAATTAAATAAAATATTTGATTTATAAAAATTAAACTTATTTTTTTAATGTTTTATAAACTATTATTAATATTTTAAAATATTTAAATATATTATATTTAATAACAAATTATAAAAATATTGAAATTAAATATGAATTTGAAATATTTTCTTATATGATATTAATATTTAAAAGATATTATTATACTATATTATAGTATATTTGCATATAAGATTATTTTTTAAAATATTATAATAAAAAATAATATTTAGAAATATTTTTTAAAAAGAATAAGATTAAAATTATTTGAAGATAATATTTATAAATAATATCTTAATTTAGATTAATTTACCCTTTAACCCATCAAAATATTAATCCAAAGTTCATGCATGTCTTTTGTAGCTATATATATATTTATATATATATATATATATATATATATATATATATCAAACATATATAAGATGGGCCATTAAATTTAATAATTAATGGAATGTTTCTAGCCCCATCCCCCCACAACCAAAATTAGAGTCACCATTTGAACCCTACTTCTAACCTCTAACTACATGCATGGGTCTCCATTTTCTCCTTAATGAAAGCAATAAATGAACATTACTAAAAAAAACTTCGCAATTTCTATGGTCATCATTCATCAATAAAAGCTAAAAGAAACATACAAAAAAAAAAGGAAAAAAAAAAAAAAAAGAAAGATGATTATACTATATTAATAACATATAATTATGGAGTAATACTAATCCAATAATAATTATAATTGAATTCTCTTTTTAATTAATGAACAAAATAAAAATTTCTCTTTTTAATAATGTAAGATATAAATTATTGTAATAATAATATCAATAATTGCCGTAATTTATTTTTAAAATGATACTAATAATTAGATTCATAATATCAAATAAAAAATAATAAAATTCTACTAATTTATAAAAAAAGAATTCCACGTTTTATTTCCCAACCCATGTCGGCTACCTCTCTTCACGTATCTTCCTAAGCACGAGCCTTTCCTGTAATTTATGACCACGTGTCACATCGTCATTTGTTTATCAACTGCTCGAAACTATCTACGAAGCAGCCTTTCCCCATCTTCAACACCCCACGTGCTTATCCGCCATGTGTCTCGCCGTTATAACCCTCCCATGCAATAATCTTCTTACACGTGTCTAAGTCAAACCGCCTCCTCCTTCCTTTTATATATACCCGTCGCCTAACTGCCTCAAAAGCAGAAACTCAAAATCCAAAAATATATCCAAACACGAAAGACAAAACCAAGCTTTTTGTTTCGATCTCCATTGGCTTTTTAGATTTTTTTTGTTTAGTTTTCTGTTAAATGATCCAAAAATCGAACGGGTCGACTCGCCGGATTCTGACATATCCGGCGATACATCCTTGCGACTCCATTTCTCCTGTAACTCTTCTAAACTCGCTAATAGATCTTGGTCGAGACATTTGCAGTTACAAATCAAAGTTTTTCTCCGTCAACAAGAGAAACGCGCGCGAAGCTTTTCGTCAAATCACGAACCTTCTTCTTTTCCTCCAGGAGATCCGAAATGCCACGTCGGATCCACCTGCCCCGGTCGTCCTCAGCTTGTCGGAGCTCCATCTCACTTTCCAGAAGTTCCGATTCCTTCTGGAAGATTGCACTCGCGACGGGGCTCGAGCATGGATGCTGGTGAATTCGGATCGGGTTGCGAACCAGTTCCAGATCGTAATCCGGGGCATGGCGACGGGTCTGGCTGTTTTCCAGCTTTCAACCGTTTACGTGTCAAATGAAGCCAAGGAGTTGGTTGAGTTGATCATAAGGCAAGCTAGGAAAGTAACTTTACAATCCGACCCGGAAGATAAAAAAGCCGTGAAAAATCTTATGCGGATCCTGAACCAATTCGAGGAAGGAACCACACCCGACCCGGTTGAAATCAAACAGATCTTGGATCATCTCGGGATTCATAAATGGAGCGATTGTAGTAAGGAAGTGAAATTCTTGGATTCAGAAATTGAAATTGAATTTTCCAATAGAGAAAACAAAAAAGAATTGGAGCTTCTGAGTAGCTTAATGGGATTCATGAGCTATTGCAGATGCGTAATCTTTGACTTCATTGACTATGAAAGTCAACATCTAGATGGCCAATGTAACAGCAACGAAGCTGTTAAAGGAATCAACGGTGACGACCTCAAGTGTCCGATCTCGTTAGAAATGATGTCCGATCCAGTGACTTTATCAACGGGGCATACCTACGATCGTTGTTCGATTTTAAAATGGTTCAATTCAGGAAATTCCACGTGTCCCAAGACGGGCGAGAAGCTAACCAGTACGGAACTGGTTCCGAATCTTGTATTAAAAGGGATGATCCAACAATATTGTGCTGGAAACGGCGTCGCAGTTGTTGTGTCCAGCCGAAAGAATCGCGATATTTCGAGGACAATTAAGGCGGGGAGTTTGGCGGGAGAAGGAGCTGTGAAGATTTTGGCTGGGTTTCTCGTTAACAAACTTGTTAACGGAAGTAGTGAAGAGATGAACAAGGCGGCTTTTGAGATTCGGGTTCTTACGAAAACGAGCATTTTTAACAGGTCTTGTTTGGTGGAATCCGGCACGGTCCCACATTTATTGAAGCAATTGTTGTCTAAAGATTCTAACACCCAAGAAAACTCCATTGCTGCCCTCTTGAATCTTTCCAAGCATTCGAAAAGCAAAGGTGTTATAGTGGAGAATGAAGGGTTGGATTTGATCGTCCATGTTTTAAGAAGGGGACTTAAGATTGAAGCTCAACAACATGCGGCTGCTACCTTGTTTTATCTTGCTTCAATTGAGGAGAACAGGATTTTGATTGGTGAAAATCCTGAGGCAATTCCTGGTTTAGTAGAGTTGGTTAAGAACGGAAATGATCGTTGCAAAAGGAATGCATTGGTTGCGATTTTTGGGCTTCTAGTGCATTCCGGGAATCATTGGAGGGTTCTTGCAGCTGGGGTTGTTCCTTTGTTGCTGAATCTTTTGAAAGGTTTGGAAAGAGAGGATCTTGTAACGGATTCTCTAGCAGTTTTAGCTACTCTAGCAGAGAAAGTTGATGGGACGGTTGCAATTTTACGTCGTGGAGCCTTGCAATTGTTAGTGGGGATTTTAAATAAACCTACTTCAAGGACAGGGAAGGAGTATTGCGTTTCCTTGTTGTTGGCTCTCTGTGTAAATGGTGGTCTAGATGTGGTTGCTCGTTTGGTGAAGAGTCCTTCTCTTATGGGATCCTTGTATTCCCAACTTAGTGAAGGTACATCTCGAGCTAGCAAAAAGGCCAGTTCAATCATCAGGATTCTGCACGAGTTTCATGAAAGGAGCTCCTCAGCTTCGGTGACTCCAGTTCTTACACGAGAACGATTTGTTCACGTATCGTAATTGGTAACCCAAATTTTTTCGGGTATCAATTTATTGGTTTTTTTTGTTTGTTCATTCCTGCAATCTTTCCATGTATATTGCTTGCTTTCTTTCTTTATTAGCTCGGTTTTTTGAAGAGCTAATCCACTCAGCTTCTGTCTTTTTCTACGAAGCTGCGTTGAAAAAAGTATTGTTTTATTCACAGATGTTCTATAATAAAGTCGTAAAACTTATACCTCATAAGTTGTAGTATCATGTATAAATTGCTTCAGCTGTTTTGTACAATTCTTTTTCCATGTTAGTAATAAGATTGTCGTACAGTTTATCCAAAACAATTTCTATGAACATGGAGATTTATGTCTCTTGTCTTGTCTTTCCCCTTTAGAACTTTAGTATATGATTGTTCCACGGGATTGGATGCAACTGGCTTTGCTTGTGTTGAGATATCAAGTGCTTTTTCTAGTCTTAATACCACTTGTTCCATGGATGGCTTTTGCTGCATTGGCCCTGTGCATGATAAAGCTAGATCAAGTTTCGGGTCTGCAATGCATTGGTTGTGACCCCCTCTAGTAAGGTTTTTTTGCCTGAGAAGTAATTGGGAAATGCATTAGGGAGCTTAGTAATCGTAAGGACAGACATCTATTATAAACTTAATGGAAATTGTTGGTTACCATTACTTAAAGAGGCATTGGTCTGTGCAGATTCAGATTAAGTAACCTCTCCCTAACAAAAGTTGTAGAAGTAGTACTATACCAAAACTGTAAGCATCACCGGAGGCATTCACACGGTGGTTTCTATACGGTACTCAGGGTCAACATAAGCAAATGTTCCTCTCACTTCTGAGCTCACATGGGATTGACCTATGTCCATAACTTTAGACAATCCGAAATCTGGGAGTTGGGCTTGAAATTTATCATTGATAAGGATCATATACTGAAATTAGAGAGGACTAATGATTGAAAGAGAAAAGGAAATAGTTGATTCCTTGGTCTTGAATGTACCTTGATATCAGGATGAACAATGCAACCTTCTGGATAAGTGTGGAGAAACCAAAAGCCCCTTGCACTGTCAATTGCAATCTTGAGTCTTTGAATCCATGAAAGAACTTTATCCTTTCCTGCTCAATATCTTTGCGTGAGTGGTTTTTCATGTAACAAAAACAGCAAATGATATTAATTCCACATACCATATAGCCACTCTGAGAGGTTCCCTTGGTGGCACAGTTCATAGACTAGGAAGCATTCATCTTCATTCTCACAATAGCAAAGCAAAGCTACAAAGTTTGGATGCCTGATATGAAATAGGCTTCTGGCTTCCCTGACAAAAGTTTCTATCTATCCATCATTGATTATGTGCTTAACCGCAACATGCAGACCATTTGAGAGAATACCCTTATACACTTTTCCTGGTCACAATTGAATGAAATCAGGATCAGAGATCTGCATCTGAAGGAAGACAAAAAAAAAAAAAGTTTTTCTAATTCAAGTTTTCTTGTGTTATATACTGTATTAAACATTAGGATTGATCTATGAATTTGTCCCAAGACCTCATACATAACCATAAACCAGTATTCCATAGGTCCAAAACACAATGGTTTCTCAATGTTAATCAGCATCTACTTTATCATACATACAGTGAACTATGACTCAAACATTACCTTTGTTAGGAAACTACAGCATATACAAAAGACTTGAATTTCAAGATGCCAATACAGATAGATCTTCATCAATACTTCTGCATCTTGTAGTTGGCACTTCAACCAGAAGATATTCTGCAGCACTTGCCTTTATGTTTCTTGCAGAATTGCAATTAAATATTTATTACACATGCATATGCACGCCTGTAGCGTGCATACAATTATACATAGTGCCATGCATCAGTGCTTGTCCTTTGAAAACATTGTTCAGCTTTTAAGTGGGTGCTGCATCTGCTGCAGCCCATTCATTAATCATTATCTACTTGTATTGTTAGCTTGTAAGGGCCTAAACATTTCCAACATATTCCCATTTCATGCTTTTTTTTAATTAAGCCATCAGTCCAGATTCCAGAATTAGAATTAGAATTTGAACTCCTAGATACTGAATTGTAGGTAGGCTCCAACCAGCTATCCTTTGGCCAATGAAGTTTGATGCATTGAAATAGTTTGTTGCTGAATAAAGTTCTTTCATTGAAATCTTCTGAGAGCCAGAAGAATGCTCAGAGAATGAATCATCTGATTCTGTCAAGAAGAAGAAGAAGAAGGTGAGCAGTTGCTCTTAGTAATCTGATTTTAGTCTGGTTGAACTAATTTTGCAGAAAAACTATCATCTTTCCCAGCAGGGAGACTTTCTTTCCTTTTCCTGAAGAAGATCCATGTAGCAATGACTACTATTTATCACTGCTCCCACTAACCCACCAAGTAGAATCCACAAACCTATTTGATCAATAAAATTATACACATGTCAAGGAATAATAATAATAATTGTACATATGTTAAGACATCAAGACTTGGAATTCGAACGGAGTACTGTCCTATTGATACCTTGGCTTGCTGTGCCTCCATGTTCATCTGCAAGGTAGAAAGAAGGAATTATCCAGTCACAACTAGAACTAAATCATGAAGTAGTATTCATAACTCGTACGCATAGTTATAATGTGTTGATCTTATTGCAAATTACATTGAAGAAACAAGGAGGAGAAAAAAGAATGGGATTGGGAAGTATCTATCTAGCAGTTAACTTGTCATACCTGAGGAAAAAGCCCACTCTGAGGCATAGAAATACTGCATAGACCCAGTTCTCATCATCAAAATCCTATTGCTTATTATCATGGACACCACCAGTACTGCAAATCTACATATATCAGCAGATTCCTGTTTATATATAGTCTGATGATTCACCAATCTCTTCCCATCTTCTCAAACATGTACTGCAAGAATGATCCGGTCTCCTTACAGTCTGGTTGTAAATTTCTGAATCTAACCTCCTAGCTTATCAACAACATCCATGACAGTATAGTCAGAACAGCCGCCAGCTCCACTTGTTAGCTTCTGAATACCACAGCCAAATATATCTTTCTCAAATCTTTCCATTGCTTTTGTTCTGTGGAATAGAATTTAAGTAAATGGGTTTCGTAAGGTTTGCCTGCCTGCCACCCCAGTGCATAAAGGTATATTCTTCAAAGGCTCCTGCACAAACAACTGTCAATGTCATTGATGAAAACACCCCCAGTTGCCCAATTCACAACTTGACTCTTTTGCGGAGGAAGTTGCAATTACTAACTAAAGTCTGAGAAAATACAAAATCTAGGGTGGCAAACAGTACAAACAAAAAGGCATATATAATGGAGGGAAATGCTTCATGATTTACCCTTTTAAATGTAGGTAATTCTAAAGCAGTTAAGAGACTAGAAAGAAGAATAACTTGGTGTAACAGAAGTGAAGTTACCAGAGAAACATAAGTTTATTCAAAGCTTGATACAACTGCAGTTTTAAACATGGGCATATCATATGAAATCAGAAATTAATGTAAACATATCAAAACCTCTGCAACAGCAAAAAGGCCCTTGCAAGGAACATAAACATATCAAAATCAATCCAAATCAGGTTGCTTCAAATCTGATTTCTGAACTGGGAAAGTGGGAAGCATGTTAATCTTGATTAGGATCACATTAGCTACAAATGGAGTGGGCTGAAAGAAATCAGACTCAAGTCTCATATTGGACCTTACATGACATGTTTTTAATTTTTTTTTTTTTTTTTTGTTGGCCAGAACAAGTTTCTTTTTTTTTTAGTTTAATAACTCAAAAATTAAGTGCTAAAAAATTAAGTACTGAATTTATCTTATAAAATTGTTTGTTATATTACTGAAAATTAAATACTGGATATAATTATATTATTGTTTAATAACAGTAAATCTTAAATTTTAAAAAATATTCATTTTACAATTTTAATCTTATTAATATAATATTTTATATATTTTGGATAATTTTGAATAAAATTTAAACAAATAATTTAAATATCTCATCTTTTGTAACAAAAAATATAATAATTTAATTCAAATATAAATTTTTTAAAAATAAAATTACGTTCTCTACCTATTTATTCAACAAATTTTTTTTTTTGAAAATTTTCTATTAAATAAAATTTCAATGCTTTATCAAATAAAGCCTAAAGACTGTCGTATATCCCATTTAAACAAGAAAATACTACCTCACGTACTGAACATGAATCATTAGTCCATTGCATATGGTAGCCAAAATCAAAATGAACAAGGATGTTAAAATATATCTTTTCCATAAAGAGGAGAGAGTGCCAAGCAAGGTGAAATCAGCAAAAAAGAAGAAAAAATGGGTTGTTATAACAAATTATACTTGGAAGTAATACAAACTCAACGAGATTATTCCCTAATTCAATCTACATTTTGGTCTTACAGTAACAGGCCGAAGAGACCTACATGATTCATTCACCCCAATATGTAATAATAAAATAAAATAAAATAAAAACTCAGTCCTGCGGGGGAACCACACCACAGTGCAACAATGTTGAATCAGGCTCTGGACCTCAAAGCAAGACCAGTCTCTACTTTTTTAACTTCAAAAATGAGCATCCTCCACATCTTAAGCACAAACATCTCCGCTTCTTCATCTAATATTGAGTGCAGCAGCTCCAGCATTTGGGAAGCTTTAACATGTTCCTGAGTACTGGATACAATGTAATCTACTAGTGTTTTCTCTTCCTCTCCCAAAAACTCTGCAATTTTCTTTGAAATCCAGGGTCTCATTCTCTCATGCAATGCGTGCTGTAGAAGTGCACCACAACAAATGAGTAACATCTTAGAATTAACGAGCAAGATTAAAGCCAAGGAACGAATTCAGTTTCACCACCACCAGAGATATTTGACAATCATTCGAGTATGCAATTGTAGAGTAAAACATATAGTTATGGCCTACCCTACCCCTTTATCCTATTTCCCTAAAATCTCCTGTTTTTCCTAATTACTTTTAGGAGATTTCATACAATGAAAAGACAACACAATTCTGCATCATGCAATTCCAAATATCCTTAAAACATAAATAACATAATTTCTTATTTAATGCACATTTTTTGGCAGCAATGCATAATTACAAAAATATAGTTTTGGAACACCTTAAAAGTTCTATGTACAATGAACCGACTTGACCTACACTTATAGAGGCAAAGAGAGCTGTCCAAAGATGATTATTGCCAACAGATGTAAGAGAAGTATAGATAGGCCATATTCATGTTAGTTCCACATATGCGAATTAGTACTAACAAGCCTAATGCATTTGATGTTGAATTGATTATACAACTATAATCACATTAACATTATTGATGGAGAATCGTTTAGGTCTTTTATTTATTACGGTTATTTTAATCAAGGTTATTATTGGATTTTCCATTGTATTAGGGTTGTGGGTTTAGTTATAAATACCTATGTTACTTTAGTACGATGATAGGTGATTGGGAGGTTAGAGATAGCTTAGAGGGTGCTAGTGAGAATGAGATCACTGATATTGATAGTAAACCTACTGATTGTACAAGTGAGTTCCCTTGTGAGAGTTTTTCGATCGAAAATGAGATTGGTAATTGTGATTTGAAGTTACCTATCGTTGAGATTGCTCCTAAAGTCTGATTATAAATTTCTGGAAAAGAGTTCATTTGCTTACCTCTTTGAAAATCAGTCCTACATGCCTTTTGCTTTTATTCCTCCACTTGACACTTTTCTTTTTAATCCATTGAGATTTTTTGTCCAACATATATGTATTTAATATGGACATGCATGGTGAGACTTACAAATTTGATGCTACTGATGATGTCATGGTTTACATCCCTTCTGAACATTTGCTTGACTATTTCATTAAATTGGTTCCCAATCCATTGACCCAGATTTCTTCCTCTCACAACTTGAACCTAATGCATATTTATTTGCTTTCCCTCATCACTTGAATGTTAGTCATGTTTTTTATGTGGAAAGTGCATTACATCATTGGGATGCTTTTAAGCCAATTGTTTTGTCTGCTAATATTTCTATACGCATTTTACTGGTGGCAGTTGCTTCCTGTCCAGACAACTTTCACTATTATGTTGTTCATTGGAATGCCCGTTTATTTGAACTCTTGATGGATTTCCTGAAGCTAAGTGTTTGCATTGTAACTCTCCAGAGTAGAGTTCTTTCAACCGAGAGGGAATGATGGAGAATCATTTAGGCCTTCCAATTTATTAGGGTTATTTTTAATCAAGGCTATATTGGTGCTTTGCATTTTATTAGGGTTTTGGGTTTAGTTATAAATACCTATGTTAGTTTAGTTTCAATTAGGTTTTGGATATTGAATATTTGAGTTATTGTGATATTGAGATTTTCTCCCTTTATTAATTCTGTCTGGTTTTCTCCATAAGGTTTTCTGTTTCTCCCTCGATTTCCTCTGTTCTTCCCTAATTGTCCTTATCTATTTCTGAGTTTCTCCCTAAATTTCTATATTCTGTCTCTTCTCCCTACTTGTTCTACATCAATTATGCACTTTGTTAACCAGTTAACCTCACCAGAAGCCAGATGTTTCTCAAAATTAGCAGTTTGAATAAGGACCTAAGAAAGAATTATTACCTGGTCATACACATTCCAGTTTATCTCATATGAAAATAGTTCCTCCTTGGTCTTCGGAATCATATCAATTAATTGTTTGGCATCCGGGATCTTCCTTTTGCTCCCATCTCTAGTGCGATTATTATCCTCATCATTACGGTCTTTATCCCTGCTAGATTTATCATACGAACGTCTGCTTCGTTCTCTTTCTACATCAGGCTTTTCCTCTTTAGGATCAACATTTGATATTCGCTTTGCAAATTCAGCAGCTGCAACCAAATTTGGTGGTGGTGTGTCAGGTTGGACAGCCTGCAGTTCCTCAGTTGAATAATCAATGGGAACCAGGGGCCTCATTTTCTTCTCCTTCTGTGCATCATCATCTTCCTCCTCGTGGAAAACAGATGGGACAGTAGTCCGCTTTCCAGATCCAACAAGACCAAAACCCAACTTCCTTGCTGGGGCATTCCCACTCTGTCGTGTATTTGATGCATCAACAAAGGCCATGTTTGATTCATCAACAGAACCATTTTGCATATTCCCATCACCTATCATTTACAAACATAGTCCATTTCAAAAAATAAATAAATAAAACGAGAGATGGAACACAAAAATTAAATTACAATAACATAAAATGGAGAAGATGAATACTGATTATCTGGTTTTCATGACTTGATTCACGCTCGTAATGCTGTTCAATTGCCTTATCTTTGCTTTCAGTGCCAGCTTCTTCAGCCAACACAGTCTTTTCACCTCCATTTGCAATACGACCAGAAAAAAGCCTTAATGCATCTCGCTGCTGCTGCAGTTGCAGCAGCTCCTCCTCCGCTCTCTTCTTGGCCACGGCAATTTCTTTCTCTTCTTTGAGTCTGTCAGCCAAGTCATCCTCCTTCTCCCGCAACCTCTTCCTCCTCTTTTCCTCCAAAGCACTCCTACGCCACCTTTTTCTCGAATCATCATCATCATCTTCTTCTTCATCATAGCGAATCTCCTTCTTCCGTTTGCGCTCCCTCTCTTTCTCCCTTTCCTTCTCATATTGTCTCTGCTTCTCTTTATCCTTTTCTCTTTGCTCCCAATCTCTAAGAAACTTTTCATACTCACGCTCTGCCTCCTCAATCTTCCTTCTTTGCTCCCTCTCTTTTCTAATCCTTTCTCGCTCTGTTTCTCTTTCTAATCTTTCAATTTCACGCTCCTTTTCCCTCTTAAGATCCTGCTCTCTATCTCTACTTCTCCTATCATACCTACGATCAGGTGAGCTTGTCTCAAGTCGGTCATTCTCAGTTGTTGCTTTGTTCTCACTGGTAGTCTCATCATCATTTTTACCTTCAGCTCCATCTGCAAAATTAGGGACTCAATATCAAAATCTCCTATCTATGAAAAATAACAAGTATCACTACTTTAATTATCCAAAAAAAAAAAAAACAAGTATCACTACTTCCTCCAGTGTGATTCTCCTCGAAATGCAAGGACTTTTATATAGATTTTGATAATATGACATGATACAGATAATAAAGAGAGCAATAAAACCACATAGACGCAGCTGCAAAAACTCACCACTTCTCATTACATCAACATCAGAGTCCCCGTCTCTCAATTTAGCAGACAGATCTGAATTTGATTTTCCATAACCACCAGGAGCAGCTTCTGGAGGTGGTGGAGGGAGAGGATTGTTCTTTAACCTCTCCTCAATCATGCTGGCAAGCTTCTCAAAAGCATCTCGATCAGCCTCACGGTCTTCATCAGTCACGATGCCAGAGTTGGCAATGTCAATATTTTCTTTGTTGCCACTGTCGCTGTCCTTCTTGGAATCCTCAACAGAAGGCGTTGAAGATTCATTCTTCTCATTCCCTACTTCATTTTCACCTTCTTTCTCAGCCCCTGCAGCTAGAGCTTCATTGAGTTTCTTTGCATTTTCAGTTTTCTTTTCAACACACTGCACCAGATAATCCCTTGTTGCTTGATTAACGTTTAACTGTTAACCATGCAATAAGTGCAAAATCAAATCAATGAAACAAGAGAAGAAAGACGACAATAACCACATACAGAAGGTACTAGTTCAAATAGAAGCATTAGCTCACAGACACTGAACAATATCTTGCTTTACCCTTCCTTCTGGGATAGTGGAGACCATACACAACACTGCTGAAGAAATATTACTTAAAGATTCCCACTTAATTCATGTGTTCGCCTATCATATCCCCATAGAACATTTACCCAACCCTAAAACAACCTATTTCAAGAATAAAAAGGCATAAAACTTCTCATTTACTGTCAATTATTAACTTAAAAAATGCTCATCTCATTCTTATCTTCTCATTGAAGAATGCATTGACCACTTGAAAGAATTTTAAAGTGAAATGTTTGGGAGCATTTAGAAAAGGGTGAGACGATATACTGGTTCAATATAGATCGCATTGAACCTGAGAAATTATAAGTGCTTTAATTCAAATCCGTGTTACACCTTAATGTTATTCACAATTGTTTCTACCATGTTTATGTATCATACATCATACCAGTCAATTTTATATTTTATACATAATTTAGGTTTACAAGATACATTTATTTTAAAGTTCAGTAACAAAATAGTAGTTTCATTAAATTCAATTTCTAAATTTCAGAAATAAAATGAACAGTTTTGTTATGTAAATTAAGAGCTATAATATTTAGGGTATTTTACTTCATGATTTTCAATCCTAAATTTTCAATTTCTCAAAACAACATCTAACCTCATGATTTTCAGTCATAATGAATTTGGAAGTGAACCTTATCACATTTTAGAACAGTAAAAAAAAACTTTAAGACAATCATGGGGGATGAGAAAGAATAATAAAAAGAACATACAACTAATTCTTGCCCGTCAATATTAAATTTGCTAAGTAGGCGTAATGCACGAAGAACCCCTTCAGCATACTCAAATTCACAGAACCCAAAACCTTTAGGAGTCCCGTTAGTGGGATCTTGAGCACGTTTCCAACTCTTGACAGGTCCACAAAGCTTCAAAAAGGTGTAAAAAAATAACATTAGATAAAGCCAAAGCTTCAAGATAAACATGAACGAAGCTATTTCAAAAATGAAAAAAAATAATAATAACCCACGCGAAAAAGAGAGAGCATGAAGTCATTGTCCACAGTTGGTGCTATCTTGCCAACATAAACTGTTGTTTGTGGTTTCTCTGCAGGTGTAACATTAGGAACAGCAGCTGGTCTAATTACAGGAGGAATAAATGGGCGAACACCAAGAAAACCTGGAACAGGACGATGTGGCACTGCTGGAATCACACCAGTTGCTCCAGGTGGACGCGGAGGGAATGCAGGCCGAATCATTGCTGGGTAAGGAGAAGGATACCGGAGAAGTCCTGCATAAACGGAAAACAAATATCTACGCAACCATATCAGAGCAAGTTAACAAAATAAACACACTGATAAATTTTTTCGAAGCCACTAAACACTCTTTACAGAAAAAAAAATGTCCAAAAGAATAATTAAATGATTTTACCACACATTAAAACTATAAAGAGATGGCACCACAGGCATGGCAACTATCACCAGCTGAACAGAAAACCAGAAGGAAACATCAAGAGAATAGCATCGAGTTCATTATCATGGCTATGTAAAGTGCACTTACCTTAGACATCCACTTGTTAATAGCCTTATCCCATGCAGCAATTGCACAATATTGAGGATTGGATAACATGAGACTTCCAGCATCTCATGCTTGCAAGTGAATTATTTAATGTAAAATTCTACTTTCATATTTCACCATTTAGATTTATCTCAAAGGTTAGAGCCCAAGTGCCACAAGAAAAAGAAAAAAAAAACTCAAAAGAAAGAAAAAGGGGAAGTGAGAAAACAAGAAAGAAAAATGTAATTGGAAGGATTGGCGATACCTTAAAATACAAAGCCAAGGAGCACTCAGTTGCTAACATAGTCTGCTGCTGGCAATTCATAAACCCATGAAAGGGAAATTATCCTTATAATAATTACCATAAAGTATATAGCCTACTAAAAATGAACATGACAGAGGGAGTCATGATTTAGAACAAAATGGAACAGTTAAAAAGTTATTCTGTACACTTTTTCATATATTTCTGTTAAAACTCTTAAGTGGCTCTAACTTGAATACAATATTTAAATCCACGTTTCTTTTTAACTCTAAATGCAATTAAGAAAAACCAAGCAAACGTAGGCATACCAAAAAGGGAGTGAGTTGTAGTAGAAGTGAGTGTCTCTAAGCAATATTGAATTGAAGCCCTTCCAACCTTTCTCTCACCCGTATTCAATCAAGACACTGTAGGAGAAAACATCCCGTCATCGATGCCCTTTCTTTCTTTTTTTTCTTTCTATATCTCTCCCAAAACTCCTCTTTATTCAACTTAAACTTTTTCCTCATTCTCTTACATTAACTAAGCATATTATCATCACATTCATAACAATTGCACCATAAAAATAGTATAGCAAAAATAAACACGTGTACATATATTGAAAAATCAATAATCAACTTAATAATACAAATAACCAAATTAGAGATTAATCTATGAATTAAATTCAACAATATTTTGCAAGCACTTAAAATGGAAGGAATAACCCACCCGGAGGAGGAATTGTGCCCCGAGGAACAGCTCCCGGCACGGAGGCATATCCATTTGGAATCGGGGCGAACGGTCTAAGAGCAGGATTTGGAACCTGACCCACCGGCACATGGTACTGCATCAACGGCGGCGGAACAGAACCAGGAACCGACCTCACGCCGGGCGCCTGCACGCCAGGAGCTTGAAAACTCGGTAACGGTGAAAACTGCAGAACCGGACGGAAAGAGGGAGGCGCTGGCGCGAAGGCTGTGGCGGCTCCGGCGATTGGAGGTCCAAGAGTCGAGTAAGAGGGGATCGCGGGAGGAGGTTGAGGAGATAGCAGGGACGCTCTAGGATTAGGGTTTGGTTGGAGCGCTGTTCCGGTGGTTGAGGAAGGAGGGGGATCGGGTTGGGCCGATTGCAGATTCGGGTTATCGGAATCGGGTTTGGATTGAGAATTGGTGGGGTGACTGGTGTCTAGGGTTGCGGGAGAGGAGGGAGTATCAGCCATTGAAAAAGAAAGAAATGGGGGATCAAGTTAGTAAATTTTTTGAAAGATTTTCGTTACTTTTATTTGTTCTTAGATTTTTTTTTTTTTTTGCCTTTTTTTTTTTTTGATTTGGATTTTGTGTTATTTTTCAAATTGTTACAGTCACTTAAAAGGTTAATATCATATTTGCATTGTATTTTATTAACTTTTTTAATATATTTTATTTTTAAAATGTTTGATACTTAAATTATCTTTTTGTGTGACAATTAAAAGTGTAATCGAGTCCAATCGAGTTCAAGCAATAAGAAGTTTGAATTCGAACTCGACTCAAAACTTGTAGTTCGAAACTTAGCTAGAGGTTAGATCGATTTTTATTTTAAAAATTCGAGCTCGATTCGAAATAAAAATCAAACTATTCGAACTCGCTCGATTAAACTCGTTTACCTAATAAAGAAGAGCTCAATTCTCATACTCGATCTCAAACTCGATTATTTGTACTCGAATTTGAATTGAGATTTTTTTAATCCTAACTAAAAATTAAATATATACATATATATATTAAAAATTAAAAAAAGTTCGATTAGGTTCGCGGGCTCGATTCCGATGCTCGATCTCAAACTCGAGTTGCTCAAACTCGAACTCAATTCGACAATGACCGAGTCAAATTCAAGTTTTTTTAAGTCAAACTTGAATAATTTGCGAGCACAGATATCTCATTTACACCCTTAGGGATCGTTTTGTTCAGATAATATTAGATTACCAAAAGTAACAGAATTCCTCCCTACAAGATTACCAAGGCACATTCCCGTTAATCTGACATACAGGCATTTGGTTCACCTCCCTTCATTCAAGATTACGGTGTTTGGTTTGCCAAGAATGTAACTGATAAGTACTTAATTTCATACATTTTCATATATTATTTCTTTATACTTTGTGCTTTAATTCTTAAGTTCCTTGATATTTTACTATATTTTTGTGAATTATAGGTATTTGGGATTAAATGAAGCCAAAACATGTCAAATATGATCTTAAAGAGCTTATAAAGTCACAATCATAATATGAAATAAGACTTAGGAGTCAAAAAAATCAAATTCTTAATGTTAAATGATCAGACAGATTTGACCTCCGAAACTTTTTGTTAAGAAATCATTATGTTAAAGTCTTTATTTGGAAAAACTTCCTTCTTGACTTTTGAAGTTGACTTAAATACCTTTCCAACGATAGTTTACACGCCCAAATCGGAAAAAAAAATGGTCATCCAAATCAGCCAACGAAGTACAAGAAGATGCAGCAGCCAAGAAATCGAAGAATCGAAGCTCGGCGACCAAAAATCTCACAAGTCAGTAAGGTTGGCGCCACGACGCCGACCCTACTGCCTCCAAAACCGAGAAAATTGCAAAAAATCGTAAAAAATTTGATTTTTGCCAAAATTTCACTCTTTTGCCTCCTAGCTTCCATGATCAATAAGAAAGGGTTTCCAAGACTTTAAAGCTCTATAAATACCATCTTTTGAGCCACCAACTAAGACATGCTATTGATTATTTATCAATCTTCTTCTTCTTCTTCTTCTTTAATCTCTTAGTTTTTATTTTATTTTTCTTTGAATATTTATGTTTATGTTAACTATGCCTATGCAAGGCTAAACTTCTCTTTCGTTAAAGGTGATTTCAAAAACCTATACATGTTTTGTAATTAATTTTCAAATTCTATCTATTATTAGTTTTTTATCAAAGTTGTTGTGTTCTTCCATAAGAATTGTTTATGATTTTTATCTTGATTTGTTTAAGATGCATACTAGATAGATCTTGATAATTATCTAATGCTAGTTTAGGAGTCTTGATCCGTGTAATTATCTTGATTTCCTATTCATAAGTGACAATTTGTGATTAATGATTATGTTAAAGTTTTCGCTAATTGCAAAGTGGAACATAACCTAAGTTAAACAATTCATGTTTATGCTTTTGCTGCTTAGATCAACCTATCTTTCTCATCATAAAGCTGTTGTCAAATTAAAGTTAGAGATGTTTATCCTAGGTTGTTTGATAGTTAGAGATTAAGTAGTGGCGTTCATCCTGCTTAACGACGAACTAAGGAAGGATTGGGGTAACACGGGAGGTTGTTATCTACGGTTGTTAACTTTGATAGATAATTGATATTGATAGGTCTGAATTTGATTCTTAATGATGTCTAGTGGTGGAGAATGAACCTTTAGCCATATTTCTCACATCTGATTACTTTTTGTTTAATTGCTTTCTTACTTTTATTGTTTTATTTATTTTAAACTTTTTCAAAACCCCCTTTATCTTTTATTGTTCTTGAATTTAAGTATAAACTAATAATTCTTAAACTAAACACCAATCCTTGTGGACTCGACCCTTGCTAATCATTATACTTTACAACTGATCTTTGTAGTGCAAGGTTTTAAATAAGATATACTCTTTTGAGTGCATCAAGTTTTTGGCACCATTGCCGGGGATTGCTTTCTTTAGTTTATTAGTTATTTGGTTTAATCTTATTTTCTGTTTTAATTAGTTTATTTTCTTGTTTTCTTTTTCAGTGAATATCCCAATCTCCCAAAGAAGAAGAACCTCACTTAGGATTTAGGAGAATTCTGGAATTCATAGCTTCCCACCAAAGAACAAACGAAGAGTTGATCCAAACTATCCAAGAGGAGCAAGGAGAGATGGCAGCAAACAATAGAACTCTTAAGGAGCTAGCCACTCCGAACTTGGATCAACAACCATTATGCATAGAGTATTCTACTATTGAGGTAGCATTTGAATTAAAATCTGGCTTGATTCATCTTCTTCCAACTTTTCATGGTTTTGCAGGAGAGGAGCCAAATAAGCACCTCAAGGAGTTTCATGTAGTATGTTCTAGCATGAGACCAACCGGAATCACGGAAGAGCAAATAAAGTTGAGAGCATTCCCATTCTCTCTAGCTGATTCGGCAAAGGAATGGCTCTACTACCAATCATCCAGGACCATCACTACATGGAATAGGATGAAGATAGCATTCTTGGAAATAGATTTCCCAACATCTAAGGCTGCCAACATTAGAAAGGAAATATGTGGGATTCGGCAATACAACAGAGAGTCCTTGTATGAATATTGGGAGAGGTTCAAGAAACTTTGTGCATCATGTCCACACCATTAGATAAGTGAACAACTGCTCATCCAATATTTCTATGAAGGTCTCTTGCCCATGGAGAGAAGCATGATAGATGCAGCAAGTGGGGGAGCACTAGTTGATAAAACTCCCGAAGCTGCTAGACTTCTCATCTCCAACATGGCAGCCAACTCACAACAGTTCACCATGAGAGATGAACTACCACCACAACCAAAGAAAGTGAATGAGGTAAGTATATCATCCCTTGAACAAAAATTTGATAAATTGACTTCTCTTGTGGAACAAATGGTTGTAGGTCGAATACAACAAATTAAGGCTTGTGGTATATGTTCAAACATGGGGCACCAAACTGATATGTGTCCAACACTTCAAGATGATCCAAATGAACATGTTAAT
The DNA here is from genome assembly GCA_030761205.1 of Fremontodendron californicum. Classification (NCBI taxonomy): domain Eukaryota; kingdom Viridiplantae; phylum Streptophyta; class Magnoliopsida; order Malvales; family Malvaceae; genus Fremontodendron; species Fremontodendron californicum. The sequence goes on from JAULJL010000002.1 coordinate 13,191,529, forward strand.
GCTATGGGTGGATTTTCGGGCCAACCAAGGAAGTATGATCCCTACTCAAACACTTACAATTCAGGATGAAGGGATTATCCAAACTTTAATTATGGAGGGAACCAATCACAAGTTGCTCCTCCACCCTTTGATAATAGACAACCGGGTTTTCAGCAAAGAACACAACAACCATATCAAACCCGAAAGCAAGTGCCACCACCACAAAATTCAGTTGAGTCTCTAGCAGATCTTGCCAAATCCCTTACTACTAACCAATTGCAAATGCAACTGGATATAAAAGAAACAAACAGACAAATGACAACAAGGATGAGTCAATTAGAGACTCAAATGGGACAAATGGCAACAGCAATAAGTCAAAAACAAGCAAAGGATTCCGAAAAATTACCTTCCCAAACCATAGTGAATCCCAGAGAACATGTGAATGCCATAACTCTAAGAAGTGGGAAACAGCTTGAGACACCACAAAATGATAGTGCTCAAAGGGAGGACAACACCAATGCATCATCGTCACAACCCAATGAGCCAATTGCTAAGGTAATCCCTAAACCTTCTTTTCCTTCATATATAACTCCTCCACCTTTTCCAAGCAGGTTAGCAAAGTCCAAAAAGAAGGAACAAGAGAAGGAAATTTTGGAGACCTTTCGAAAAGTTGAGGTAAACATTCCTCTACTGGATGCCATAAAACAAGTGCCACAATATGCGAAGTTTTTGAAAGAATTGTACACTTTTAAGAGGAAGCTCAAAGGGAATGAAAAGGTAAGTATGGGAGAGAATGTCTCGGCTGTTCTTCAAAAGAAACTCCCATCTAAATGCAAGGATCCAAGTATGTTCACCATTCCTTGTAAAATAGGCAACACCAGGTTTGCACATGCTATGCTAGACTTAGGAGCATTTACCAATGTTATGCCATACTCAATTTATGCTTCTTTGAAACTAGGACCATTAAAAGAAACCGGTGTTATTTTACAACTCGCTGATCATTCTATTACTTATCCAACAGGAGTTGTAGAAAATGTTCTTGTGCAAGTTAATGAATTGGTCTTTCTAGCTGACTTTTATGTGCTTGACATGGAAAATGAGATGTCTTCCAACCCAACACCTATTTTATTAGGGAGACCATTCTTAAAAACAGCCAAGACAATAATTAATGTTAATGATGGCACACTCACTATGAAATTTGATGGTGATGTAATCCATTTTAATATCTTTGAAGCCATGAGATACCCTAGTGAGGTGCATTCTATTTATGCAATTGATACATTTGACTTTTTAGTGCAGCCACCTTTTGAGTTAAGTAGCAAAGACATAGACATTAACAAACACCTTGGCATGGAGACCTCTAAAGATGAACCTGTTTTAAGTGAACATGTGGAGGAAGCATTGGCATTTTTGAAAGTGTTATCACTTTGTAATAAAAGGTTTGATGTTTCAGTTATTAATATTCTTTTATTTAATGAGGGAATTTGATAAGTGCTTAATTTCATACATTTTCATATATTATTTTCTTATACTTTGTGCTTTAATGCTTAAGTTCCTTGACATTTTACTATATTTTTGTCAATTATAGGTATTTTGGATGAGATGATGTCAAAACATATCAAATATGATGTCAAAGAGCTTATAAAGTCACAATCATAAGATGGAAGAAGACTTCGGAGTCAAAAAGATCAAATTCTAAGTGCTAAATGATCAGGCAGATTAGACCTCCGGAGCTTGTTGCTAAGAAATCATTATGTTAAAATCTTTATTTGAAGAAACTTCCTTCTTGACTTTTGAAGCTGAACTGAATACCTTTTCAACGATAGTTTACACGCCCAAATCGAACAAGAAATGGTCATCAAAATTAGCCAACGCTTTTTGCAGCAACCAAGAAATCTCACAAGTCAGTAAGGTTGGCGCTGCGATGCCGGAAGTTGGCACCGCGGCGCTGACCCTACTACCTCCAAAACCGCAAAAATCGTAAAAAAATCAATTTTTGCCAAAATTTTACTCTTTTGCCTCCTAGCTTCCTTGATCAGCAAGAAAGGATTTTCAAGACTTTAAAGCTCTATAAATACCATCTTTTGAGCCACCAACTAAGACATGCTTTTGATTATTTATCAATCTTCTTCTTTCTCTTCTTTAATCTCTTAGTTTTTATTTTATTTTTCTTCTTACTTTCCTTTGAATATTCATGTTTATGTTAACTATGCCTATGCAAGGCAAAACATCTCTTTCGTTAAGGGTGATTTCAAAGCCCTAGACATGTTTTGTAATTAATTTTCAAATTCTGTCTATTATTAGTTTTCTATCAAAGTTGCTTGTGTTCTTCCATAAGAATTGTTTATGATTTTTATCTTGATTTGTTTAGGATGCATACTAGATAGATCTTGATAATTATCTAATGCTACTTTAGGAGTCTTGATCCGTGTTATTGTCTTGATTTCCTATTCATGAGTAGCAATTTGTGATTAATGATTATGTTAAAATTTTCGCTAATTGCAAAGTGGAACATAACCTAAGTTAAACAATTCATGTTCATGCTTTTGTTTCTTAGATCAACCTATCTTTCTCATCATAAAGCAGCTGTCAAATTAAATTTAGAGATGTTTATCCTAGGTTGTTTGATAGTTAGAGATTAAGTAGTGGCGTTCGTCCTGCTTAACGACGAACTAAGGAAGGATTGAGGTAACACGGGAGGTTGTTATCTACGGTTGTTAAATTTGATAGATAATTGATATTGATAGGTTTGAATTTGATTCTTAATGATGTCTAGTGGTGGAGAATGAACCTTTATCCATATTTCTCACATCTGATTACTTCTTGTTTAATTGCTTTCTTACTTTTATTGTTTTCTTTATTTTTAAACTCTTTCAAAACCCCCTTTATCTTTTATTGTTATTGAATTTAAGTATAAACTAATAATTCTTAAACTAAATACCAATCCTTGTGGACTCGACCCTTACTAATCATTATACTTTACAACTGATCTTTGTAGTGCAAGGTTTTAAATAAGATATACTCTTTTGAATGCATCAGTAACATTTCGAAGTGATCACATTACTAAAATAGCCTCTAACATTATGAACAAGTAATAATTTCTTTCTTTTAAAAACAAAATGCTTCATTCTGGCTACAAAATATTAACCATTAACTTTTTTTCACTTGCAGATTCCAACTTAATCGTTTGTAATTGACTAATATTCCAACAAACTAACAAAATATTGTTAAAGTACCATCAAAGTTACATGATCTACAATAAACATAATATGGCAACTCTTAAAAAACAAGTTTAAGATTACAAGAATAACATGCCATAAATCATAATAAACTAGTGTAGTGCCCGTGCTTCGCAATGGGTATTGTAATTGATTCTCAAATAAATTTAAGAGTAACATGGAAATTTGAGAGCAAGGAGGAAGCACCTTTCATTTGATATCTCATTGAACAAAAGAAGATTTTCTAGCACCATTATATTTACATATGAACATGACCAAAAAAAAAACATTGTAATTTGTTAGGGAAAAACAAAAAGTAGTTCAAAAGGCTGTCATCATGGTAAGAGCAATCATGATGCAGCTTAGTATATTTGTTGTCCTTTATAACCCTGTAAAGGTGTTGGGTGTTTTTTTCCATACCATTGCTCTATTTGTTTTGCTTCATCACTGCATCAAAAGGATCAATGGAAGTTCATGAAGGAGAATTTATACATGATTTTGGGGAACATAACATGTAACAGAAATTGAAATGTACATATCCAGATGAAATAGAGAAAGAAAGTTATGCTCGACAAAATAGTATTGTCGCAACCTCTTTTTAAGAAAGTCTGAAAACTACCTCGTCGCGGGACATCGGCTTCGTTAAAGGTGTGACATTGAAAAAAATAAAGGAAAATACGACTTAATTCCTCTTGAAATAAAGGTTGAGGGTATGAAAACGACCTCGAAAAAGAAATAGAGTCGCTACCAATCTTTTTTGTCTAGGTGTGATCGACCACCTATTAAAACTGATTTTTATAAAATATTTTAAAATTAACTAAAATATTTTTTAAAATCAATTTTGAAGTTTGCGCTTTGAACCAGAGAAAATAAGTGCAGGTTTGGGAATCAGTTGCGTGCGGGGAAGGATTAGCACCTCCACAACGCCCGTATAAAATGGTACCTTATTAGTCATGTGTTATCTCAAGTCTCGGTGAAAGTCAGTTTTGAATTTAGTGTTTAAAAATAATTCCCTTTTAAAAAAAAATATATTTTATTTGAAAGTGATCCGAAATTTATTAACATAAAATTTTCCACATTTCCCGACAAACTCGGCAAAACATGGAATTTTTCCTTGACTTTGAAATTCTCCGAATCACCCTCATTTCTGAAGAAAAGATATTCCGTCGTTAATGACAATTGATGATGTCCTCCCCGGCAGACCCAGCCGAGAACTTATGAATTATTTTAACAAGGGAATAACCTTGTTTTATAAAAAAATTTAATTATTTTTCATGCATTTAAAAAATGGTCATGAATATACAAATCAATATAACTAAGATAAAAATTAAACAACATGCATATTTATTATGACATGGCAAAAGAATTAATGACATGGCATATAAATTAATGACATGGCATAATCTAAATGACATGGCACATGAATGAATGACATGGCATGTGAATGAATGACATAACATGCTTGACATGGCAAAATCTAAATGACATGGCACATGAATGAATGACATGGCACATGAATGAATGACATGGCATATGAATGAATGACATGACATGCTTGACATGGCCAAATCCAAATGACATGGCACATGAATGAATGACATGGCATATGAATGGTGACATGGCATGCCTGACATGGAAAAATCTAAATGACATAGTATATGTATGAATGACATAGCATGCTTGACATGGCAAAATCTAAATGACATAGCATATGTATGAATGACATGGCATGCTTGACATGGAAAAATCTAAATGACATGGCATATGAATTAAGTATTCAATCATAAAAATGACATCATCATAGAATATTCACAAACATATCATGATTAAAATGGTAAATGTAGATATCATGGAATATGCTCACATTATTATTTTTAAAATTAATTTTCAAGGATTTTTCATGTGGTGAATCACATAAATGGCATATGTCGGAAAATATTGCCGTACTCCCCGAAAAAGCTTGGAAAATAATTCTTTCCTTTGACATTATATGATTCCGAATAAAACAAAAACCATACCTTTCAATTCCATGAACACGTGCGTTGAATAATTTCAGGACCTCCCCGGCAAAGATTAGGAACTTATTCTTGTCAAATGTTTAGGAAACCGAGAAGCACGTTTTTATACCAAATTAAATAAAAATATTTTAAATATGAAATGCATGAAGATGTATTTCTCCCTTGAAGTAAGGACATCTATATACCTAAAGAAGGTATCCGAGTACCTTTGAAAGAAACTTAAATTGAATTTTTAAAAACAGAATGACTTTGGACTCGGATTTAAAAAGGTTGGAATTTTTGGATGGAAAAAGGCTTGGCCGAACCCCCTCTCTAAAAAAGGCTTTAGTTTTCCTATTTTTGTAAAACCCGGGGTTGACTACTAATGACCCGATCTTTGTGAAATCAATTTTTATCCTTGAGATGACATGGAAATCAACCTAAAACAGTAGCTAATAACTCCAATCAGCCTCTCCTTTTTACAAATAAAAATCAAAAAATTATTAGTTTAGAGAAAACTCATTCTAACTCCAACAACCAGTTTTAGAAAACTATTTTTCCATCCCTTATAAAAAATTCAATTTTTTTTGAAAAAAACCAGTTTAGACTTGAAACATGATGTTCTTTATGAGGAAAAATCAGATATAAATTTGGACTAAAAATGACTTGACTGAAATTGCATTAAAGTCAGAACAGTAGACTAAAATCTGTTTTACTGAAAATTATTTTTCCAACCTTGAAAAAAATTCTAAAAATCTTGGAAAAAAATTCCAGAGGCTCACCTAAGGGTCTACTGAATATGGTTAAAAAAACTTTTTATTTTGACGAAAATAACTTACTAAAAATGCTCAAAGTCAGAATATCCAACTTAACAACCCATTAGTTTTTCAACTAGCTTGCACAAGAGACTTTGGCTAGAGACCATTGATTGGTCTTAGCCAAAAATCAAGTTGAGGATGGTAAGAATGCATGATTTTGCAGCCAAACAAACATATGAAAATGATCAAACATAAGCTAAAAAAAAAAAAAAAAAGTAAGAAAAACCAAGGTTGGCTCAATGGTTGGTTCCTAGGACATAGTCCCACCTAACCAAAATCACTTGATAAAAATCAAGATCCTCAAGCTTCTCAAACCTTTTATTTGATTTTTAAAAATAAAAAATAAAAAATCAAAGGATAAAATCTATCCTACCACAATGGTGAAACCCACAATCAACAAGAAAGCAAGAAAATTAAGCAAAGACAAGCACAATAAAGCCCTCTAGGTTACGGCCATGGTGAAAATATATTGAAAAATTCTATCAACTTTGTTATTTTGTAAAGAATAAAGAATAAAGGAAAGAAAAACCTTTAGAATTTTATTTGAAAACCTTTTATTCAACAAAAAAGTTAACAATCACATAGAAAAATAAGAGAAAAGAACATGAAATCAAAGAAAATAATTGAAGAAGAAGAGAGGAAATAGCTACCTAGCAAAGCCTTCCAAATCAAGCACTCAAAGCCTTCCAAAGAAAATTGCCTTTGAAAAAAATGACTGTCCCTTTTTTTTTCTTAGGCTGGCCGAACCCCCTCTATATGTTGGTGTGCTTATATTTTTTTTAGCCTTTGTCATGCTTTGCATGCTCTCCCAACATCCTTGCCACATAGCCAATTTTTCTCTCCTCCTTGCATGATGCTTTCCTTAAATTAAGGATTCTTGTCCCCCTTTTGCATGATGTTTTCCTAAAATTAAGGGCTTCCTAACCTCTCATTGGCCAATAATGCCACCTAAATTATTTTTGTCTCATATCTCTACAAAACATCTAAGTCACTTGTCATGATCAAATGGCTTACTATTAAAATATCTTCCTAGGTGGCATTCAATCCAATTTGGCATCATCACATAGTCTTCACATGCTCTTCACATGGCTTTTCAATTTGGAGGCCTCCCATTGGCCAAAAATGCCATGTAGGCAAGTAGTGGAGAATCTTGTCCTTTCTTTAAAATGTCATCTTGCTATTCAATCTTGGCCATTTGATTCAAGATGATCACACCTCTTCTTCCAATCAATGAGCTGCCGAAAATGGCCTGGAATTTTCCAGGCCATTCCTTTTTTTTATTTGCAAAATGGCTCTTTACGGTTTTTTCGGTAAAATTGTATTTTGGCCACCAAACTTAATTTATTTACAAATGGACCCCAATTTTTTCTTTTTATTTTTTAATCCATTCCATCCAATATAAAACTCAGTTCTTGAGGTTTTCATAATTTTCCGAGCTCATTTTGCATTTTCCCGGATTTTTCTCTAAAATTTTGGTTTAGTGCCTCCCAAAGTTTGTCTATTTCCGTTTGAGCTCCGATTCTGGATTTTTATTCTCTAATCCCTTCCATCAAATATAAAACTTAGTTCTGAAAGTTTTCATAATTTTACGAGCTCGTTTTCTATTTTTTTTTTGGATTTTTCTCTTAAAATTTTGGTTTAGTGCCCCTGAACTTTGTCTATTTCCATTTGAGCTCGATTCTGGATTTTTTTTTCTCCAATCCCTTCATAAAATATAGAACTTAGTTATAAAAATTTTCATAATTTTTTGAGCTCGTTTTTTATTTTTCCCGAATTTTTCTCTTAAAATTTTGGTTTAGTGCCCCGAACTTTGTCTATTTCCATTTGAGCTCCGATTTTAGATTTTTATTCTCCAATCCCTTCCATTAAATATAAAACTTAGTTCTGGAAGTTTTCATAATTTTTCGAGCTCGGATTCTATTTTTCTTGAAGTTTTCAAAATTACCCTTTAGCCCTTGAGGCCTCGGTTTTACTCGAAACAAGCCTATTTTTTGGATTTTTTTTCCACTGCCTTTATCATATATTGAATTGGAGTTGGATCAAAAATGCCCAATTTCTACATCCGAATTCCTCTCCGATTTAGTTTTTTCATTTTTCCTCAAAATTGGGAATTTCCTCGTTTCTCCTCCAATCGGCTCTTCCTTTGGATCCACTTCAAATTGGGACTTGGGATATTTTTATTTATATATTATTCATCAACTGTGTGCTTCAATTTTACCGAATTGTACCATCTTTATAGTTTTCACCAAATTTGTGAATTTCCTATTTATTTATTAAATCTTTATTTTCTTTTTTCTCTTTAAACCAATTATTCCTTCAACTCCGCTTCAAAATTGGACCTTCCAATATTCTTATTTATTGATCTTATTCCATTTGGGACTTCCAATTTCGTCCAATTTGATCATTTACGCACTTTTCCCAAATTTGCAAAATTTTCCATTTTTCCTACACTGAATTTTGCAATTTGTCTTCCAACCTCTCTATCTTCAATTGTAGATCTCCGATTATCAAAATTCTTTCACCATTGTTCAATTCAACTTTGAATCTTGATTTTGACTGAGAGTTGACTTTTTTAGTGGTTGACTTTTTGGGATTGACTTTTTTAGAGTTGACTTTTTCTTGTTGACTTTTCGTGTTGACCTCAGAATCAAAGTCTTGGAGACCCATCTATGGAATGGGGGAATTTTTTTTGTTCCTGGAAGTTGAAAAGAGGAAATCACCTTGTTTAGGGGGCCCGGACAAAATTAGGTGTCTACAACTGCCCTCTTTGACTATTGCTAAGAATCAGGAATCAGGCAAAGATAAAATAGATAATAACTTTGTCCGGTTAGTGAAATCACATGTGAAGGATAGAAGGGAGAATTTTCATCATTTTTATTCATTTTGTTTTTTTTGTAAACTGTGAATAAAAGGATTTGTCCTTAAATTGAGTTCCCTAACTAATCAAGACTCGACCCGTTTTAAGAAAACGAGTTCGATTTGCAAGAGAAGATAATGCCTCGGCAGAAGTCTCGGGGCCTTATCTTATCTTGGTGTTATTTTGTTTAAAAACAATAAGATTTGTCCTTAAATTGAGTTCCCTGACTAATCAAGGCTCGACCCGTCTTAAGGAAACGAGTTCGATTTGCAAGAGAAGACAATACCTTGCGGAAGTCCCGGGGCCTTATCTTATCTTGGTGTGAAATTATATGAATGACATGTGTCAGGATATTTCACTGAACTCTCCGGCAAACCCAGCAGAGTTTTAAAAAAGTATCTTTTCACATGACATGTATATAATATTAGGATGAAAATATATTTTTCGAAAAAGATAGAAGAATTTGTCCTTAAATTAAGTTCCCTGACTAATCAAGGCTCAACCCGTCTTAAGGAAATGAGTTCAATTTGCAAGAGAAGAAAATACCTCGGCGGTGATCCCGGGGCCTTATCTTATCTTGGTGTGAAATTATACAAATGACATGTGTCAGTATATCGAACTCTTCGGCAACTCGGTAGAGCTTTAGAAAAATATCTTTTTACATGACATGTATATAATTTTTGGATAAAATTATATTTTTTCGAAAAAAGATTGTAAATAAAACAATTTGTCCTTAAATTGAATTCCCTGACTAATTAAGGCTCGACCCGTTTTAAGGAAACGAGTTCGATTTGTAAGAGAAGAAAATACCCGAATGTTTTTGAAAAACTGATGCTCGGAGGTCTTACAAAGTGTTACTTCTTTGAAAAAGGTTGCCCGGAGGTCTTATCCATGATTTTTGAGAATAGTGCCCGGAGGTTTTAAAAGGATGTATTTTCTTTGAAAATGGTGTCCTGAGGTCTTATCCATGATTTTGAGAATAGTGCTCGGAGGTCTTAAAAAATGTCTTTTCTTTGAAAATGGTGCCTGGAGGCCTTATCCATAATTTTTGAGAATTATGCCCGAAGGTCTTTAAAAGATGTCTTTTCTTTGAAAATGGTGCCCGAAGTTCTTGAGATGATGCAAATGCTTCTTGATGCAGATGCGAATATCTTCAATTTGATGCAAATGCTTCATGATGCAGATGCAAAGATTAAAAATGCAAATGCTTCTTGATGCAAATGCAGAGATTAAAGATGCAAATGCTTCTTGGTGCAGATGTGAAATTAAAGATGCAAATGTTTCTTGATGCAGATGCAGAAATTAAAGATGCAAATGCTTCTTGCTGTAGATGCAATGATCAACAAAGATGCAAATGCTTCATGATGCAAATGTAGTGATTAATAAAGATGCAACTGCTTTATAATGCAGATGCAAATGTCTTGGATTGATGCAAATGCTTCTTGATGCAGATGCAAAGATCAACAAAAATGCAAATGCTTCATGATGCAGATGCAGAAATTAAAGATGCAAATGCATCTTGTTGTAGATGCAAAGACTAACAAATATGCAAATACTTTATGGTGCAAATGCAGAGATTATCAATGTGCAAATGCTTCTGAATGATGCAAAATGCAAATATTCCCGAATGATGCAACTACTTCATGAAATGATGCAGATGCAAAGATCAACAATGTGCAAAAGCTTCTGAATGATGCAAATTCAAAGATTAGTAGTGCACAAATGCTTCTGTATGATGCAAATGCAGAGATTATTAATGTGCAACTGCTTCTGAATAAAGCAAATGCAAATACCCTCGAATGATGCAACTAGTTCATGAAATGATGCAAATGCAAAGATCAACAATGTGCAAACGCTTCTGAATGATGCAAATGCAGAGATTAATAGTGTGCAAATGCTTATGTATGATGCAAATGCAAAGATTATCAATGTGCAACTACTTCTGAATGATGCAAATGCAAATATCCTCGAATGATGCAACTAGTTCATGAAATGATGCAGATGCAAAGATCAACAATGTGCAAACGTTTTTGAATGATGCAAATGCAGAGATTAACAGTGTGCAAATACTTCTGTATGATGCAAATGAATATGTCCTTGGATTGATGCAAATGCTTTTGAATGGTGCAAATGCACAGATTAATAGTGTGCAAATGCTTCTAAATGGTGCAAATGCAACTGCGAATCGTGTTCGTGTGAATGGTTCATGAATGGTGTAACTGCAGTTTTTACATAATAATGGAGATGCAATGATCCTAAAAGTGATGCAATTTCTCGAGATGATGCATATGAAAATATCCATGAAGGATGTAAATGTAATGGTAAAACGCCGATGCTCATGAAATGGTGCAAATGCGAATATCCATGAATGATGCAAATGCTTCCTGACACGGTGTAGATGCAAAACTTAATAAAGAGGTAAGTGCACATGAATGATGCAAATGTCTCTGATTGTTTTTCTAGACTTTAACTTACCCTTTCCAATTCATTTTTCCCTTTCAAATCAGAGTGTATCTTGAACATTTGTGCCCCATAAGAGATCATTCCCTTTTCAGTCTTTGGCTATCTTTTTGCCCCAACAGTTTTCAAACTCTTATTGACAGAAGTCTGAGCTGGATGTTCATTCCTTCTTCACAATTTTGGGAGTCAAGATCTACCTTAGTAGTCCCATACCTTTGGGTTAGAAAAACTCTTGTCTCATGTCAACATCAAAAACGGTTATTTCCAAAAATATTTTTATTTCTTATATTTGTTTTCCCTTCTTAGAAAGAATTGCTCATTTAATGAAAACTTCTGAGTCAAAAATATTAACCTTATAGTGTGTAATGTACAAATCTCTTGAAGACTGATGATCACTGTTATAAATTTTTTTGAATGTTAATTTCTTTTTTTCAACTTGAATTGAGAGGCTTGGTACAACAGGATTATGGCTGATCCAAGAAAACTTCATAACAAGAAAAATGTATGTTCCTTCTAGGCTCACAAATAGAATAGGTTTTATAAAACACGAATTCCTTGAGAATCAGACAAATTCAACATTCTTTTAGTTTCCAAATCATGGCATTTTGACAAACGTCAAGGTTAGTCGGGATGTTCAAACTGGAAAGTTAGTTTTGGAGGGAAAAGAGTATCAGTTTTTGAAGTCAATCCTCCAAATGAGAGCTAACAATTTGGGAGATTCAAGAATTACTAGATGTTCCTCGATGACAACTTCTTTAGTTACAGCCTTGGCAACACCATGGATGTCATCAAAACTTTCCCCATTTTACTCTAAACCGCCCATATTTGGGTTTTCACCCTAGAGTCCCATTCCTTCCATTTTTCTTTCTTTTTTTTATTGTTCCACCGTGCATCTGAGAATTCTAAATTCTTCCATGGTGAAATGATAATTTGAAGAGATGGGATAAAATCTGAGGAAAAACTCTTCAAATTAAATATCCACGCTTGATCAAAATGGACTTTTAAAGCACGTAACGTAGGCCATGGTTCGGGGTTCAGAAAGAAATGATAAGTAGGCTCAAAATATGTGTTTGAGGGTAATCAGATCAAGGATCATTTCTTGAGGAAGATTCCCTTTGAAACATTTGTCTCTTTTGGACTTTTCTTTCTTTTTTTTTGACTTTTGCTCCTTTTCTTCTTTGTTCTTGGCTTTCATTTCGCCATCCTTTTCACATTTTTTTTTAGTTTTGTTCTTGGCTTTCATTTTTCCATATTTTCTACATTTTCCTTTTTCTTCTTTTTTGTCTCTTTATTTTGATAGAGTGAGCCCATATTTATTTGGGAGCCCAATTTGCTTTGTATCTGTCTTCGAGTTAGGACTCATTTCTCTGTTATCTTTAAAAAGATCTTTCCTCGCATTGCCCCCCAGTGTGGAGGGTGATCCTTGATCAGGGTTCGAAGAAGAAATAATTCTTTCGGCTCAAAAGGGGTAACTATGGATAATTTCTTTTTGTGAAAGGAATATGAAAGATGGCTATTTATCATATCAAACACAAATATTCTCATTGAAAAGCAATCCTCAGGGGAATAGATAATCAGAATTTCATTTTAAACTTCGAAATCATCCAAATTCTCATATGCATGATATCACAAATTTTATTTTTTTTGGTCGCATGCCCGGATGATTCATGCGTTAATTCCTCTTTATCCATCATGTATCCGTCATTTCCATATATGATGCCCCAATTTGATCAACCGTGAGAATAACGAAGTCTAGGTCTATACTGAAAAGGCTGATTTTCAATCTTGGGTTTGTTTGAAGTGACAAGGAAGAATATGGCCCAAAATAGGTTTCTCTAGGGACATAGGATATTATGCCCCGAGGTGTCAATCATGAAGTGATATTTGGGCAATTTATGTTTTGTGGTTATTGGAAAGGATATGAATGGTTTTGGCACAACCTTGATGAACATCAAATCACCATGATCTAGATTCTTAAAAGAATATCTCATTTGTTTGAGTTCCCAAGGAGCTCGAAAATTTTTCAAAAATTTTGTTCCTTGCTCATAGCCTAAGTTAGGATCTACATCTTTCCTTATTTTACAGTGACTATGGTTTGTTAAATTCAACATTCATATTTCTTGAAGCATTAGGTCTTTCAAGAGGTCTCAATTTAAAGAATTTAGGCATAAGAAAGCCTAAAAGAGAAGAGTGAAGGTATCAGTTCATTTCCAACAATGATCATCAATGTTCTCGAGACTCTCTATTATTTCTTGTGAAAATACATTTTTATTGTTCATCCAAATTTTCCAAAGTTTTATTTTGCAAATTCAAATTATTTCTAAAACACAATAAACACAGAGCATTTAAAATTCAAAATTCATTTGATTCATATGGATGTCGACATGAGACAACTGCTTTCATCATGATGTATAAAACTACATGCATCAAAATTCTCCTATTGACATGCCTTCGGAGATAACAATTCTCATCCTCAAAATTCTTCAAGAGGAAATCGATCTATGGCAAAGCAGATTTCCATTGTTCGATAAGCTCTAGAGTCAAAATGCCATCGTGGATAAAACCTCCAATCTTTTTCTTCAGTTGTCTGCATTTTTCAATTGAATGCCCAATTACCCCCATGTGATACTCACACTTGCTGTTAGGGTCATAACTCCTTGTTGATGGATTCAGAGTTGTTTTCAAAGGCACATGGGCAAGGTAACGGTAGTAGGTCAGGGATTGGGATCAAAATTTTCTCTTGGTTGTCCCACGGTCGTTTCTGGGAAGCAGGCCTTGTTGCAGGGACTGGTATAGGATTAGGTGCTTGGGGATGGATATTTGGTAGGTAAGGATAAAGGCTTGGAGAGACCTTGGTATGTTAACATGGTTGATATGAGGGGAGTTGGGGATATAGGACGGAATTTCCCATAGCTTAGACATCTTCCTCTTTCTTTTTGGATGCCTCATTTCTCTCGGCATTGGATGTCTTATCTCCTTCCAATTTCTCGTTTTGGATAGCATTCTCAACCATCTCCCCTGAGATTACCATATCCGCAAAATTCTTTGTGGCATTCCCAACGAGTTTATCATAGTATGGGGCCCGTAGTGTATTCACAAAGAGAACAGTGGTTTCCTTCTCAGTCAGGGGCGGTTGTACTTGGATGGCCATGCCCCTCTACCTCCGAGCATGTTCTTTGAAGCTCTTAGTAGTCTTTTTCTCCATATTTTGCAAGGTGAGACGGTCAGGCGCCATATCAGTCACATGCTTGTATTGGCTTAAAAATGCATTAGCCAAATTATTCCAAGAGCGAATCCAGTCCTTGCTCAACTGATTATAACACCTAATTGTGGACCCGCTGAGGCTATCATGAAAACAATGGATCAAAAGCTTATCATTATCTAGGCCCATCATCTTTCAACAGAACATAGTGATGTGGGCTGATGAATCGATTGTCCCATCATATTTCTCAAAGTTGGGAACCTTGAAGTTAGGAGGAACAACCAAATCAGGGACCAAGCAACGTTCTTTCGCATCTACACTCCCAAATACATTTGTATTTTCTACTGCCCGAAGTCTTTCCTCTAACAGCTAATACTTCATTTGGGAATCTACCAACTTAGCCCCATTCAACGTAACCATTTTCAATTTTGCCTATTCAGCTGGATCATCTAAGTTCAGGACGTTGACGGGATTAACTGTGTTCTGAAAAGACTGGACATCTAACATTATGACCTCATTCTGACCCTTTTGTGCCTCCAATCCTTCTCTGGCGGCCAAGTTCTCAGTGTATCTCTTTCCTTTAATCGAGGCGGACACCAGCTCCATCAGTTTAGTCATCTGATCTTTAGATTCTGTTTGATATTTTGCCAACTATTCTCGCAATTCTTCCTGTGTCTTTTCCATTCTTTCCATTCGGGCAGCTTGTTCATTCTCCATAGTTCTAGCCTGTGTTATAAAGGTGCTCAGTACTTTTTATACTTCTGATTTGAAATGGAAATTTCTTCAACAACTCTTAAAACCAAAGCCAATTTCTGTTTTATTCCCCCAAATATGTTTCATGCTGCATGAACCATGAAGGTCATGAATGTAATTTGATGCACGTAAAGAATAAACAAAGTGATGCATGAACATATACAGTGAAATCATGCTAAATATGTATGTCATGAATGCAACCTGATGCCAACATGATGCATGTAAAGAATAAAAAATCAATGTATGAACATATACTAAGAAATCATGTTGACTATGTTTGTCATGAATGCAACCTGATGCCAACATGATGCATGTAAAGAATAGACAAATTAATTCATGAACATATACAAAGAAATCATGTTGACTATGCTTGTCATGAATGCAACCTAATGCCAACATGATGCATGTAAAGAATGAATAAATGATGCATGAATGCATGTAAAGAATGAATAAATTGATATACGGGTATAAAAAAAATGACCATGTATGTCACAAATGTATTCTACAATGAATGATCATGCATGCTATGACTGCAACATGATGTCAATATGATGCATGTAAAGAATTAATGAATTAACACAAGGGTATATACAAAGAATTACCATGTATGTCACAAATGTATTCTACAATGAATGACCATGCGTGTTAGAACTGTAACATGATATCAAAATGATACATATAAAGAATAAATGAATTAACACAACGGCATATACAAAGAATGACCATGTATGTCACAAATGTATTCTACAATGAATGACCATACATGTTAGGACTGTAACATGATGTCAAAATGATACATGTAAAGTGTAGACACCTAATTTTGTCTGGACCACTAAAACAGGTATGTTTTCTTCCTAAATTGATGTTTTAGAATGTAAAAAGACTTTTTTCATCCTGCAGGTGGTATTCCGGGACTTAGTCTAAGAAGGCGAGCATAAAAAGTCAAACTTAAAAAAGTCAACCTCAAAAAGTCAACTATTGAAAAAGTCAACCCACTTTCAAGATTTGAAGTTCAATTGAAAAATGGCGAAAGAATTTTGATAATCTGAGGTTTACATCGAAAGATATGGAGTTCGAAAGTTGGGTGATAGAGATTCTATAGAAAGGAAACCCTAATCCAAAAAATTTATGGAAAAGTGCTTAAACGATCGAATTGGTCGAAATTAAAGGTTCCAAATGAAAGATAAGAACTGACTACAGGTAATGGAGAAGCCACTTGAAAGAAAAACTGAAAGAAAAGTCAATCCTAAAGAAAACCGAGAATTAAGGTTTTTGGTGGATTTCGGTGAAATTGGGAAGAATTACAGAAATAGCCCAACTCGGTAGGACTAAAGACCCTAATGGATGAGGAGTGATTAAAAAGGATAGCCCAAGGCTCAGTTTGAAGAAAATCTGAAAATCGGACTTGTTTTGAGCAAAACCGGGTTTCGGAGGTAAAAGGGCAAAATTGGAAAATTTGAAAAAAATAGCAAAAGAACTCCAAAAATTCTGAAAAAATTGCAAATCTCATTCTTAAATCATTTCGAAGAGATTGGTGAAATAAAATCTTGATTCGGAGTTCGTTTGCAAAATGGCCAAATCCCGGGTCTCCTATGCAGAAATTCAAGAAGATAAATCCCGAAAAAATAGAAAATGAACTTCAAAAATTCTAAAAATTTGCAAATATCATTTTAAAATTATTTGGAAGAGATTGGAGAAATAAAATCTTGATTCGGAGTTCGTTTGCAAAATGGCCAAATCCCGGGCGCCATATGCAGTAATTCAAGCAGATAAATCCTGAAAAAAAAATACTAAATGAGTTCCAAAAATTATGAAAACTCCCAGAACACACTTTTAAATTATTTGGAAGAGATTGGTGAAGAAAAATCTGGATTTGAAGCTCGTTTACAGAATGGTAAAGTTTGGGGGCATAAAAGGGCAATTTTGGAAGAAAAAACTCCAAATAAATAGCAAATGGACTCGGAAAACTTTGAAAACTTCCAGAATTCAATTTTTTATTATTTTGAAAGTATTGAAAAAAGAAAATTTGAATTTGGAGTCTGTTTTCCATTTATTTATGTTCGGGGGGCAAAAAGGTTATTTTACCTAAGAAACCAAAAAGGGCTTTTCTTGCCTTTTAAAAAATGAAATATGGGCTGGAAGAAAAGGGGCTGGCCGGCCAAGGCCCAAGGCTAGGTAGATAGTTTCTGATTTTTTAATCAAAAGGCCAACAATGAAAAGGAAGTTAGTTATTTTTTATCAAGCCTTTGCAAATAAGCCACATGGACCAATGCATGAAAAGGGAGAGTGTCAACATAATGGCTTAAGATTCTTGAACAGCTATAATTATGGATAGCTGATGGCCTAATCTAAGGGTGATAATTTCATGTTTTAAATATCTTGGTTCAATAGCCTTTGGATGAAAATTGGTTGATGGAAAAATGACAACATTCGAGCCTAGGGGGGTCATTCGGCCACAGTACAAGGGTGGAGTCTCTCTTTCATTTTCAGCTATTCACTCTCTATTCTCCCTTGGTTTTGGCTAATTTTTCTCTTCATTGTTGAAAAACAAAAAGAAAAATTTAGAAAAAAAGAAAAGAAAGTTAGAAGAGAAAGAGCTTGAAAGATAGCTTCTAGAGGTTGCTTTAAGCACCACACTCTTGCACTTTCTTTGATTTTCCATTCTTGATTTGCTGTTCTGATCACTATTTTGGTGAGTTTCTTTTGATTTTTCTTTTAAAATAAGTGTTTTTAATGTTTTTCTTTAAGTTCCTTCTTCATTCTTTCTTATAAAAAGCTCTTGATTTTTTTTCCTTTGTTTTTGGAGATAGCCGAATGGCCTAGTTTTTGAGGGTTGCTGTTTTCATTTTTATTTTCATGTTATTCTTGATATTTAACAAGTCTTGATGCTTTAATCTTCTTCTAATACATAAATATGAAGCTTGTTTTAATTTGGTTGCTTGCTTGTTTCTATTTTTGAGTCTATTATCTTGTTATCATGTTTATTTTACTTGTCTTGCAGTTTTGATTTTTTGTTTTCAAAATGTTTAAGTTAGTTTATGTTTTATATTTTGTAATCCATGTGTTTGTGAAAATGTTTATTGGTTTTCATGCCTTTACTTTATATTTGCATGATTTGAGTGTTATTCTTTAGCTAAGCATGTTAGTATATCACGTGTTTGTGAAAATGCCATACTAATTTTAAACATGAGGCTATTCAGCCACTTTCATATTGTGTGCTTTGTGTGTGCATTTTTGTTATGTTAGTTAATAGGTTTGCATTTTCATGATATTTGGTTGAGTATTTTGTTTAAGCATGCCATGTGTTTGTGTTATTGCCATGCATATTTTAGGTTTAGGATTGGTTTGTTTTGCCATGCATATTCATGCATTTTAGACATAGGTTGCATTAAATGCCATGCAAGTTCATTTAGGTCTAGGTCATTTTATTGATACCATGCATTTTTCATGTCATTTAGGTTTTAAATCATACATTTCATGCATCATATTTGCTGTATTTTTCATGCATTTCATGTCTTTGCCACTTGACTTATGACTTAGGCCAATCAATGGTTCAAAGTCATGCTCTCTTGAGCATACTTGCGGAAAATTAAAGAGTTGTCAAATTGATTATTCTACCTTTGTGATTTTTTTTACTTAGCCAATTTTTTGCCTAACTTTTCAAAAGTATTAGCTACTGTTTGTGAGTCATTTAGAGAGTCTCTAATATTTTTACTTTGATTTTTCAATGATTTTATCAAAGGCTAAAGAATGTGTTTTGGCAAAACAATTTTTTCACCTAGTACTCGTACTTTCCCAATTTTTTGGGCAGTCATCTTTAATAAAAAAATTTAATTCAATTTTTTTCGTGTAGTTTTACATGTTCTGAATCTCCAGTATTTTTTTAGATTTTTTTGAATTTTTAAAAATAGGGTAAAATATCGTGCTTTAAAACTGGACAGTGGAGTCAGAATTGAATTTGAAGGAAAATCATTATTCTGTTTTTGTTAAGTTACTTAGAGGGGGCTGATTAGAAAATTTAGCTACTGACTTAGGGTAGTTTCTAAGCCTTTTTAAACTCTAAAAATGATTTTTTAAGTCTCGGGTTAAGGGTGGTCAAGTCTGAGATTTTAAACTTAGGACGTTAGAGCCATTTAAAAAGGGTTTAGCTAAGTTTTTATTTTTAATCTAAGCTTTTCAAAATTGTTTTCAAACAATCACAAAGTATTTTTATTTTAGAATATTTAATTGATATATTTTCCTAAGGTAGCCGGATATCTTTTTAGATATACGAATTTCCTTAATTAAAGGAAAAAATACATTCTTATGCATTGCATTTTTCATATTCATGCACATTAAATAATATGTAATTTTTGCTATGTTTAATTTTCATGATGGGGTTATTATCTTTGATTTAAATTTTTGATATTATATTATTTGTTATATGGTTTTGAATATTTTATGATATCCTATACTTTCCATTTAGTTATTTTTGTCATATTATTTAGCAGATGATATGTTCATGCATTATTATTTTTATTTTCATGCATATTATATGATAGCATTATTTTATATTTCATGTCATTTAGATTATATGCCATATCATTTATATTTTTCATGTCATTGAAATTATTTCATTTCATGTAGAATATATTATGTTACCTAGGTCATTTCATTTCATTTAGAATATATTATGTCACTTAGGATATTTTATTTCATTTAGAATATATCATATGACTTAGGATATTACATTTCATATAGAATATACCATGATACCTGGGGAGGATATCATAAATTATCATTAATAATGGAATATCTTCTTTAAAATAAGAATGATTCGGAAAGTTTTCCAAACTAATAAAATTTTTTATATTTTGCAACGTTTGTTGGGGAACATAGGAAAATTTTGAATTTATAAATTCCGGATCATTTTAAATTAAAAATGAAATTATTTTTCTTTAAATTGGGAATTAACTTGAAATACTAAATTTAAAACCGACTTTTTACTGAGACTTGAGATAACACATGATTAATAAGGTACCGTCTTATACGGGCGTTGTGGAGGTGCTAGTCCTTCCCCACACGTAACCGAGTCCTGAACCCGATTCTTTGATTTCTCTGGTTTAAAACGCAGACTTGAAATTGGTTTTACAAAAATATATTTTAATTTATTTTAAAATGTTTTATAAAATCGGTTTTAATAGGTAGCCGATCACATCTAGCTAAAAAAGATTGGTGGCGACTCCATATCTTTTTCAAGGTCATTTTAAAAACCTTCATTTTTCAAGAGGAATTAAGTCGACTTTTCTTCGGTTTTTTTTAATGTCACGCTTAACGAATAATAAAGTCTTGCGATGAGACTTGTTATTTTTTAGGTTGCGACAGCTTGGCGACTCTGCTGGGGACATATTAGAGAGTCAGGCCTAAAATTAGTCGTGTGTTATCAAAGTCTTGGTTTTTTTGGTTTAATTGGTATTTAATTTTAATTCCCACATTTAAAAAAAAAAAAGATAATTTCAAAAATAATAAAATATTTTTAAACATGTCCATATTCATGTGCATACATATTATAGTTGTTCTCTGGTTATTTTGGTACATATATTCATTTATTGATTAATTGATGGTTTATGTTGTTTAATCTTGTTAGGGCATTTAGAATAAGGGATGTAGAATAGGTGGTGAAAGGTTTGTTATTTCTCCTCACACACTACACGTGCATTTGCATATCATGAATCCTATACCAGGGTTCCGTCCTTTTAGGTGGGAGCAAAGTAACTAAGCCTTCGTGATTAACAATCCGCATGGGCTAGGGAAATAGACTCTAACGAATTGAACCTGCTTTTATCGGGGTGCCTTACTAGCCTTCACCGGCGACAGTGAGGAACAATTCGGGGCTTTTAGAACTAATTCACCTTCATATAGTAAACCTAGGCAGAATATTTCCAATCAGATATCCCGAAGTTAAGAATACATGGAGGAATATTTCCAATCATTTTACCTTCTATTCTACTTTCCAAATAAGTTTATTTTTGAAAATCGGACAATGATGAACATACATCACAATGCCCGTAATAAATGTTGGTGTGTCATCCCAGGGGTATTATAATGCCGAAATTTTGTTGGCATCCTCAGGGATAATTATTGTTTTGAATTATATGTTTTTTTATATTATTCGTATTTATTCCTGTTACTAATTCATTTTCTTTTTGTTGTTTTTTTTGTTTTTTGTTTTTTTTTTTTTTGCATTCTTGTCATCATTTTTTCACATGGAAAGTTATTGGTCTCAGGATAATATTCAACCAAAAGGGCTTTCATGGAGGGTCAGAGTGTCTCAGTGATCGAGAAACATTTAGAGGTTATGAAACAGTCCGAGAAAGGTTAGCAGGATAATGGGGATTGTTTGAAGATGGGATATGTGTCAGCATTGCTAGCTGAGGTTGATCTTACTATCAGGCAAAATGATCTTCGGAAATTGATAGATATATGGAATCAATGGAACATATCAGAAAAAGAAGCCTTCACTCAGACTTATGGGGACATAGCACTGTTAGCTCAGGCTAAGGTCAGTGGTGAGGTGATCCAGGCTGTGGTGCAATTCTAGAATCCCTCTTATCGGTGTTTTACCTTCAACCGAGAGGATATGACTCCAACCATAGAGGAATATTCGACCTTGCTGCATATTGAGAATGTTATTCCCGACCGTATTTATTTGAAGGATACAAAGACGCCGGGTTTCAAGAAAAAGGTGTCTAAAATTCTGGGAATGGAAAGAAATTGGGTCGAAAGCCATGTTGCCCGAAAAAGGGTAAGCTATTGTATATCATGGGATATTTTATGGACCTTAATCCATAGCCATTCAAGTAAAGAGACAGGAATACTTTTTGCTTTGGCTATCTATGGTTTAGTTATCTTCCCAAAGACATTAGGGTACGTGGATGTGGCAATATTTGATGTTGTTGAGAGGCTTGAGCAGAGGATAAACCCAGCCCCTACAATTATAGCAAAAATGATCTGATCCCTGAATTTCTATAGACGGGAAGAAAAAGGGCGTTTTATAGGTTGTATACAGCTCCTTTACATATAGGTTCAGAGCTATTTTTGTAAATAGGAGAATTTCCCTCTTCGCTCATATTGGAAGTCTTTTGCACCAATTGGTGAATTTCTTAAGAGGGATTGGCTTGAAAATAGGACTGTGGAACAATGGATCAACATATTCCGAAATATCAGGGCTGAGATGATAATTTGGAGAGCTCCATGGATAGCTCTTATGCCGACATTGTACAAGTGCGGAGATAAAGCTTTTGTTCCATTATTGGGAGTACGAGGAGAAGTGAGCTATGCACCACTACTGGTACTAAGACAATCGGAATCCCGTCAATTTACTCCTATGACCCACGACCTTAGTAATTTGGAATTTGCTTATGGAGAAGATGGATACTCGGGAAAGGTACGTGAGATTGTAGTAGCATGGAAGGAAACTCATCAGGTGGAGGTAGCTAGATATGCCGACATCGTCACACCTGATTACCTGACATGGAGGGAATTAAGGGTTAATGATAGGTTGTTGACATCAGATGGGGAAGAAGTTCAGCTTTTGAGTTCGCCACCCAAGGAAGCACCATTGGAGTTAGAAATTGCAAGGGCAGAATTTGAAAAAGAAAAGACCCAAATGAGCAAGGAAATTGTCTGATTGCAAGAAGATCTTGAGGATATGAAAAATAGGGAATCAGTTCGAGAAAGAGAAAAGGAAAAGATCAAGAGACAAAGAGACACTGCTAAAAGCAATTTTCAGGAACAAAAGGTACCGTTTCGAGCTCAGATTCGAGGGGACTCTTAAGACTTCCAAGGAATGGGAGCAAGAAGTCAAAAACCTTAAGGAGAAGAACTATTGGACAGAGAGAGCAAAGCATGAGGAAGCCCGAGCCAATCAACTAGAGAAACAAGCTAAGGAAAGCTTACACGGTGATGCTTCTGCTGACATGTCAAAGGGCTATGAACAAGTAGGGGTCAGATTGAAGAGCAAGGCAATCAAAAGAGGACAGTGAAAAAGGTCCAAGATCCGAGGGAGTTACTATAGGACCAGTGTTTTGTAATAGCATTTTTAAATTAGGATAGACAGATTATCAGATTGTCTTAAGTAGTGATCTTTTCTTTGATGTATTTAGTTCCAGGAAATCAATGAAAGACCGTTTGGTTGGAATTATCCCGGGGCCAACACTTTTAAATGCATTCATCATTCATTTGTTCTTTCCTTTATATATTTTGTTTGTTCATTCATTTATACTTATAATCATTCATTCATTTATTCTTTATAAATTGTTCATACACTTAGTCATTTATTTATTTGTCCATTCATTTATTCTTTATAATTAGTCATTCAGGTTCATACACTTAGTCATTTACTTGTTTGTTCATTCATTAACATTTAGTCATTTATTCATTCATTCATTTTTATAAAATAAAAAATGTGTCAATAATTTCTAATCCATGGTTTTTAAAACTAAAGGTACAATTGGTCGCACTCAGAAAGAATCATACTTTCGACACCCCTACAATACTCGATCTCAAGAAAGAGCTATGGAGAACGATCAGCTTGCTAGAATTGAAAGGATGGAAAGAATTCAAAAGGAACTGCAGGAACAATTGGCTAAGTCTCAAGTAGAGTCACGGGAACAAATGACCAAACTCATGGAGATGATGAGTACCATGATGAGGCAGAAATGGCCAGGAGAAAATTCAGTTACCAGAATGGGGGCAGCAAACCAGAAAGATCGACCAGAGGTGGTACAGAAGAATGGCTAGACATCCCAGCCTATGGGAAATGAACTTCCGACTGGGGCAGCATCCTATATTTACATCTAACCAGCGGCCGAAGCATAGAATTTTGGTCCTAAAAGAGGTAATATTGGGGTTGATCCAATTGATGTGGACGTTCCAGATTTTGAAGAAATGGCTGAAAAGGAAAGGGCAAATATGACTGAGTTGAAGTGGGTTGAAACGGCAGAATCCCAAAAAAATATCAGCTGCTGGAGGAAAGACTTAGGGCAGTTGAAGGAGCAGAGCTATTTGGCAGTCTAGATGCCAAAGAGATGAGTTTAGTGCACGGTCTGGTGATTCCTCCAAAGTTCAAAGTACCAGACTTTGAAAAATATAACGGAACTACCAACCCATCAGCGCATCTGACCATGTATTGTTAGAAGATGACCGAACATGATGAAGACGAAAAATTGATCATCCACTGTTTCCAAGATAGCTTGATAAGGTCCGTAACTCGGTGGTATAACTAGCTTACCCGTTCTAAGATCCGTTCCTGGATGGATCTAGCCAAAGCTTTCATGGAACAGTATAAGCATGTGACAGACATGGCGCCTGACCGTCTAACTCTCCAAAACATGAAAAGAAAGCTACTGAAAGCTTTAAAGAATATTCTCAGAGATGGAGAGACCTGGCTGCACAAGAGCAACCCCCTTTAACCAACAAGGAAACTACAATGCTTTTCATCAATACCCTGAAAGCACCTTATTATGATAAATTGGTGGGAAGTGCCACCAAGGACTTTGCAGATATGGTAATATCTGGGGAGATGATACAGTCCGCTATTAAGAACGGGAAAATGGAAGGGGGTGAGTCTGCTACCCCGAAAAGAGTTTTTCCTGCAAAGGAGAAGGAGGAAACACATGCAGTCAGTTTCAATCAATACCTCTATACACCTCCTACACCATACACACCTCCCAGGTCTTATACTCCTACTACATTTTATGCACCTCTGACACCTTACACACCTTACCCGGGGTATAATCCTTACTACCCCAATGTGAATCACCTTACCCAAAATCCATTCCCCTATACCAGTATACCACAACTGCCGTTCCCAACTGGTATATCCCCACAGATAACCCTTCCTCGAAACATTGTCCCAAACACTCAAAGTCTCGTGCGCAATGACTATCGTTCACCAAGGAACGATCAAAAACCCCAGTTTGATCCCATTCCTACCACCTATGGTGAGCTATATCCAAAACTACTACAAGGCCAACTTGTCGCGCCTGTATATCTTAAACCTTTGACCCCACCGTACCCAAGATAGTACAATGCAAATACCAACTGCGCATATCATGCAGGAATTTAGGGGCATTCAATAGAGGATTGCATTGCCTTCAAAAAGGAAGTCCAAACCTTAATCAATACTGGAGTTGTGAAGTTTGGGTCAAAGAATGGGCCAAATATAGCGAAAACCCATTGCCTGATCATGCTGAGAATCGGGTAAATGCAATATTGACAGGGGAAGTCAGAAGGTTAAAAAGGGATACCAAAGAAGTCAAGACTCCAATGTTAACAGTATGGGTTGAGATGGTTAAGGCAGGAATGGTGGAGGAAGCAGACAGTTTAAAAATGGTTGCAAAGAAGGTGCAGAACTGGTGCCCATTCCATAAATGTTCAGGTCATATCATACAGGATTGCGGGGATTTTTTGGCTAAAATCCAAAAGATGATGGATAATGGAGAGGTCCAATTTTACGAGGAGTCAGATGAGGAAGTAGAGGTTATTGAGAATGTGACTTGCTATGGAATAGGAAGACCTTTGATCATCTATTATGATGAACCAGAGAAGACTACCCCGGTTGTTGAGAAAATTGCGCCCAAGCTAATCATAGATTTGCCTTCTTCATTTTCATATAAGGAAAGCAAAACTACACCATGGAAATATGACTGCAGTATGGTTATGCTCAGGTTATCAAGTCAGCAAGATATTACAGGTGTGGGGCACTTAACACGAAGTGGAAGGTGTTATGCCCCTGAGGTTGTTGAACAAGGATCAAAAAGAAAGGATGGAGGACTGGACAAGGGGAAGAAAGTAGTTGAACCAATCCATATTGAGATGGATTTGCCAAAAGAAGTAGAGAGGGGATCAGCCCCGGTAAATAGGATAAAAGAGCCGGTAAACGAGAATGAGGCATGCGAGTTTTTAAATTCATAAAACATAGTGAGTATAGTGTGGTTGAGCAATTGCAGCGTCATCCAGTAAGAATCTCCATTTTAGCTTTGCTATTAAACTCAGAGCCACACAGAAATGCCCTGTTAAGAGTGTTGAATCAGGCATACGTGGCTAATAACATATCAGTAGAAAAGTTAGACAGACTGGTGGGAAACATTGCGACAGATGACCATATATTTTTCAGTTATGATGAAATACCACCCAATAGTATTGGGTCCACAAAGGCTCTTCACATAACAACCACCTGCAAGGGGCATATACTACCAAGGGTGCTTCTGGATAATGGTTCTTCATTAAATGAAATACCCTTGGCAACCCTGTCTAAGTTGCCAGTTGATATGTCTTATATGTTACCGAGTTGCACACTAGTCAGGGCTTTCGATAGTACTAGGAGAGAGGTAATGGGAACTATTGAGGTTCCTCTGAAGATAGGACCATGCACCTATACGGTGAACTTCCAGGTCATGGATATTAATCCATCCTATAATTGCTTATTGGGAAGGCCGTGGATATATTCAACAGGGGCTGTACCCTCGTCTCTCCACCAGAAGCTGAAGTTTGTTATGAAGGGCCGTTTGATCACTGTATCAGGAGAAAAAAACATAATAGCCTCCGCATCTACTGAATCTCCTTATGTTGAACCCAATGAAGATACCGTAGAATGTTCTTTTCGGTCTTTGGAATTCATAAATACGATTTTTGTCGTTGAAGGACGAAAAATTCCAAAACCAAGATTGTCCAAGAACACAAGGTTGGGAGTAAGAACCACAGTGGGAAAGGGCTGCAGGGCTGGAAAATGTCTTGGGAAATATTTTCAAGGGATGGCTCGAGCAATAGAAGCAGTGGGAAAGAAAAACCAGTTTGGCTTAGGGTATCTTTCGAAGGCCCATGAGAGGAGAAAACATTTTCATTCAATAAATAACAAGCACAATGCATTTTATCCATATTGATGTGTCCATATTCTTTCATTTTTGTTATTTATTTTGTTTTCATTATATATTTTTTCCTATATTGTTTCTTCTCCACCTATTTACAGGTGTACGGATGCGGAATATAAGGACCTTCCTGTCAATAATTCTGAAATTGATTTTGAAAGACCCATTTGCATGGGTGATTTTGAGGTTAACAAAGATACTGAAGATTATGGTCTACCTCCGGATCTATTAAGGAAAATAGAACAAGAGGAGAAACAAGTACTTCCTCATAAGGAATTATTGGAAATGATAAATCTGGGAGATGGTGAAGAGATAAAGGAAGTCAAAATTGGAACTTCATTGTCATCATCAATAAAGGGTGAATTGATAGCCTTGCTCCAGGAACATGTGGATGCATTTGCATGGTCTTACCAAGACATGCCAGGGTTGGATCCGGATATTGTGGTTCATAAGCTCCCTTTAAGGCCAGAATGCAAACTAATTCAGCAAAAGTTGAGAAGAATGAGGCCGGACATGCTGTTAAAGATAAAAGAGGAGGTGAAGAAATAATTTGATGCTGGATTCTTAGAGGTGGCAAAATATCCAGAATGGGTGGAAAATATTGTTCCAGTACCAAAGAAGGATGGCAAGGTACGGATGTGCGTTGATTACCAAGATTTGAATAAGGCCAGCCCTAAAGATAATTTCCCTTTGCCTCATATTGATACTCTGGTGGATAATACGGTGAAAAGTTCTTTATTTTCTTTCATGGACGGATTCTCAAGATACAATCAGATCAAGATGGCACTGGAAGATATGGAGAAAACCATATTTGTTACAATGTGGAGAACCTTCTGCTACAAGGTAATGCCATTTGGGTTGAAGAATGCTGGGGCAACAATCAGAGAGCCATGGTGACCTTGTTTCATGATATGATGCATAAGGGGATTGAGGTCTATGTTGATGATATGATCGCAAAGTCACAAGAAGAAGAGGAGCATATTGCGAATCATAAAAAAGCTTTTCGAATGACTAAGGAAGTTTAGACTCAAGCTAAATCCGGCAAAATGCACTTTTGGAGTCACCTCGGGGAAATTGTTGGGTTTTGTCGTCAGCAAAAGAGGAATTGAGATTGACCAGGATAAAGTGAAGGCCATTCAGAATTTGCCACCACCTCGTACTCAAAAGGAAGTAAGAGGCTTTCTGGGGAGATTGAATTACATTGCTCGGTTTATTTCTCAGTTAACCGACAAATGTGATCCAATATTTAAGTTACTTTGAAACGTGATCGAGAGAATGGGATGAAGGTTGTCAGATTGCATTTGAAAAGGTTAAACATTATCTATCCAACCCACCAGTATTAATGCCACCTGTTCTAGATAAACCAATGATACTGTATTTATCAGTATTTGAGAGATCCATGGGTTGTGTTTTGGGGCAGCTTGATGAGACTGGAAAGAAAGAACAGGCAGTTTACTACCTCAGCAAGAAGTTCACAGATTATGAGTTGAAATATTCGTCTGTAGAAAAATTATGTTGTGCCTTAGCTTGGACTGCTCGAAGACTCAGACAGTACATGTTGTACCACACAACGTGGTTGATTGCCAAGCTGGATCCAGTCAAGTACATGTTGGAAGCACCTTCTTTGTCAGAGAGGACGACAAGATGGCAGGTTTTATTGTCAAAGTACGACATTGTATATGTAAGTCAAAAAGCTATCAAGGGCAGTGCAGTGGCTGAATTCTTAGCAAGTCGGGCAGTGGAAGATTATGAGCCGTTAAACTTTGACTTCTCGGATGAAGATTTGATGTAAGTTTCACAAACAGATGAGATTCCCTAAAGAAGAAAATATAGAAAACGTATTTTGATGGCGCATCCAATGCCATGGGGCATAAAATCGGTGCAGTTCTCATATCCCCAGAAGAAGATTATTATCCTTTCACTGCTAGATTGGATTTTGATTGTACAAACAATACTGCCGAGTATGAAGCGTGAATTATGGGCCTTCGTGCTGCAGTGGACAGAAAGATCAAAGTATTGGAAGTTTTTGGAGACTTAGCCTTAGTGATATACCAGCTACGAGGAGAATGGGAAACCCAAGATACAAAGCTAATCCGATACCAAGAAATCATATTGAGTTTATTGGAGGAATTTGAAGAAGTGAATTTCAATTACTTTCCTCGAGAAGAAAACCGAATGGCAGATGCTCTGGCTACTTTGTCATCAATGTTTAAAGTGAATGAAGGGGCTGAAGTTGTGCCAATAAAGATGAGTATATATGAGTCTCTTGCCCACTGTCTGAGTATTGAAGAAGAAGCAGATGGCCTCCCTTGGTATAACGACATCCTGCAGTACATCAAGAGTCAACAGTATCCAGAACAAGCAATAGAAAATGACAATAGGACTTTGAGAAGGCTAGCAATGGGTTTTGTTCTAGACAGTGAGATTCTCTACAAGAAAGGAAAAGACCAAGTCTTGTTGAGATATGTCGGATCTGTCGAAGCTCGGAGAATTATAGAAGAGGTCTATGAAGGGATATGTGGCACTCATGCTAATGGTCACATGCTTGCTAAGCAGATTATGAGGGCAGGGTATTATTGGTTGACAATGGAAGGAGATTGTATCAGTTATTCTCGGAAATTCCATAAATGCCAGATATATGCAGATAAGATTCATGTGCCGCCATCGCCATTACATGTCATGACTGCACCATGGCCCTTTTCAATGTGGGGAATGGATATGATCGGGCCTATTACCCCAAAAGCTTCAAATAGACATCGTTTCATCTTGGTGGCCATAGATTATTTCACAAATGGGTAGAAGCTGCTTCCTATGCGAATGTAACAAAGTCAGTGGTATGCAATTTCGTTAAGAAAGAAATCATATGCCGTTACGGATTGCCATCAAGAATTATTTCGGATAATGCTCTCAATTTGAACAATAAAATGATGAGAGAAGTTTGTACACAGTTCAAGATCACACATCATAATTCGGCACCTTACCGTCCGAAGATGAATGGGGCAGTAGAAGCAGCTAATAAGAACATCAAGAAGATTGTTGAGAAGATGACCGATGTGTACAAAGATTGGCATGAGATCTTGCCTTTTGCTCTTCATGCATATCGTACTTCGGTCCGCACATCAACTGGGGCAACGCCGTTTTCTTTGGTATACGGGATGGAAAAAGTGCTACCTATTGAAGTTGCGATCCCTTCACTTCGGGTTTTGATGGAAGTTGGCCTAGAGGAAGCAGAATGGGTTAGAGCTCGTTATGAACAGTTGAATCGTATCGAGGAGAAAAGATTGAAAGCAATTTGTCACGGGCTGTTGTATCAAAAAAGGATGATTCGAGCCCACAACAAGAAAGTTCGTCCTAGACAGTTCCGGGAGGGAGAGTTGGTACTGAGGAAAATTCTCCCTATAATGAAGACCCGAGAGGAAAATGGGCTCCGAATTGGGAAGAACCCTATGTGGTAAAAAGAGTTTTTTTCTGGAGGAGCATCGATTTTAACTAGAATGGATGGGGAGGATTTCAGAAATCTCGTGAATGCTGATGAACTGAAGAAATATTATGCTTAAAAATAAATAAATAAATAAAATGTGATGTTGTGCACATGGAAATTCGAATGATTCCAAGTGTAAAAATGGAAACTCTATATATCGATCTCCCCTGTGAATTGCATTTTAATGAGAATATTCATGCTTGATATGATGAATGGCCATCTTTTATATTCCTTTCACTAAGAAGAAATTATCCTTAGTCACCCCTTTGAGCCTTTGGAATTATTTCTTTCTTTAAACCTTGATCAAGGATCACCCTCTACACTGGAGGGCAAATGCGAGGAAAAATAATCAAAAATCATGGCAAAAAGAAAACCATCGAAAAATGTGGCAAATGAAAGCCAACAAAGCAAAAAATAAAAAAGAAGAAAAGAAAGTCCAAAAAATGGACAAATGTTTCAAGAATGAGTTCTCCTCAGGAAATGATCCTTGATCCAATCACCCTTAAACACACTTTGGGCCTATTTTATCCTTCATTTCTAAACCTGAATCTTGGCCTACGTTACGTGCTTTAAAAACCCATTTTGATCAAGCATGGATATTTAATTTAAAAAGATATTCTTAGTGTCGCAACCTAAAAAATAACAAGTCTCATCGCAAGACTTAATTATTCGTTAAGTGTGACATTAAAAAAAACCGAGGAAAAGTCGACTTAATTCCTCTAGAAAAATGAAGGTTTTGAAAATGACCTTGAAAAAGACATAGAGTCGCCACCAATCTTTTTTAGCTAGGTGTGATCGGCCACCTATTAAAATCGGTTTTATAAAATATTTTAAAAAATTAATTAAAACATTTTTAAAACCAATTTCAAGTCTGCGTTTTAAACCAGAGAAATAAAAGAAACGGGTTCGAGACTCGGTTACGTGCAGGGAAGGATTAGCACCCCCACAACGCTCGTATAAAACGGTACCTTATTAATCATGTGTTATCTCAAATCTCGGTAAAAAAGTCGGTTTTAAATTTAGTATTTCAAGTTAATTCCCAATTTAAAGAAAAATAATTCCATTTTTAATTGAAAATGATCCGGAATTTATAAATTCAAAATTTTCCTATATTCCCCAACAAACGTAGCAAAATATAGAAATTTTTATTAATTCGGAAAACTTTCCGAATCATTCTCATTTTAAGGAAGATATTATGTTATTAATGATAATTGATGATATCCTCCCCAACAAACCCTGCAGAGAAC
Source organism: Fremontodendron californicum (assembly GCA_030761205.1). Classification (NCBI taxonomy): domain Eukaryota; kingdom Viridiplantae; phylum Streptophyta; class Magnoliopsida; order Malvales; family Malvaceae; genus Fremontodendron; species Fremontodendron californicum. Next base: position 13,223,450 of record JAULJL010000002.1, read on the forward strand.
TCATGAATTATTTTAACTCGGGAATATCTTTATTTTATTGAAAATCATTACCTTTTTGAAAAACATTTAAAAAATATGAATATGAATATGTATGACATAAATAAAATGACATAGCAAAGTCTAAATAATATAATGCAATCCTAAATGATATGATATAATTTAAATGTCTTAGCATATTCTAAATGAAATGAAATATCCTAAGTTATATGATATATCCTAAATGAAATGAAATATCTTAAGTCACATGATATATTATTAATGAAATGAAGTGACCTAGATGACATAATATATTCTATATGAAATGAAATGTCCTAAGTCATATGATATATTCTAAATGAAATGAAATGACCTAGGTAACATAATATATTCTATATGAAATGAAATGTCCTAAATGACATGGAAAATATGAATGATATAGCATATAATTTAAATGACATGGAATATAAAATAATGCTATCATATAATATGCATGAAAATAATAATGCATGAACATAGTATATGCTCAATAATATGACAAAAAATAACTAAATAAAAAGCATAGGATATCATGAAATATTCAAAACCATATAATAAATAATATAACATAAAAAAATATATATCAAAATAATAACAATATCATAGAAATTATCATAGCAAAAATCACATATTATATAAAATGCATGAAATGCAATGCATGAAAATGTATTTTTTCCTTTAATTAAGGAAATCCGTATATCTAAAAAGATATCCGGCTACCTTAGGAAAATATATCAAATTGAATATTCTAAAACCAAAATACTTTGTGGTTGTTTGAAAACAATTTTGAAAAGCTTAGATTAAAAATAAAAACTTGGCTAAACCCTTTTTTCAATGGCTCTAATTTCCTAAGTTTAAAATCCCGGACTTAACCACCCTTAACCCGAGACTTAAAAATCATTTTTAGAGTTTGAAAAGGCTTAGAAACTACCCTAAGTCAGTAGCTAAACTTCCTAATCAGCCCTCTCTAAGTAACTTACCAAAACAGAAAAATGATTTTCTTTCAAATTCAATTCTGACTCCACTGTTCAGTTTTAAGCCACGATTTTTTACCCTATTTTTAAAAATTCTAAAAAAACTACTAGAGACTCAAGACATGTAAAACTACATGGGAAAAAATCGGCTTAATTTTCTGATTAAATATGAATGCCCAGAAAAATCAGGAAAGTACGAGTACTGGGTGAAAAAACTGTTTTGCCAAAACACATTTTTGCCTTTGATAAAATTATTTAAAAATCAAAGTAAAAATATTTAAGACTCACAAAATGACTCACAAACAGTAGCTAGGACTTTTAAAAAGTTAGACAAAAATTGGCTAAATAAATAAAAAAAAAATCAGAAAGGTAGAATAATCAATTTGACAACTCTTTAATTTTTCACAAGTATACTCAAGAGAGTATGACTTTGAACCATTAATTGGTCTAAGTCATTAGCCAAGTGGCATGGACATGAAATGCATGAAAAAATACAGCAAATATGATGCATGAAATGCATGAGTTTAAACCTAAATGTCATGGAAAATGCATGGCATCAATAAAGTGACCTAAACCTAAATGAACTTGCATGGCATTTAATGCAACCTAGGTCTAAAATGCATGGACATGCATGGAAATAACACAAACACAAGGCATGCTTAAACCGAAAACTCAACCAAATGTCATAAAAATGCAAACCTATCATCTAACATAACAAAAATGCACACAAAAAGCAAAATAACATGAAGTGGCCGAATGGCCTCAAGCTCCAAACAAGCATGACATTTTCACAAACACTTGATATGCTTAAACCAAATACTTAATCAAATATCATGCAAATGCAAACCTATCAACTAACATAGCAAAAATGCACATACAAAGCAAAATATCATGAAGTGGCCGAATGGCCTCAAGCTCCAAACAAGCATGGCATTTTCACAAACACTTGATATACTAACATACTCAACTTAAAATATAACACTCAAATCATGCAAATATAAAATAGAGGTATTAAAACTAACAAACATTTTCACAAAGACTTGATATACTAAATATAAAACATCAACAAATTTAAACATTATGAAAACAAAAAATTAAAATGCAAGAACATGATAATAAACTCATAAATAGCCATAAACTAGCAACCAAATTAAAACAAGTTTCAAGTATATGTAGTAGAAGAAGATTTAAAGCATCAAAGCTAAAAAAATAACAAAAATAACATGACAAACCAAAGCAAAACAACAACAACAAAAAATATAGGCCATTCGGCCATGGTAAGAAAATCAAGAAAAAAAATTATAAAAACTCTTTTTTTAAGAAAAGATGAAGAAAGAACTTAAAAAGAATATTAAAAAAACACTTACTTAAAAAGTAAAATCGAAAGAAAACTCACCAAAATAATAATCAAAATAGCAAAAACAAGAATGGAAAATCAAGAAAGTGCAAGAGTTGGTGCTAAAAGCAACCTCTAGAAGCTATCTTTCAAGCTTTTCCTCTTCAAACTTTTTTTTCTTTTCTAAACTTTTCTTTTTGCTTTGCAACAATGGAGAGAAAACTCAGCCAAACAAGAGAGAAAATGAAAAATGAGTGTGCTGAAAAATGAAAGAGACTCTTTCACCTTTAGGCTGGCCGAAACCTCCCTCTCTCCTCACTAGGATGTTGTCATTTTTACTCCAACCAATTTCCATCCAAGGGCTAGTGATTCAAGGTGAAAAAAATGAAATTATCACCCTTAGATTAGGCCATCAGCTGTCCATAATTACAGCTGTTCAAGAATAATGTTGACACCCTCCCTCTTCATGCATTGGCTCATGTAGCTTATTTGCAATGGCTTGATAAAAAAAAATCACTAACTAACTCTTAATTTTTGGCCTTTTGATTGAAAAATCAGAAGCTCCTTCCCTTCCTTGGGCCTTGGCCGGCCAGCACTCCATTTTCTAGCCCAAGTTTGATTTTTTTGAAAAGCAAGAGAAGCCCTTTTCGATTTCTTGGGTAAAATGACCTTTTTGCCCCTCGGATGCAAATAAATGGAAAACGGACACCAAATTAAAATTTTATTTTTTCAATACTTTCAAAATAATAAAAAATTGAATTCTGGAAGTTTTCAAAATTTTCCAAGTCCGTTTGCTATTTATTTGGATTTTTTCTTCCAAAAATGCCCTTTTATGCCCCTACATTTTACCATTTTTTAAACGAGCTCCAAATCAAGATTTTTCTTCACCAATATCTTCCAAATAATTTAAAAGTGTGATCTGGAAGTTTTCATAATTTTTGGAACTCATTTGGTATTTTTTCGGGATTTATCTGCTTGAATTACTACATAAGGGGCTCGGGATTTGGCTATTTTGCAAACGAACTCCGAATCAAGATTTTCTTTTGCCAATATCTTACAAATAATTTAAAAATGATATTTTCAAATTTTCATAATTTTTGGAGTCCATTTGCTATTTTTCCGAGATTTATTTTCTTGAATTACGGCATTAGAGACCCGGGATTTGGCCATTTTGCAAATGAACTCCAAATCAAGATTTTCTTTTTCCAATATCTTCGAAATGATTTAATAATGAGATATGAAATTTTTTAGAATTTTTGGAGTTCATTTGCTATTTTTCCCAAATTTTCCAATTTTGCCCTTTTACCTCCGAAACCCGGTTTTGCTCAAAAAAAGTCCAATTTTTTAGATTTTCTTCAAACTGAGCCTTGGGCTATCCCTTTTTAATCATTCCTCATCCATTATGGGCTTTTGTCTTACCAAGTCGGGCCATTTCTATAATTCTTCCCAATTTCATCGAAATCCACCAAAAACCCTAATTCTCGGTTTTCTCCCGGATTGACTTTTCTTTCAGTTTTTCTTTCAAGTGGCTCCTCCATTACCCGTAGTCAGTGCTTATCTTTCATTTGGAACCTTCAATTTTGACCAATTCGATCGTTTAAGCACTTTTCCCCAAATTTCTCGGATTAGGGTTTCCTTTCTATTGAATCTCCATAACCCAACTTCCGAACTCCATATCTTTCGATATAGACCTCGGATTATCAAAATTCTTTTGCCATATTTCAATTGAACTTCAAATCTTGATTTTGAAAGTGGGTTGACTTTTTCAGTAGTTGACTTTTTGGGGTTGACTTTTTACGAGCTTGACTTTTTTTTGAGTTTGACTTTTTATACTCGTCCTCTTAAACTAAGTCTCGGAGTACCACCTGCAGGATGAAAAAAAACTTTTTACATTCTGAAACATCAATTTAGGAAGAAAACATACCTGTTTTAGTAGTCCGGATAAAATTAGGTGTCTACAGCTGCCCCTCTTTGGCTATTGCTGAGAATCAGGAATCAGGCAAAGATAAACAAACACTAATTTTGTACGGTCAGTGAAATCACATGTGAAGGAAAGAGAAAAGGGTTTTGATTTTTTTTTTGTTTTGAAAAAGCTGTAAATTGAAGATTTTGTCCTTAAATTGAATTCCCTGACTAATCAAGGCTCGACCCGTATTAAGGAAACGGGTTCGATTTCAAAAGAAAAAATTGCGTCCGAAGGTCTTAAAAATAGTGATTGAAGGTCTTTAAAACTGGTGTCCGAAGTTCTTTAAAACTGGTGCCCGAAGGTCTTTAAAACTGATGCCTGAAGGTCTTTAAAATAGTGCCCGAAGGTCTTTAAAACTGGTGCCTGAAGGCCTTACCTTTGATGAAAAATTATGCCCGGAGGTCTTAAGAATGGTGCCCGGAGGCCTTACCCATGATTTGAAAATACCTTGACGACGGTCTCAAGGCTTGACTCATTTGATAAACAGAATGAATTTGATTTAAAACATAAGGAAATTCCTCGACAGAGATCTCAAGGCTCGACTCATTTGATAAAACAGAATGAATTCGATTTAAAACAAAAGAAAATACCTCGACGGAGGTCTCAAGGCTCGACTCATTTGGTAAAACAGAATGAATTCGATTTAAAACAAAAAGGAAATACCTCGACGGAAGTCTCAAGGCTCAACTCATTTGATAAAATAGAATGAATTCGATTTAAAACAAAAGGAAATACCTCGACGGAGGTCTCAAGGCTCGACTCATTTGATAAAACAAAATGAATTCGATTTAAAAAAAAAAATACTAAGAATGATTCTGGGTTTGGTTCATTTGGAAAAGAATAAATTTAACTTGAAAATGAAAGGAACATACCTCAACGGGGGTCTCGGGGCTCGATTTATTTGAGGAGCAAAATGAGTTCAATTTGGAAACGTACCTCAACGGTGATCTCAAGGCTCAACTCATTTGAAAAATAGAACGGGTTTACTTTGGAGAAGTCTAAGTTTTCCTGATTTCTGCACTGTTAGCTAAATGCAATGATGAGAATGACATGCTTTGCAAATACTTGTATGTTTCCTAAAAATAAATGCAATCAAATGATTGTGTCGTGATTTCTAATCCATGGTTTCTTTGAGGTTCATAGATTATCCGACTTCATGACAGAGTCTTCAATTTGTTCATTGATGCCCCACTCAAGATATCTTGTCAATCAGTCTTAGTTTCTGGCTTTCGCTGAAAATCATAGATTTTTTTGACTTCGTGATGGAGTTCCCACCACGTTCACTGTTTTCTTTTCTTGGTGAATTTCCAAACCTTTCCCAAGATTTAAATCTATTCCTTAGTAATACTTTGAAATCTTTTTAGTTAAAGATTTTTATTACTAATCATCATTCAATTTAATAACAATCATAATACATCTCAAAAATGTATGAAAGAAAACATGAATCAAGCAAAAATTGTCATGAAAAGGATAACAAAAATTTATTACAAGAAATGTTTCAAAATAGTAAACATAAATATCAAGGATATAATAAATAAATGAAGGTTATAGGTTGTAGATGCCCCGGATGCGGAATATCTTGGACCCCTCCTTTTCAAACCATCTGAAATTTCTTTTGAACGAGCAATTTACTTGGGTAACCTCTTAGCTTCCGTAGTTACATCAGACTGAGTTGTTCCCTTTTTCTCTGATTGTCAGATACTTTCTCTCCCTTTACACGGAGCATTGGTTCGAACTTTGATTAGTACTTGAGCCGCCCTTTGTGGGTTTTCAACTTAAGTGTCCTCATTCGGTATTAAGTCGCCTTTTACGGGTTTTTGGCTTAAACCTCTCCTTTTACATTCTTTTTTCAATTCCATTTTTTTTCTACCATGCATTTGAGAATTCTAAATGCTTCCAAGGTAAAAATATCAATTCAAAAGATGGGATGAATTCTAAAAATAACCTTTCAAATTAAATATCCATGCTTGATCAAAATGGGCTTTTAAAGTACATAATGTAGGCTAAGGTTTAGGTTTAGAAAGAAAAGATAAAATAGGTCCAAAGTGTGTTTAAGGGTGATTGGATCAAGGATCATTTCCTGAGGAGAACTCATTCTTGAAACATTTGTCCCTTTTTGGACTTTCTCTTCTTTTTTTTTCTTTTTTTTCTTTGTTAGCTTTCATTTGCCACATTTTTCGATGGCTTTCTTTTTTGCCATGATTTTTTGATTATTTTTCCTCGCATTTGCCCTCCAGTGTAGAAGGTGATCCTTGATCAAGGTTTAAAGAAAGAAATAATTCCTAAGGCTCAAAGGGGTGACTAAGGATAATTTCTTCTTAGTGAAAGGAATATGAAAGATGGTCATTCATCATATCACGCATGAATATTTTCTTTGAAAAGAAATTCTCAGGGGAGATAGATATATAGAATTTCTATTTTTACACTTGGAATCATTCGAATTTCCATGTGCACAGCATCACATTTTTTTTTCAAGCATAATACTTCTTCAGTTCATCGACATTCACGGGATTTCTGAAATCCTCCCTGTCCATTCTAGTTAAAATCAATGCTCCTCCAAAAAAAGCTCTCTTTACCATATAGGGTCCTTCCCAATTCGGAGCCCATTTTCCTCTCGGGTCCTTCACTATAGGGAGAATTTTCCTTAGTACCAACTCCCCTTCTCTGAACTGTTTGGGACGAACTTTCTTGTTTTGGGCTCGAATCATCCTTTTCTGATACAACTGCCCATGACAAATTGCTTTCAATCTTTTCTCCTCGATGAGATTCAACTGTTCATAACGAGCTCTAACCCATTCTGCTTCCTCTAGGCCAACTTCCATCAAAACCCAAAGTGAAGGGATCTCAACTTCAATAGGTAACACTGCTTCCATCCCGTATACCAAAGAAAATAGCGTTGCCCCTGTAGATGTACGGACCGAAGTACGATATGGATGAAGAGCAAAAGGAAAGATCTCATGCCAATCTTTGTACACATTGGTCATCTTCTCAACAATCTTCTTAATGTTCTTGTTAGCTGCTTTTACTGCGCCATTCATCTTCAGACGGTAAGGTGCCGAATTATGATGTGTGATCTTGAATTGAGTACACACTTCTCTCATCATCTTATTGTTCAAATTGAGAGCATTATCCGAAATAATTCTTGCTGGCAGCCCGTAACGGCATATGATTTCTTTCTTAACGAATCTGCATACCACCGACTTTGTTACATTCGCATAGGATGCAGCTTCTGCCCGCATTGTGAAATAATCTATGGCCACCAAGATGAAACGATGTCTATTTGAAGCTTTCGGGGTAATAGGCCTTATCATATCCATTCCCCATATTGAAAAATGCCATGGTGCTGTCATGACATGTAATGGCGATGGCGACACATGAATCTTATCTGTATATATCTGGCATTTATGGAACTTCCGGGAATAACTGATGCAATGTCCTTCCATCGTCAACCAATAGTAACCTGCCCTCATAATCTGTTTAGCAAGCATGTGACCATTAGCATGAGTGCCACATATCCCTTCATGGACCTCTTCTATAATTCTCCGAGCTCCAACAGATCCGACACATCTCAATAAGACTTGGTCTTTTCCTTTCTTGTAGAGAATCTCACTGTCTAGAACAAAACCCATTGCTAGCCTTCTCAGAGTCCTCTTGTCATTCTCTGTTGCTTGTTTTGGATACTGTTGACTTTTGATGTACTGCAAGATGTCGTTATACCAAAGAAGGCCATCTGATTCTTCTTCAATACTCAGACAGTGGGCAGGAGACTCATATATACTCATCTTTATTGGCACAACTCCAGCCCCTTCATTCACTTTAAACATTGATGACAAAGTAATCAAAGCATCTGCCATCCGATTTTCTTCTCGAGGAAAGTAGTTGAAATTCACTTCTTCAAACTCCTCCAATAAACTCAGTATGAGTTCTCGGTATTGAATTAGTTTTGTATCTCGAGTTTCCCATTCTCCTCATAGCTGGTAAATCACTAAGGCTGAGTCTCCGAAAACTTCCAATACTTTGATCAATCTGTCCACTGCAGCATGAAGGCCCATAGTACATGCTTCATACTCGGCAGTATTGTTTGTACAATCAAAATCCAATATGGCAGTGAAAGGATAATAATCTTCTTCTGGGGACATAAACACTGCATCGATCCATGCCCCATGGCATTAGATGCGCCATCAAAATACATTTTTCATACTTTCTTTTTCAGGGGAATCTTATCTGCTTACGACACATACATCAAATCTTCATCTGAGAAGTCAAAGTTCAACAGCTCATAATCTTCCACTGCCCAACTTGCTAAGAATTCAGCTACTGCACTGCCTTTGATAGCTTTTTGACTTACATATACAATATCGTACTCTGACAATAAAACCTGCCATCTTGCCGTCCTCCCTAACAAAGAAGGTGCTTCCAACATGTACTTGACTGGATCCAGTTTGGCAATCAACCACGTTGTGTGGTACAACATGTACTGTCTGAGTCTTCGAGCAGTCCAAGCTAAAGCACAACACAACTTTTCTACCGACGAATATTTCAACTCATAATCTGTGAACTTCTTACTGAGGTAGTAAACTGCCTGTTCTTTCTTTCCAGTTTCATCAAGCTGCCCCAAAACACAACCCATGGATCTCTCAAATACTGATAAATACAGTATCATTGGTTTATTCGGAACAGGTGGCATTAATACTGATGGGTTGGATAGATAATGTTTAACCTTTTCAAATGCAATCTGACAACCTTTATCCCATTCTCTTGGATCACGTTTTCGAAGTAACTTAAATATTGGATCACATTTGTCGGTTAACTGTGAAATAAATCGAGCAATTTAATTCAATCTCCCCAGAAAGCCTCTTACTTCCTTTTGAGTACGAGGTGGTGGCAAATTCTGAATGGTCTTCACTTTATCTGGGTCAATCTCAATTCCTCTTTTGCTGACGACAAAACCCAACAATTTTCCCAAGGTGACTCCAAACGTGCATTTTGCCTGATTTAGTTTGAGTCTAAACTTCCTTAATCGTTCAAAGAGCTTCTTAAGATTTGCAATGTGCTCCTCTTCTCCTTGTGACTTTGCGATCATATCATCAACATAGACCTCAATTCCCTTATGCATCATATCATGAAACAAGGTCACCATAGCTCTTTGGTATGTTGCCCCAGCATTCTTCAACCCAAATGGCATTACCTTGTAGCAGAAGGTTCCCCACATTGTAACAAATGTGGTTTTCTCCATATCTTCCAGTGCCATCTTGATCTGATTGTATCCTGAGAATCCGTCCATGAAAGAAAATAAAGAACTTTTCATCGTATTATCCACCAGAGTATCAATATGGGGCAAAGGGAAATTATCTTTAAGGCTGACCTTGTTCAAATCTCGGTAATCAACGCACATCCACACTTTGCCATCCTTCTTTGGTACTGGAACAATATTTGCCACCCATTCTGGATATTTTGCCACCTCTAAGAATCCAGCATCAAATTGCTTCTTCACCTCCTCTTTTATCTTTAACAGCATGTCTGGCCTCATTCTTCTCAACTTTTGCTGAATTGGCTTGCATTCTAGGCTTAAATGGAGCTTATGAACCACAATATCCGGGTCCAACCCTGGATGTCTTGGTAAGACCATGCAAATACATCCACATATTCCTGGAGCAAGGTTATCAATTCACCCTTTATTGATGATGACAATGAAGTCTCGATTTTGACTTCCTTTATCTCTTCACCATCTCCTAGATTTATCATTTCCAATAATTCCTTATGATGAAGTACTTGTTTCTCCTCTTGTTCTATTTTCCTTAATAGATCCGGAGGTAGACCATAATCCTCAGTATCTTCGTTAGTCTCAACATCACCCGTGCAAATAGGTCTTTCAAAATTAATTTCAGAATTGCTGACAGGAAGGTCCTCATATTTCGCATCCGCACACCTGTAAATAGTTGGAGAAGAAACAATATAGGAAAATATGTAATGAAAACAAAATAAATAACAAAAATGAAAGAATATGGACAGATTAATATGGATAAAATGCATTGTGCTTGTTATTTATTGAATGAAAATGTTTAAACAAAAAGCCCATTACAGAAAAAAAAAAAAAAAACTCTTAATATCTCTGGGTAAAGATAATTAAGATTACTTTTTTTAAAAGTATTACGTTAGTCTATATCCTGGTGGACAAGGTCGCACCATCCACTTCGCACTGCCACTTTCCATCCCTTCTTTCTCGGTCATGCAAATCACCATATCCTGAATCTGCCCCCCATTATTCACATGGAATTTTTCAAAAAGCTTGCTCGATCATTACAAGTACATCCTCTGAATTCTTTTCCCCGAATAGAAAACCAGCAGAGCGAAAGCTATGACGGATTGGTGGGAAAGTCATGGGTTCCCATTCAATATCCATACTTGTGAGACGGGCTATTCTCCTTTGTCTGTTCCTTTCAACCTGTTTCCTCTTCTCATGGGATTTCGGAAGATACCCTAAGCCAAACCGATCTTTCTTTCCCACTGCTTCCACTGCTCGAGCCATCCCTTGAAGATATTTCCCCAAACCTTTTCCAGCCTTGCAGCCTTTTCCCACTGTGGTTCTTACTCCCAGCCTTGTGTTCATGGACGACCTTGGTTTCGGAATTTTTCGTCCTTTAGCGACGAAAACTGCATTTACGAATTCCAAAGATCGAAAAAAACATTCTACGGCATCTTCATTGGGCTCGACATAAGGAGATTCAGTAGATGCGGAGGCTATTATGTCTTCTTCTCCTGACACAATGATCAAACGGCCTTCTACCACAAATTTCAGCTTTTGGTGGAGAAACGATGGTACAGCCCCAGCTGAATATATCCATGGCCTTCCCAACAAGCAATTATAAGACGGATTAATATCCATGACCTGGAAGTTCACCGTATAAGTGCATGGGCCTATCTCCAGAGAAACTTCAATAGTTCCCATAACCTCTCTCCTTGTTCCATCGAAAGCCCTGACCACTGTGCAACTCGGTATCATATAAGATATATCCACTGGCAACTTGGATAGGGTTGCTAAGGGCATCACATTTAATGAAGAACCATTGTCCAAAAGGACCCTCGGTAGAATGTGCCCCTTACAAGTGGTAGTTATATGGAGAGCTTTCGTTGACCCAAAACCATTGGGTGGTATCTCCTCATAGCTGAAAAATATATAGTCATCCGCTGCGATGTTTCCCACCAGCCTGTCCAACTTTTCTACTGATTTGTTATTAGCCACATAGGCCTGATTCAACATTCTTAACAGGGCATTTCTGTGTGGCTCTAAATTCAAAAGCAAAGATAAGATTGAAATTCTAGCTGGTTGACGTTGAAGTTGTTCAACCACGCTATACTCATTGTGCTTTATGAATTTTAAGAACTCACAGGCTTCCTTCTCATTTACCGATTCTTTTATTCTGTTAATCGAGGCTGATCCCCTCTCTGTTTCTTTTGACAAATCCATCTCAATATGGATTGGCTCAACTACTTTTTTTCCTTTGTCTGCTCCTCTGTCTTTCTCTGTTAACCCCTATTCAGCAGCCTCAGGAGCATAACACCTTCCACTTCGGGTTAAATGCCCCATGCCTGTGATATCTTGCTGACTCGAAGACCTAGGCATAACCATGCTGTAGTCGTATTTTAATGGTGCAGCTTTGTTTTCCTTGTATGAAAAGGAAACAGGAAAATCAATGATTAACTTGGGTGCACTTTCCTCAATGACTGGCATAACTTTCTCCTCCGATTCATCATAATAGATGATCAAGGGTCTTCCTATCCCATAACCAGTTGTATTCTCAATAACTCCTATTTCCTCCTCTGTCTCTTCATAGAACTGGGCTTCCCTATTATCCATCATTTTTTGGACTTTAACCAGAAAATCTCCGCAGTCCTGTATGACATGACCTTCACACTTATGGAACGGGCACCAATTCTGCACCCTTTTGTAACTATTTTTAGACTGTCTGCATCTTCCACCATTCCTGCCTTGACCATCTCAACCCATACTGTCAACATCGGAGTCTTGACTTCCCTAACATCTTTTTTTAACCTTCTGGCTCCCCCTGTCAATATTGCATTTACCCAATTCCCAGCATGATCGGGCAACGGGTTTCCCGCTACATTCGGCCCATTCTTTGCCCCAAACTTCACAACTCCAGCATTGATCAGGCTTTGGACTTTCTTTTTAAAGGCCAGGCAATCTTCAGTTGATTGTCCATGAATTCCTGCATGGTATGCGCAGTTAGTGTTTGCATTGTACCACCTTGGATATGGAGGTGTCAGAGGTTTGTGGTATACGGGTGCAACAAGTTGACCTTGCAATAGTTTAGGATATAGCTCACCATAGGTAGTAGAAATCGGATCAAATTGGGGTTTTTGATCGTTCATTGGTGAACGTTGGTCATTGCACGCGGGACCCTGAGTGTTTGGGATAGTATTTTGAGAAAGGATTATTTGTGGGGATACACCAGTCTGGAACGGCTGTTGCGGTATATTGGTATAGGGGAATGGATTTTGGGTAAGGTGGTTCATATTGGAGTAATAAGGATTATACCCCGGGAAAAGTGTGTAAGGTGTCGGAGGTGCATAAGATGTGGTAGGAGTATAAGGCCTTGGTGGTGTGTATGGTGTAGGAGGTATATAGGGGTATTGGTTGAAGCTTACTGCATGTGTTTCCTCCTTCTTCTTTGCAGGAAAAACTCTCTTCAGGGTAGCAGACTCACCCCCTTCCATCTTCTCATTCTTAATAGCAGACTCTATCATCTCCCCAGATATTACAACATCTGCAAAGTCCTTGGTGGCGCTTCCCACCAATTTGCATAATAAGGTGTTTTCAAGGTGTTGATGAAAAGCACTGTGGTTTCTTTGCTAGTTAAAGGGGGTTGCACTTGTTTGGCCAGATCCCTCCACCTCTGCGAGTATTCTTCGAAGCTCTCATTGGACCTCTTTTCCATATTCTGTAACGACAGCCTATCAGGTACCATGTCAGACACATGCTTATAATATTCCATGAAAGCCTTGGCCAAATCCATCCATGAACGAATCTTGGTACGACTCAGTTGATTGTACCATCGGGTTGCTGACCCTGTTAAGCTATCTTGGAAGCAATGAATAAGCAATTTCTCATTATCATCATGCCCCGTCATCCTTCTGCAATACATGGTCAGATGAGCTGATGGGTTGGTGGTCCCATTATACTTTTCAAAGTCTGGTACTTTGAACTTTGGGGGAATTACTAGATTGTGTACTAAGCTCATCTCTTTGGCATCCAGACTGCCAAATAACTCTACCCCTTCAACTGCCCTTAACTTTTCCTCCAACAGCTGGTATTTTTTCTAGGATTCAGCAGTTTTGACCCTCTTCAATTCAGTCATTTTTGCCCTTTCTTTTTCTGCCATTTCTTTAAAGTCTGGAACTTCGACCTCAATTGGATCAACTCCGATCTTACCCCTTTTAGGACCAAAATTTTGTACTTCGGCTGCTGGTTGGATGTAAATATAGGATGCTGCCCCAGTTGGAAGTTCATTTCCCACAGGTTGGGATGTCTGGCCATTTTTCTGTACCACTTCTGGTCGATCTTCCTGGTTCATTGCCCCTATTCCGGTAACTGAATTTTCTCCTGGCCACTTCTGCCTCATCATGTTACTCATCATTTCCATGAGTTTCGTCATTTGTTCCCGTGTCTCCTTTTGAGACTTAGTTAATTGTACCTGCAGTTCTTTCTGAATTCTTTCCATCCTTTCAATTCTAACAAGCTGATCGTTCTCCATAGCTCTTGCTTTAGATCGAGTATTGTAAGGGTGTCGAAAGTCTGATTCTTTTTTAGTGCGACCAATTGTACCTTTAGTTTTAAAAACCATGGATTAGAAATTATTAATATATTTCTTATTTATTTTATTTAAAATGAATGAATGAATGATTAAATGTTAATGAATGAACAACTAAGTAAATGACTAAGTGTATGAACCTAAATGACTAATGATAAAGAATAAATGAATGGACAAATAAATAAATGACTAAGTGTATGAACAATTTATAAAGAATAAATGAATGAATGATTATGAATATGAATATGAATATAAATGAATGAACAAATAAAATAAAATATATAAAAGAAAGAACAAATGAATGATGAATGCATTTAAAAGTATTGGCCCCGGGATAATTCCAACCAAACGGTCTTTCATTGATTTCCTGGAACTAAATACATCAAAGAAAAGATCCCTGCTTAAGACAATATGATAATCTATCTCTCCTAAAAATGTTATTACAAAATACTGGTCCTATAGTAACTCCCTCAGATCTTGGACCTTTTTCACTGTCCTTTTTTTACTGTCTTGCTCTTCCATCTGATCCCTACTTGTTCACTGATAGAAACTCAATTAAGAGTTGTAAACCCAAGTGCAGGTTATGTTCAAGTAATAAATTCTCGTGTGTCCGAGGTCGAACCACAGGGAAGCGTACTAGTAAGTATAAGTTTATAAATATATATGAAAAAAATAAACAAGATATTAGGGAATCAATAACAAAGAAAGTAAACAAGATATTAGAGAACAAAATAAACAAAATAACATAAAAGCAATTAAACAAGATATAAAAAACAATAAGAAAGGATGTTGAGGTTAGAGAATCCACTCTTGGTGTTATGCTAAGATTAATCTTGTTTTATTACACAATTGAAATCCACACATAAGGGAGGTTCCAACCGGAAGGTTTAGCAATTCAGTCCAAATTGTCCAACGTCCATAGCATATGATATTATGTTCATTTGGTGTCCTCAAAACTCACAAAAAGAGTCCAAGCATTCCTTATGCCAAGGTATATGTCTACAACAAATCAAGGTTATGAAACCAAGCATTTACTGTGCCATTTTCATTGTCAATAATGAATCAAGATCTCTACTTTGCAAGTATGATTTTAAACCAAAAGAAAATATTATCTATACTAGTGTTTATAAATGATGATTCATTTTAGCTCATGTTTAAGAGACTAACCTTAGCATTTACCAAGAGCTTCACCTCATCACCTCAACAATATGATTAGCAACACATACTAGATGTGAATAAAATGAAAAGAAATGTAAGAAGAAAAAGAAAACTAGAGAAAGGAAAGAAAAAGAAAACTTAGAGAATTTTATTACAATGGCTATCCTACCAATGTATAATGTATCCCAATACTCATCCAAGGCCCTCTATTTATACACATTTTGGAGGGCTAAATGACAAGAGACAAGCTTTACAAATTTCAAAGGTAGGTATAATAGGTGGGTGCATTTTTCTAACAATTTTCGTCATATTGTATGACAATTCTGATCAGCCAGCTTGATGGTCGATTTTGTCAATGTTGGAGGCTCGATCTGATAAAATGGTCTTCTAGAAAAATATACCCCTATCAGTTACGGATCCATAGCCGTTGGAATCAGATCATTTGCGCACGTGGATCGGAAGATATGGTCAAAATACCAAAACGGTGCAGAACATACGTCATTGCACATCAGCCAACTTGATGGTCGATTTCGCTAGGGAAAACGACTCCGTTTCAAGAAGTGTAAAACATGAAAAAGATAGATATGCCTCTTAGCTTTACAGGGATACAAAGTTCAGCCTTATTGCTTCAGTGAAACTCAAGATATAGCTGATATGGCAAAAGGTGTCGGAACTGGAACTGAACTGGATTTGCCCTTAATACTAGTAATCTGAAATCACTCAAAGAAACTTGTGAAAAACACCAAATTACATAAAAATATAAAAGATCATAAACACAATTAGACTAAACAATAATAACTCGTATTTGACACAAAACAATAATAAAACATAACTAAAAACTATATAATTATACGAGTTATCACACCCCCATACTTAGATTGTTGCTAGTCCCTAGCAACGACTCAATAAAAATAAAATAAGAAAATCTAATCTAATCCATTTTCGTAGGAAATCACGGTGGCACTTAGCATGTGACACAAGCCTTTAAACCCCTAGGTGTCCCTAGTGGACGAGTTTAGTCTCGTGAGGGTTTACTAGGACGATACCCACAAACATTGAAGAAATAAGAAAAACTAAAAATAATAATTATAACTAATCCTTCCAATATAAATTAGAGATAATCATTGGACAAGTCTTAAAAACTAATCAATAGCTTAAAGAAATTCACAAAAAATCTTGCTTGAATGTAAATAGTTTGAGTTAAGCCAATAATAACATAACATATTTCAATCAAAATAGTGTATATTCAAACTTAATCTCAACTTCTCACATGGGATACTCTCTTGATTTTCACTCTTTAAAGTAGTGGTAAAGTGTTTACACTCAATCAATCTCATGAAAACACTTCTACCATATGCTTGCTTGTCCACCTATTCTCCACTATTTAGATCATACAACTTCATAAATCAAGAGGTCTTTATTCAAGGTTGTAATGGGGCCAAAGGGTTATAATGTGGTTAAAGAACAAAAGGATAAAGATATCACAAAGGTTCCAAAGAGTTCATAGATTTTAGAGACATAATAAGATCATACAAATAAAACTTCTCAAAACTCTTATAAAGCACATAATAACATAGGCTAAATATTCATGTTGAGCCTTTGCATCATTCTAACCAACTTTGTAACATCTTTTTCTAGAAGTTCAAGAGAAGATTTTTTTTTTTTTTTTTAATATGGGAATGTATTTGACAATGATCCCTTTCTTTTTCTCTTGACTTTTTCTTTTCTTTTCTTCCCCCACACTTATCTTTTGTTTCTAACCCAAATTTTCAAATAAAAATATCCCTTGTTTTTTTTGCAATATGTCTCAAAATATAAAATTCATCTTTAGAACAAGGGTAAGGATATAAGTATATTTAGGCTAGGTGTAAGTTGTGGTTACCAATAAAACATCATATTTAATGTAGGCTCAAATTGGCTCACTAGTGGGGATGTTCTCGTAGAACATTAATAATGGATGGCTGTTTGGCTCTGGTTATAATCCTAATGCCTCTATCATATTCATGTTGTCACATGTATCAATATAGTCTCAAACGGTTTAAAGCAAGTTCTAGAGAATCATGTAATCATAAGAGCACTCAAGAAAGAAATTAGATTGATTTGTATAATGCATCAATCATTATAGGCTCAAAAACTCACAAAGATGATTATACAAGTCAGATTAAGTCTAAACATGCTTCTTTCTCAATCAACATATCATATTAACATTGACTCATAAAAAGGTTGATATCAAGCTCAATTCTCATGAAAATCTTCTCACTAATAAATCTGTTTTAGACTTATGCAATTCATATCTCATCATTGTATTGAAAGTAACTAAAAAAAAAACACTAAGTCTAAACATGCTTTTTTTTTTTTTTTTTTTTTTTGAAGAAGAAGATTAAATCAAACTGACAAGGTATGTCTCAAGTCTCCCTTACTCAGACCTTGTTCAGAATGAATACTTCTAAATGTCTTAAAACACAACAAATATTTTTTTTTTTGGAAGATTATTAAAAATTATATTTACATCTAGTTATTTTCAAAACAAGGATTAGAAAGAAAAACAACCTCTTCTTGAGTAACATGATTTTCCAAAAAGAGTTTGAGTCTTTGTCCATTTACCTTGAATACGTTACCATTTTGAGGATTCTCAATGTCAACTGCTCCATAATGATATACATGCTTAACCACAAATGGGCCAGTCCATCTTGATCTCAACTTACCAGGAAATATGTGAAGTCTAGAATTATAAAGTAGAACTTTTTGCCCAACATCAAATATTTTTCTTGAAATTAACTTGTCATGAAAGGCTTTAGTTCTTTCTTTATGAATTTTAGAATTCTCATATGCATCATTTCTGAGTTCCTCAAACTTTTGTTTCCAACAATGCTTAACCTGAAAAGAATTTAACAAAGAATCAGTGTGTGAAATTTCTGAAGCATTATCAAACTCACATTCAATTAAATAAGCTTCTAAAGGATCATGGAATGTGGTAGTGGTGAGATGTTCATGAACAAGTTCTTCAATGAAATCCACTTCATGTACTTCTGAATCATCACCAGGTTGCTTGCAAATGTTGAACACATTTAATTCTAAAGTCATATTTCCAAAAGAAATGTTCAAATTACCATTCCTGCAATTTATCAGAGCATTAGAAGTTGCAAGAAATGGACGGCCTAATATAACAGGAATTTGAACATTTGGATTTGAAACAGGATGTGTGTCCAAAACAATAAAATCAACAGGGAAGTAAAAATTATCAATTTGAACCAAAACATCTTCAACTATCCCTCGAGGAATTTTTACAGAACGATCAGCTAGTTGAAGTGTAACAGGTGTTTCCTTGAGTTCACCTAAACCTAACTGTTGATAAACAGAAAAAGGCAAAAGATTAACACTAGCACCAAGATCAAGCAATGCACGTTCTATTCTAGTGTTTCCAATGATGCATGAGATTGTTGGACATCCAGGATCTTTGAATTTTGGTGGAGTAAGGTGCTGAATGATTGAGCTCACACTTCCCGTCAAAAATGCTTTCTTTTGTACATTATGTTTCCTTTTAACTGTGCACATGTCCTTCAAAAATTTAGCATAAGATGGAACTTGTTTGATTGCATCCAATAAAGGAATGTTAATCTTAACTTGTTTGAAAAGTTCATAAATTTCTGCATTTTGATTCAAATTCTTTATTGTTTGCAACCTTTGAGGAAAAGGAGCAGGATGCATACCTTTTTCTTTGTCCAAATTTTCAAGAAGTTCAGACTTACCATCATCCTTACCATTACTTTTCGGAGGGGAAGGAGGATCTTGGTCTTTTGATGGATTGTTTTTGTCAATTGCCTTTCCACTTCGAAGAGTTGTGATAGAACTGGCATTTTCCTGTTGAGTTTCATTGGAGCAAGAAACAAGACATTGAGTAGAAGGATTAGGCTGAGGTTGAGCAGGAAACTTACCTTTTTCTTGAGTGCGTAATGAAGCTGTCAATGTGGACAAGGTGTTTTTGATCTCATTGATGTCCTGTGAAGTCCGGCTATTCACATTTGCTTGTGTTTGCATGAATGCTTGCAATGTCTCTTCCAAGGTTTGTACACGTGAAGGTTGATAGGAAAAAGTGTTGCCCGGCTTTTGAGATTGTGGTACCTGAACATGATTATTATTCCGCCAACTAAAGTTGGGATGATTTCTCCATTCAGGGTTATACGTTTCAGAGTAAGGAGAAGGAAAAGGCTTTTTAAATGTGTTTATGGAATTTACTTGATCATGCAACGCTTCTTTAAGAATGGGAATGTTTGGACATTCAGAAGTGGGGTGTCCCATGATTTCACAAATTCCACAACTTTCTTCATTTTTAACCGTTTTGACTTCTTTTACTTCTCTAAGTTCCATGGCTTCAATCTTTCTAGCCAAATTAGCTACTTTAGCTTTTATCTCATCTTCTTGACTAAAATGATATTTTCCTCTGTTAGAAACAACATTAGATCTATTGGAACTTTCAGAGGAATTATCTGTGTGCCAGGCTTGAGAGTTATCTGCCAAATGGTCTAAGTAGTCAAAGGCTTCTTCAGGTTCTTTTTCTAGAAACTCACCGTTACACATTGTTTCAACAAATTGTTTAGTTTCGGGAGTTAAACTTTCATAAAAGAAACTAATAAGACGCCATTTTTCAAAACCATGATGTGGACAAGAACTTAACAAATCTTTAAAACGATCCCAGCACTGAAAAAATGCTTCATTTTGATTTTGATTGAAATTTTGAATCTGTCTTTTCAAAGCAGTAGTTTTATGTGCTGGGAAAAATTTCTTTAGAAACTCAGTTTGTAATTCTTGCCATGTGCCAATTGACCTTGGTTTTAAATTATGAAGCCAAATTTTTGCTTTATCTTTTAAAGAAAAAGGAAATAATTTTAGCTTGACAATTTCATTTGTGCATTGTTGGTCATTAAAGGTGACACATACATCTTCGAAGTCTTTTAGAAACGAGTAAGCACTTTCCGATTCTAACCCATGGAAATTTGGAAGCAAACCTATCATACCTGGTTTAAAACGAAAGTTGTTTGCATTGAGAGGAAAAATAAAACAAGAGGGTGATGAGCTTCGAGTTGGTTGCAAGTAGTCACGCATGGTGCGTACTTGTCTGTTCTCATCTTCAGCATGAACACTTTCATTGTCAGCCATGGTAGGAGTTGTATTAGAAAGATTACCTGAAAAAGTTTCACAATAAAATCTAACTAAACGACGAGATCTAAAATCACGTCGCCAAACAAGCATAAAACAAAGTTAATATACAAAATTAGGCGGTATAACCAGCCAAACAAAATAAATATACTAAATTAGGCGGTATAACCAGCCAATAAAAATAAATATATATAAAATTAGGCGGTATAACCAGCCAATAAAAATAAATATATACAAAATTAGGCGGTATAACCAGCCAATAAAAATAAATATACTTATAAACTTATATACTTAGTATTGCTTCCCCGGCAACGGCGCCAAAAACTTGATAGAAACTCAATTAAGAGTTGTAAACCCAAGTGCAGGTTATGTTCAAGTAATAAATTCTCGTGTGTCCGAGGTCGAACCACAGGGAAGCGTACTAGTAAGTATAAGTTTATAAATATATATGAAAAAAATAAACAAGATATTAGGGAATCAATAACAAAGAAAGTAAACAAGATATTAGAGAACAAAATAAACAAAATAACATAAAAGCAATTAAACAAGATATAAAAAACAATAAGAAAGGATGTTGAGGTTAGAGAATCCACTCTTGGTGTTATGCTAAGATTAATCTTGTTTTATTACACAATTGAAATCCACACATAAGGGAGGTTCCAACCGGAAGGTTTAGCAATTCAGTCCAAATTGTCCAACGTCCATAGCATATGATATTATGTTCATTTGGTGTCCTCAAAACTCACAAAAAGAGTCCAAGCATTCCTTATGCCAAGGTATATGTCTACAACAAATCAAGGTTATGAAACCAAGCATTTACTGTGCCATTTTCATTGTCAATAATGAATCAAGATCTCTACTTTGCAAGTATGATTTTAAACCAAAAGAAAATATTATCTATACTAGTGTTTATAAATGATGATTCATTTTAGCTCATGTTTAAGAGACTAACCTTAGCATTTACCAAGAGCTTCACCTCATCACCTCAACAATATGATTAGCAACACATACTAGATGTGAATAAAATGAAAAGAAATGTAAGAAGAAAAAGAAAACTAGAGAAAGGAAAGAAAAAGAAAACTTAGAGAATTTTATTACAATGGCTATCCTACCAATGTATAATGTATCCCAATACTCATCCAAGGCCCTCTATTTATACACATTTTGGAGGGCTAAATGACAAGAGACAAGCTTTACAAATTTCAAAGGTAGGTATAATAGGTGGGTGCATTTTTCTAACAATTTTCGTCATATTGTATGACAATTCTGATCAGCCAGCTTGATGGTCGATTTTGTCAATGTTGGAGGCTCGATCTGATAAAATGGTCTTCTAGAAAAATATACCCCTATCAGTTACGGATCCATAGCCGTTGGAATCAGATCATTTGCGCACGTGGATCGGAAGATATGGTCAAAATACCAAAACGGTGCAGAACATACGTCATTGCACATCAGCCAACTTGATGGTCGATTTCGCTAGGGAAAACGACTCCGTTTCAAGAAGTGTAAAACATGAAAAAGATAGATATGCCTCTTAGCTTTACAGGGATACAAAGTTCAGCCTTATTGCTTCAGTGAAACTCAAGATATAGCTGATATGGCAAAAGGTGTCGGAACTGGAACTGAACTGGATTTGCCCTTAATACTAGTAATCTGAAATCACTCAAAGAAACTTGTGAAAAACACCAAATTACATAAAAATATAAAAGATCATAAACACAATTAGACTAAACAATAATAACTCGTATTTGACACAAAACAATAATAAAACATAACTAAAAACTATATAATTATACGAGTTATCATTCACGACACTTTGACGTGTCAGCAGAAGCATCACCGTATAAGCTTTCCCTAGCTTGTTTCTCCAGTTGATTTGCTCGGGCTTTATCATGCTTTGCTTTTTCTGCCTAATAGTTCTTCTCCTTCTTGAGGTTTCTGACTTCTTGTTCCCATTCCTCGGAAGTCATGAGAGTCCCCTCGAATTTGAGCTCGAACGGTACCTCTTCTTCTCCAAATGTAATTCCTGAAGATCGCTTTTAACAGTGTCCCGCTCTCTCTTGATCTTTTCCTTTTCCTTTTCTCTTTCTCGGGCTGATTCCCTATTTTTCATATCTTCAAGCTCTTCTTGCAATCGGGCAATTTCCTTGCTCATTTGGGTCTTTTCCTTTTCAAATTCTGCCCTTGCGATTTGTAACTCCGATGGCGCTTCCTTGGGCGGCGAACTCAAATGCCGAACTTATTCCCCATCTGATATCAACAACTTATCATTAACCCTCAATTCCCTCCATGTCAGGTAATCAGGTGTGACGATGTCGGCATATCTAGCTACCTCCACTCGATGAGTTTCCTTCCATGCTACCACAATCTCACGGACCTTTCCCAAATATCCATCTTCTCCATAAGCAAATTCCAAATTACTAAGGTTATGGGTCATAGGAGTAAACTGTCGGGATTCTGATTGTCTCAGTACCAGTAGTGGTGCATAGCTCACTCCTCCCCATACTCCCAATAATGGAACAGAAGCTTTATCTCTGCACTTGTACAATGTCGGCATAGGAGCTATCCATGGAGCTCTCCAAATTATCATCTCAGCCTTGATATTTTGGAATATGTTGATCCATTGTTCCTCAGTCCTATTTTCAAGCCAATCCCTCTTAAGAAATTCACCAATTGGTGCAAAAGATTTCCAGTATGAGCGAAGAGGGAAATCCTCCTGTTTAAAAAAGTGGCTCTGAACCCATATGTAAAGGAGCTGTATACAACCTAGAAAACGCCATTTTCCTTCCCGTCTATAGAAATTCAGTGATCGGATTGTTTCTGCTATAATTGCTGGGGCTGGGTTTATCCTTTGCTCAAGCCTCTCAAAAACATCAAATATCGCCACATCCACATACCCTAATATCTTCGGAAGATAACTAAACCATAGATAACCAAAGCAGAAATATTCCTAACTGTCTCCTTACTTGAATGGCTATGGATTAAGGTCCGTAAAATGTCCCATGATTTACAGTAGCTTACTCCTTTTCGGACAACATGGCTTTCTACCCAATTTCTTTCCACTCCCAAAATTTTAGACACCTTTTTCTTGAAACCCAGCGTCTTTGTTTCCTTCAAATAAATACGATCAGGGATAACATTCTCAATATGTAGCAAGGTCGAATATTCCTCTATGGTTGGAGTCATATCCTCTCGGTTGAAGGTAAAACACCGATAAGCGAGATTTCAGATTTGCACCATAGACCGGATTACCTCACCACTGACCTTAACCTGAACTAACAGTGCTATGTCCCCATAAGTGTGAGTGAAGGCTTCTTTTTCTGATATGTTCCACTGATTCTATATATCCATCAATTCCCGGAGATCATTTTGCTTGATAGTAAGATCAACCTCGGCTGGCAATGCTGACACATATCCCATCTTCAAACAATCCCCATTATCCTGCTGACTTTTCTCGGACCGTTTCCTAACCTCTAAATGTTTCTCGACCACTGAGACACTCTGACCCTCTATGAAAGCCCTTTTGGTTGAATAATATCTCGAGACCAATAACCTTCAAATGTGCAAAAATAATGACAAGAATGCAAAAAAAAAAAAAACAAAAAACAACAACAAAAAGAAAATGAATTAGTAACGGGAATAAATACGAATAATACAAAAAACATATAATTCAAAACAATAATTATCCCTGAGGATGCCAAAATTTCGGCATTATAACATCTCTGGGATGAAATATCAACACTTATTACGAGCATTGTGATGTACGTTCATCATTGTCCGATTTTCAAAAATAAACTTATTCGGAAAGTAGAATAGAAGGTAAAAGGATTGGAAATATTCCTCCATGTGTTCTTAACTTCGGGATATCTAATTGGAAATCTGGCATGGCTTCGCCTAGGTTTACTATATGAAGGTGAATTAGTTCTAAAAGCCCCGAATTGTTCCTTACTGTCGCCGGTGAAGGCTAGTAAGGCACCCCGATAAAAGCGGGTTCAATTCGTTAGAGTCTATTTCCCTAGCCCATGCGGATTGTTAATCACGAAGGCTTAGGTAATTTAGTACTCCGAAAGTGTTTCACTAGCCCATGCGGATTGTTAATCACGAAGGCTTAGTTACTTTGCTCCCACCTAAAAGGACGAAACCCGGGTATAGGATTCATGATATGCAAATGCACGTGTAGTGTGTGAGGAGAAATAACAAACCTTTCACCACCTATTCTATATCCCTTATTCTAAATGCCCCAACAAGATTAAACAACATAAACCATCAATTAATCAATAAATGAATAAATGAATATATGTACCAAAATAACCAGAGAACAACTATTGCACCAAATGAGTCGAGCCTTGAGACCACCGTCGAGGTATTTCCTTTTGTTTTAAATCGAATTCATTCTGTTTTATCAAATGAGTCGAGCCTTGAGACCATCGTCGAGGTATTTCCTTTTGTTTTAAATCGAATTCATTCTGTTTTATCAAATGAGTCAAGCTTTGAGACCACCGTCGAGGTATTTTCTTTTGTTTTAAATCGAATTCATTCTGTTTTATCAAATGAGTCGAGCCTTGAGACCACCGTCGAGGTATTTCCTTTTGTTTTAAATCGAATTCATTCTGTTTTATCAAATGAGTTGAGCCTTGAGACCACCCTCCAGGTATTTTCTTTTGTTATAAATCGAATTCATTCTGTTTTATCAAATGAGTCGAGCCTTGAAACCACCGTCTAAGTATTTCCTTTTGTTTTAAATTGAATTCATTCTGTTTATCAACTGAGTCGAGCCTTGAGACCGTCGTCAAGGTATTTTCAAATCACGGGTAAGGCCTTTGGGCACCATTCTTAAGACCTTCGGGCATCATTTTTAAAGTCGTATACAGCGCATTTTTTTCATGGGTAAGGCCTCTGAGCACCATTCTTAAAACCTCCGGGCATTATTGTTAAAGTCGCATACAGTGCATTTTTTTTTCAAATCACAGGTAAGGCCTCCGGGTGCCAGTTTTAAGACCTCCAAGCATAAGTTTCCAGAGTTTTTACATTTGCTTGAACAAGTCTTTGGTGGTGATAACTAAAACCTCTGGTGGAGATATCCAGAGTTTTGCATTTGCTTGAACAAAGTCTTTGGTGGTGATAGCTAAAGCCTCTGGTGGAGATATCCAAAGTTTTACATTTGCTTGAGCAAGTTTTTGGTGGTGATAGCCAAAGAATCTGGAGGAGATACCTATAATTTTAAACACAGCTTAGCACAAGACAGGTTAAGCTCTCGAGACCATTGTCGAGGTCTTTTCTTCTCTGACAAATCGAACTCGTTTCCTTGAGACGGGTCGAGCCTTGATTAGTCATGGAATTCAATTTAAGGACAATATCTTCTATTTACAGTTTTTTTTTTCAAAAAAAAAATGATGAAAAAATGAAAAAAGAAAACCCTTTTCCCTTCCCTTCACAAGTGATTTCACTAACCGGACAAAATTAGTATATGTTTATCTTTGCCTGATTCCTGATTCTCAGCAATAGCCAAAGAGGGGCAGTTGTAAACACCTAATTTTGTCCGGACCACTAAAACAGGTATGTTTTCTTCCTAAATTGATGTTTCAAAATGTAAAAAGATTTTTTTCATCCTGTAGGTGGTATTCCGGGACTTAGTCTAAGAAGGCGAGCATAAAAAGTCAAACTTGAAAAGTCAACCCCAAAAAGTCTATTATTGAAAAAGTCAATCCAGTTTCAAAATCAAGATTTGAAGTTCAATTGAAAAATGACGAAAGAATTTTGATAATCCGAGGTTTACATCGAAAGATATAGAGTTCGAAAGTTGGGTGATGGAGATTCAGTATAAAGGAAACCCTAATCCGAGAAATTTAGAGAAAAGTGCTTAAACGATCGAATTGGTCAAAATTGAAGGTTCCAAATGAAAGATAAGCACTGACTACGGGTAATGGAGAAGCCACTTGAAAGAAAAACTAAAAGAAAAGTCAATTTGGAAGAAAACTGATAATTAGGGTTTTTGGTGGATTTTGGTGAAATTGGGAAGAATTATAGAAATGGCCCGACTCGGTAGGACTACAGCCCCTAATGGATGAGGAGTGATTAAAAAGGATAGCCCAAGGCTCAGTTTGAAGAAAATCTGAAAATCGAACTTGTTTTGAGCAAAATCGAGTTTCGGAGGTAAAGGGGCAAAATTGGAAAATTTGGAAAAAATAGCAAATGAACTCCAAAAATTCTGAAAAAATTGCAAATCTCTTTCTTAAATCATTTTGAAGAGATTGGCGAAATAAAATCTTGATTCGGAGTTCGCTTGCAAAATGGCCAAATCCCGGGTCTCATATACAGAAATTCAAGAAAAATCCCGGAAAAATAGCAAATGAACTCCAAAAATTTTGAAAATTTTCAAATCTCATTTTTAAATTATTTGGAAGATATTGACGAAAGAAAATCTTGATTCGGAGTTCGTTTGCAAAATTTTCAAATCCCGGGCCCCCTTATGTAGTAATTCAAGTAGATAAATCCTGAAAAAATACCAAATGAGTTCCAAAAAATTATAAAAACTTTCAGATCACACTTTTAAATTATTTGGAAGATATTGGTGAAGAAAAATCTGGATTTGGAGCTCGTTTAAAAAATGGTAAAGTTTGGGGGGCATAAAAGGGCAATTTTGGAAGAAAAAGATCTAAATAAATAGCAAATGGACTCGAAAAATTTTGAAAACTTCCAGAACTCAATTTTTTATTATTTTATAAGTATTGAAAAAATAAAATTTGAATTTGGAGTCCGTTTTTCATTTATTTATGTTCGGGGGGCAAAAAGTTTATTTTACCCTAGAAACCGAAAAGGGCTTTTCTTGCCTTTTAAAAAACGAAACATGGGCTGGAAGAAAAGAGGCTGGTCGGCCAAGGTCCAAGGCTAGGTAGATAGTTTCTGATTTTTTAATCAAAAGGCCAACAATGAAGAGAAAGTTATTTTTTTATCAAGCCTTTGCAAATAAGCCACATGGACCAATGCATGAAGATGGAGAGTGTCAACATAATGGCTTAAGATTCTTGAACAGCTGTAATTGTGGATAGCCGATGGCCTAATCTAAGGGTGATAATTTCATGTTTTAAACATCTTAGATCAATAGCCTCTGGATGAAAATTGGTTGATGGAAAAATGACAACATCCTAGCCTAGGGGGTCATTCGGCCACACTACAAGTGGGGAGTCTCTTTTTCATTTTCAGCTATTCACTCTCTATTCTCTCTTGGTTTTGTCTAATTTTTCTATCTATTTTTGAAAAGCAAAAATAAAAGTTTAGAAAAGAAAAGAACGTTAGAAGAGAAAGAGCTTGAAAGATAATTTCTAGAGGTTGCTTTAAGGACCATACTCTTCCACTTTCTTTGATTTTCCATTCTTGATTTGTTGTTTTGATCACTATTTTGGTGAGTTTCTTTTGATTTTTATTTTAAAATAAGTGTTTTTAATGTTCTTCTTTAAGTTCTTTCTTCATTCTTTCTTGTAAAAAGCTCTTGAAATTTTTTTTTCTTTGTTTTTGGAGATAGCCGAATGGCTTAGTTTTTGAGGGTTGCTGTTTGCATTTTTATTTTCATGTTATTCTTGATATTTAACAAGTTTTGATGCTTTAATCTTCTTCTAATACATAAATATGAAGCTTGTTTTAATTTGGTTGCTTGCTTGTTTCTATTTTTGAGTCTATTATCTTGTTATCATGTTTATTTTACTTGTCTTGCATTTTTGATTTTCTGTTTTCAAAATGTTTAAGTTAGTTTATGTTTTATATTTTGTAATCCATGTGTTTGTGAAAATGCTTATTGGTTTTCATTCCTTTACTTTATATTTGCATGATTTGAGTGTTATTCTTTAGCTAAGCATGTACTATATGATGTGTTTGTGAAAATGCCATACTCATTTTAAACATGAGGCCATTCGGCCACTTTCATATTGTGTGCTTTATGTGTGCATTTTTGTTATGTTAGTTGATAGGTTTGCATTTTCATGATATTTGGTTGAGTATTTTGTTTAAGCATGCCATGTTTTTGTGTTATTGCCATGCATATTTTAGGTTTAGGATTGGTTTGTTTTTCCATGCGTATTCATGCATTTTAGACATAGGTTGCATTAAATGCCATGCAAGTTCATTTAAGTCTAGGTCATTTTATTGATACCATGCATTTTTCATGTCATTTAGGTTTTAAATCATACATTTCATGCATCATATTTGCTGTATTTTTCATGCATTTCATGTCCTTGCCACTTGACTTATGACTTAGGCTAATCAATGGTTCAAAGTCATGCTCTCTTGAGCATACTTGTGGAAAATTAAATAGTTGTCAAATTGATTATTCTACCTTTGTGATTTTTTTTACTTAGCCAATTTTTTGCCTAACTTTTCAAAAGTATTAGCTACTTTTTTGAGTCATTTAGAGAGTCTCTAATATTTTTACTTTGATTTTTAAATGATTTTATCAAAGGCAAAAGAATGTGTTTTGGCAAAACAGTTTTTTCACCCAGTACTCGTACTTTCTCGATTTTTCTAGGCAATCATATTTAATCAAAAAATTAAGCCGATTTTTTAAAGTGTAGTTTTACATGTTATGAGTCTCCAGTATTTTTTTTTAGATTTTTTTGAATTTTCAAAAATAGGGAAAAAATTGTGCTTTAAAACTGGACAGTGGAGTCAGAATTGAATTTGAAGGAAAATTATTTTTCTGTTTTGGTTAAGTTACTTAGAGGGGGCTGATTAGAAATTTTAGCTACTGACTTAGGGTGGTTTCTAAGCATTTTTAAACTCTAAAAATGATTTTTTAAGTCTCGGGTTAAGGGTGGTCAAGTCCGGGATTTTAAACTTAGGAAGTTAGAGCCATTTAAAAAAGGTTTAGCTAAGTTTTTATTTTTAATCTAAACTTTTCAAAATTGTTTTCAAATAATCACAAAGTATTTTGATTTTAGAATATTTAATTTGATATATTTTCCTAAGGTAGCCGGATATCTTTTTAGATATACGGATTTCCTTAATTAAAGGAAAAAATACATTCTTATGCATTGCATTTTCCATATTCATGCATATTATATAATATGTAATTTTTGCTATATTTAATTTTCATGATGGTGTTATTATCTTTGATTTAAATTTTTGATATTATATTTTTTGTTATATGATTTTGAATGTTTTATGATATCCTATGCTTTTCATTTAGTTATTTTTGTCATATTACTTAGCATATGCTATGTTCATGCATTATTATTTTTATTTTCATGCATATTATATGACAGCATTATTTTATATTTCATGTCATTTAGATTATATGCCATATCATTTATATTTGCCATGTCATTTAAACTATTTCATTTCATGTAGAATATATTATGTTACCTAGGTCATTTCATTTCATTTAGAATATATTATGTCACTTATGATATTTTATTTCATTTAGAATAATATCATATGACTTAGGATATTATATTTCATATAGAATATATCATGATACCTAGGTCATTTCATTTCATTTAGAATATATCATATAACTTAGGATATTTCATTTCATTTAGAATATGCTAAGACATTTAAATTATATCATATCGTTTAGGTTACATTATATTATTTAGACATTGCTATGTCATTTTATTTATGTCATACATATTCATATTCATATTTTTTAAAATGTTTTGAAAAAGGTAATAATTTTCAATAAAATAAAGATATTCTCGAGTTAAAATAATTCATGAATTCTCTGCTGGGATTGCTGGGGAGGATATCATCAATTATCATTAATAATAGAATATCTTTTTTAAAATAAGAATGATTCGGAAAGTTTTCCAAACTAATAAAAATTTCTATATTTTGCCACGTTTGTTGGGGAATATAGGAAAATTTTGAATTTATAAATTCCGGATCATTTTCAATTAAAAATGAAATTATTTTTCTTTAAATTGGGAATTAACTTGAAATATTAAATTTAAAATCGACTTTTTACCGAGACTTGAGATAACACATGATTAATAAGGTACCGTTTTGTATACGGGCGTTGTAGAGGTGCTAATCCTTCCCCACACGTAACCGAGTCCCGAACCCGCTTCTTTGATTTCTCTGGTTTAAAATGCAGACTTGAAATTGGTTTTAAAAAAAATATTTTAATTAATTTTAAAATGTTTTATAAAACCGGTTTTAATAGGTGGTCGATCACACCTAACTAAAAAAGATTGGTGGCGACTCCATATCTTTTTCAAGGTCATTTTCAAAACCTTCATTTTTCAAGAGGTATTAAGTCGACTTTTTCTCGGTTTTTTTTAATGTCACGCTTAACGAATAATAAAGTCTTGCGATGAGACTTGTTATTTTTTAGGTTGCGACATAAAGAATAAATGAATTAATCACAAGGGTATATACAAAGAATGACCATGTATGTTACAAATGTATTCTACAATGAATGACCATGCATGTCAGGACTGTAACATGATGTCAATATGATACATGTAAAGAATAAAAGAATTAATCACAAGGGTATATACAAAGAAATTAATCAATCATTAAACGAAATTGGTAGGACCAATATTGATTATTCAAAAATCTCATTATGCAAGATTTGCCCCCAAATTTAATCCACAATTTTTGAAACATGTTTTCCCCGCAAAAATCAAAATATTATTTTCCAAAACCAATTTTTAAAAATGTTTGGGGTAGTGGGTCTTATTATGGCACGGGTGTCCAAATGTTCATTCAACACTATCGATCTACAATTCTTATTCAATCAATGAATGTTTATGAAATTATCAAATGAGATTATTATCACCATCTGTTTATTGAACAAAATGAGATAAAAAATACAATCATAGGTATACATGCTCTATCCCCATATGCATGAAATGTGCAAAATGCAAAAATGTTTGAAAAAGAATTTTTATATTTTCAATTTCAAAAAGTCATTGAATATTTGCCCCAACAGTATCATTGTCCGATGTATGTTCTATCACAATGAGATAAAAAATACAATCATAGGTATACATGTTCTATCACAATGCCTTTGGGTGGAAATTTAAATTTATTATGAGCGATGTATGTTCATCATTGCCCGATCTACAATGCTTACTCAGAATGTAAAATAGGTAACAAAATGTTGAAAATGTTCCTCCATGTGTTCCTAACTTCGTTACATCTATCAAAAATTCGGCAGGGCTTTGCCTATGTTGGCTTTGTATGGCTCACTATATATGGCAAATAAAGTTCTAAAAGGCCCCGAGTGGTTCCTAACTGTCGCCTGTGAAGGCTAGTAAGGCACCCCGATAAAAACAGGTTCAATTCGTTAGAGTATATTTCCCTAGCCCATGCGAAGGATAATCACGAGAGCTTAGGTAATTTAAACTATGGAAGTATTTTGCTAGCCCATGCGGAGGATCATCACTAGAGCGTATCTACTTTACTTCCACTTAAAGGACGAAACTCGGGTATGGAGCTCATGTTATGCAAATACACGTGTAGTGTGTGAGGAGAAACAACAAACCTTTCACCACTTATTCTACGCCCCTTATTCTAAATACCCCGACGATTTATTAAAACAACAATAAAGAATAGTCTAAAGCATTAACCAACCAGAGAATAATAGTAATATACAACATCAAATATACAGAGAAACAATAATATGCATGCAAATGAACATATTTAAAAATATTTCATTATTTTCAAAATTCTCTTTATTATAAAAAATGTGGGAATTAAAATTAAATACCAGCTAAAACCGACAAAACGAGACTTTTGATAACACACGACTAATTCTAGGTCGGACTCTCTAAACATCCCTAGCTGAGTCGCCAAGCTGTCACAACCTCTTTTTAAAAAAAGTCCAAAAATTGCCCCGTCGCGGGACATCGGCTTCATTAAAGGTGTGACATTGGAAAAATAGAGATAAAGACGACTTAATTCCTCTTGAAATAAAAGTTGAGGGTATGAAAACGACATCGAAAAAGAAATAGAGTAGCCACCAATCTTTTTTGGCTAGGTGTGATCGGCCACCTATTAAAACAAGTTTTTATAAAACATTTTAAAATTAATTAAAACAATTTTTAAAACCAATTTTGAAGTCTGCGCTTTGAACCAGAGAAAATAAGTGCGAGTTCAAGAATCGGTTACGTGCGAGGAAGGATTAGCACCCCCACAACGCCCGTATAAAATGGTACCTTATTAGTCATGTGTTATCTCGAGTCTCGGTGAAAGTCGATTTTAAATTTGGTGTTTAAAAATAATTCCCTTAAAAAATCATATTTTATTGAAAATGATCCGAAATTTATTAACATAAAATTTTCCATATTTCCCGACAAACTCAGCAAAACATTGAATTTTTCCTTGATTTTGAAATTCTCCGAATAACCCTCATTTCTGAAGAAAAGATATTATATCATTAATGATAATTGATGATGTCCTCCCTGGCAGACCCAGTAGAGAACTCATGAATTATTTTAACTCGGGAATAACCTTGTTTTATAAAAAATCTTTAATTATTTTTCATGCATTTAAAAAATGGTCATGAATATGCAAATCAATATTACTAAGATAAAAATAAACATGCATATTTATCATGACATGGCAAATATTTTATTATGACATGGCAAAAGA
Organism: Fremontodendron californicum; assembly: GCA_030761205.1. Lineage (NCBI taxonomy): Eukaryota > Viridiplantae > Streptophyta > Magnoliopsida > Malvales > Malvaceae > Fremontodendron > Fremontodendron californicum. The sequence continues at coordinate 13,256,474 of JAULJL010000002.1, forward strand.
ATTAATGACATGACGTTCATGACATGGCAAAATCTAAATGACATAGCCAAAAGAATGAATGACATGGCATATGAATTAATGACATGGAATAATCTAAATGACATGGCACATGAATGAATGACATGACATGCTTTACATGGCAAAATCTAAATGACATGGCACATGAATGAATGACATGACATGCTTGACATAGCCAAACCCAAATAACATGGCACATGAATGAATGACATGGCATGCTTAACATGGCATGCTTGACATAGCAAAATCTAAATGACATAGCATATGTATGAATGACATGGCATGCTTGACATGGCAAAATCTAAATGACATGGCATATGAATTAAGTATTCAATCATAAAAATGACATCATCATAGAATATTCACAAACATATCATGATTAAAATGGTAAATTTAGATATTATGGAATATGCTCACATCATTATTTTCAAAATTCATTTTCATGGATTTTTCATGTGGGAAATCATATAAATGGCATATGTCGAAAAATATTACCGTACTCCCCGGCAAATCCGGCAAAGCTTGGAAAATAATTCTTTCCTATGACATTTATATGTTCATGGAAAATAATTCTTTCCTATTCCATGAACACGTGCGTTGAATAATTTCTGAACCTCCCAGGCAAACCTGACAAATATTAGGAACTAATTCTCGCCAAATGTTTAGAAAATCGAGAAGCACGTTTTTATGGCAAATTAAATAAAAATATGTTAAATATGCAATACATGAAGATGTATTTCTCCCTTGAAGTAAGGACATCCATATACCTAAAGAAGGTATTCGACTACCTTTGAAAGAAACTTAACTTGGATTTTAAAAATCGAATGACTTTGGACTCGGATTTAAAAAATGTTGAAATTTTTTGATGGAAAAAGCTTTGGCCGAACCCTCATCTCTAAAAAATGCTCTAGTTTTTGGGTTGACTACCCATGACCCGATCTTTGTAAAATCAATTTTTATCCTTGAGAAGAAATGGAAATCAACCTAAAACAGTAGCTAATGACTCCAATCAGCCTCTCCTTTTTACAAATAAAAATCAAAAAATTATTAGTTTAGAGAAAAGTCATTCTAACTCCAACCAGTTTTAGAAAACTATTTTTCCACCCCTTATAAAAAAAAAATCAAAAAATTATGAAAAAATCAGTTGACTTGAAACATGATGTTCTTTATGAGGAAAAATCAGCTTTAAATTTGGACTAAAAATGACTTAATCAAAATTGCATTAAAGTCAGAAGAGTAAACTAAAATCTGTTTTACCGAAAATCATTTTTCCAACCTTGATAAGAAAAAAATCTAAAAATCTTGGAAAAAATACCAAAGGCTCACCTAAGGGTCTACTGAATATGGTTAAAAAATCTTTTTTTTTTTGACGAAAATAACTTAGTAAAAAAATGCTCAAAGTCAGAATATCCAACTTAACAACCCATTAGTTTTTCAACTAGCTTTCACAAGAGACTTTGGCAAGAGACCATTGATTGGTCTTAGCCAAAAATCAAGTTGATGATGGTATGAATGCATGATTTTACAGCCAAACAAACATATAAAAATGATCAAACATAAGCTAAAAAAAAAAAAGCAAGAAAAACCAAGGTTGGTTCCTTGGACACAGTGCCACCTAACCAAAATCACTTGATTAAAATTAAGATCCTCAAGCTTCTCAAACCTTTTATTTGATTTTTTAAAAGAAAAACCAAAGGAGAAAATCTATCCTACCACAATGGTGAAACCCACAATCAACAAGCAAACAAGAAAATCAAGCAAAGACAAGCACAATAAAGCCCTCTAGGTTTCGGCCATGGTGAAAATATGTTGAAAAATTCTATCAACTTTGTTATTTTGTAAAGAATAAAGGAAAGAAAAACTTTTAGAAATTTATTTTGAAAACCTTTTATTCAACAAATAAAGTTAACAATCACATGGAAAAAGAAGAGAAAAGAACATGAAATCAAAAAAAATAATTGAAGAAGAAGAGAGGAAATAGCTACCTAACAAAGCTTTCCAAATCAAGCACTCAAACTTCTCCTTCTTTCTCCCTCTTTCTCTCTTTCTTTTTCTCCAAGAGTGTAGTGAAAATTGCCTTTGAAAAAAAATGACTCTCCCCTCTTTTTTCTTAGGCTGGCCGAACCCCCTCTATATGTTGGTGTGCTCATCTTTTTTTTAGCCTTTGTCATGCTTTGCATGCTCTCCCAACATCGTTGCCACATGGCTAATTTTTATCCCCTCCTTGCATGATGCTTTCCTTAAATTAAGGATTTTGTCCCTCTTTTGCATGATACTTTCCTTAAATTAAAGGTTTCCTAACCTCTCATTGGCCAATAATGCCACCTAGATTATTTTTGTCTCCTATCTCTACAAAATATCTAAGCCACTTGTCATGATCATATGACTTACTAATAAAATATCTTCCTAGATGGCATTTTTAATCCTATTTGGCATCATCGCATAGTCTTCACATGCTCTTCACATGGCTTTGCAATTTGAAGGCCTCTCATTGGCCAAAAATGCCATGTAGGCAAGTAGTGGAGAATCTTGTCCTTTTTTACAAATGTCATCTTGCTATTCAATCTTGGCCATTTGATTCAAGATGATCACACCTCTTCTTCCAATCAATGAACTGGCCGAAAATGGCCTAGAATTTTCCAGGCCATTCTTTTTTCTTTTCTTTTTTTTGCAAAATGGCCCTTTTTTATTTTTTCGTTAAAATTGCATTTTGGCCCCCAAACTTAATTTATTTGCAAATGGACCCCAATTTAGGATTTTTATTTTTATTCCATCCCATCCAATGTAAAACTCAGTTATGGAGTTTTTCATAATTTTCCTAGCTCGTTTTTCATTTTTCTCGAATTTTTCTCTAAAAATTCGGTTTAGTGCCTCCCAAAACTTGTTTATTTCCGTTTGAGATCCGATTCTGGATTTTTATTCTCCAATACCTTCCATCAAATATAAAACTTAGTTCTGGAAGTTTTCATAATTTTACGAGCTCGTTTTCTATTTTCCTGGATTTTTCTCTTAAAATTTCGGTTTAGTGCCCCCAAACTTTGTCTATTTCCATTTGAGCTCCGATTCCGGATTTTTCTTCTCCAATATTTTCCATCAAATATAAAACTTAGTTCTAAAAGTTTTCATAATTTTTCGAGCTCTTTTTTATTTTTCCTGGATTTTTCTCTTAATTCAGTTTAGTGCCCTCAAACTTTGTCTACTTCCATTTGAGCTCCGATTCCGAATTTTTATTCTCCAATCCCTTACATTAAATATAAAACTTAGTTCTGAAAGTTTTCATAATTTTCCGAGCTCAGATTCTATTTTTCTCGGATTTTCCAAAATTGCCCTTGAAATCTCAGTTTTACTCGAAACGGGCCCATTTTCTAAATTTTCTTTTTCCACTGCCTTTTTCATATATTGAATTGAAGTTGGACCGAAAATGCCCAATTTCTACATTCGAATTACTCTCCAATTTAGTTTTTCCCTTTTTTCTCAAAATTGAGAATTTTCTCTTTTTTCCTGTTTCTCCTCCAATCGGCTTTTCCTTTGGATCCACTTCAAATTGAGACTTGGGATATTTTTATTTATTTATTATTCATCAACTAGGGGCTTCAGTTTTACCAAATCGGACCATCTCTGTAGTTTTTCCCAAATTTGTGAATTTTCTATTTATTCATTAAATCCTTATTTTCCTTTTTCTCTTTAAACCAATTCTTCCTTCAACTCCGCTTCAAAATTGGACCTTCCAATATCCATATTTATTGATCTTATTCCATTTGAGACTTTCAATTTCATCCAATTTGATTATTTACGCACTTTTCCCCTAATTTGCAAAATTTCTCATTTTTCCTACAGTGAATTTTGCAATTTGTCTTCCAACCTCTCTATCTTCAATTGTAGATCTCCGATTATCAAAATTCTTTCATCATTGTTCAATTCAACTTCGAATCTTGCTTTTGACTAAGAGTTTACTTTTTTAGGGGTTGACTTTTTAGGATTGGCTTTTTCGAAGTTGACTTTTTTGATTGATTTTTCGTGTTGACCTCGGAATCAAAGTCTTGGAGACCCATCTGTGGAATGGGAGAGTTTCTTTGTATTCTGGGAAGTTGAAAGGAAGAAATTACCTTGTTTAGGGGGCCCGAACAAAATTAGATGTCTACAACTACAAATATATCAATGAATATTTAAAATCTTCATTGTACTTGTAATTAATTGCTGTCATCTTTAGTCACATATAATGAGGTTCAATGTTTAAGCAAAATGATATACCAAAAAGCATATAACATTTATATGTATACACATCAGTTATAATTTATTTTTAAAGATGGAGATAAACAATTATATCTCAAGCTGAGAATTCTTTTGCACTTTCTTTCACAGGATCAGATGGAACCTTTCTTCTTTAAGCGGAATGCTGGCCACACTTGGTTGAGCTTCAAGTTTCTGGATTGGGCTGATGCATGAAAAACTTAGTTCATCTGGTTGCAAGGTTCCTAGTGGACTATCTCTAAACAAAGACATTTTATTTCATAAATGAAAACACGAACATTTAGCTGATACATGCAATCAAAACATGAATTGTCAACTATAAATAAGGCATATACTCTGACAACTAACAGAAGTGAAGGAGCAGTCCATCCACTCAAACTAAAGCAGTCCATTATCATAATGGATATAGAATAGTAGAAATAAGGCATATACTATCTATATATTCAAAAATATAATATAATATAATATATTCGACCTTAATGTTTTGGACTTCTACTGCCAATGCCATCCATTCAAGCTAAAACATAAAAAGGCAACTCAATGAGAGACATGTAGAAAGAACATCAATATAATAGAAACTATGTATATTTTAGAAAATATAATATATTTCATAGAAGGGCAAGATACTGACTGTTCCTGCAGTTCGTATAGATGATGAAAAGGTATTATGCTTCAAGCGTGACAACTCAATCAAAAACCTGCATAATTAAATTTTGCAATCAATTAAAGGGAGTACACTGCACGTAACAGAAAGTAAGAAACTGAAACAATTAAACACATATTTGAGCACAATAAAAAACATGCAAAAAACTCCAAATAAAAAAACCATGATGTTTATCTCAACACCGTAGCTCTGGCTCCGCAGGCATCGTAGGAAAACTCCTTCTTTTAGCTAGATCTGCCTTCGATGGCCTCCCTTTCTTCTTCCTCTTCATGATTTGCCCCAATTTTTTCACTTTCTCTCTCTAAAACCCTCACTTTCTTTGCTGCGAGCTTTTGTCTACTCTAAAATCACCTAGACAAGGGAACCAATTATGATAAGCAATAAGAAGTAATGCTGCAAACAAATCAAGATGAGACTCCACGTATATGATCAAATTCATCCATTGAAATAATGGGGAAAAAGAATAAGGATGCATACCATGATATAGAGAAAATCAAAAGGAAAAATAAAAGTCTTGTATTTTGATATAAAAGCAACTCATCTTTCTGTTAAGTATCGTTAACCTTTTATGACCTTATTCTACTCTTATATATCAACAATATGATGCGTGTATGATGCATGGTGGCAGTTAAGGCAATTAGTATTGTTAGCTAAGGCAGTTAAGTCAGTTACAGTTAGTATTGTTAGTTGTTATTGTTAGTTGTTATAACAGAATGAACTGAATCAACCCAACTTGATTTCATTGATTTGTATAAATTGTACACTTGTATAGAATTACAGATATGAATGAATTCAGTACAATTTCCATCTATCTCTATTCTGTTTCTTCTTCTCTTCTTCTCTGTTCTCTTGTTGCCAGGTTCTTCTCGAGGGTTGTTCAGAGCTTCCAACTCTCCTGAATTCCTTGGTTAGTCAGTACAGCCTGCATCAAGTGGTATCAAGAGCTTCTTTCTTGGCACCTGGAAATGGCAGATAATACCAGATCACACGACTTCAAGAAGTTTGAAGAGGCTGTCAAAGATTCCTTGAAGGAAATCTCAGCCAAGATCCATGGTCAGGAACTCAGTCAAGAAAGGATCATTGCGGCATTGAGACAAGATATCTCTGCTCTCAACCTCCAGCAGAATCTCATCATGAGCCAATTTCAAGGAACCGAGTCTGGGACTCAGGCAGCAACAGCTCCCCAGGGGAGGGGACAATACATGGCCACTCGACAGGCCAAGGTGGATTTTCCCAGATTCACAGGGGATGATTTAGGGGGGTGGATTTACAGATGCCAGCAATTCTTTGAAGTAGATGGAACTCCAGAAACAACCAAGGTTAAGCTGGCAGTCATCAATCTGGAAGGAAGGGCATTACAATGGCATCAGAATTGGACCAGATATAAAGGTGGCAATGCAGTCACTTCTTGGGACGATTTCATTCAAGCCCTGGAGGCTCGTTTTGGGAATAAGCTTGGGTGTTATACAATGGGATTTCAAACAATTAAGAATGGAATTCATTGTTGAGGGGAAGAAACATGTTCTCAAAGGTGACCAACCTCAACCAACTCTCAGAACTGTTACCAGCAAACAGATGGGCAAACTATTACCTCACTCTTCACAGTGTTCATTAATACAGCTGTGTTGCATGATGATCAAACCAGATTCTGAATATACACTCCAAACGATCAGCCCTACTATGGATGAAGCAACAACAATTCCCCAGGAGATTCAACAACTTTTACTCAAGTATGCTGGTCTATTTGAGGAACCTAAAGAGCTTCCTCCTCATAGAGAACATGACCACCAAATCCTGCTAAAGGAAGGTACTGCAGCAGTTAATCTGAGGCCTTATAGACATTCTGCACTTCAAAAGGATGTGATAGAACAGATGACTCAGGAGATGTTGACAGCAGGCCTCATTCAGCATCGTAATAGTCCTTTCTCTTCCCCTGTGGTTCTAGTCAAGAAGAAAGATGGCACCTGGAGGATGTGTATTGACTACAGGGAATTGAATAAAGGAACCATTAAAGACAAATACCCTATTCCTCTCATTGAAGAGTTATTGGAGGAGCTTCATGGAGCTGCATGGTTCTCCAAGATTGACTTGAGGTCAGGCTATCATCAGATTAGAATGCATCCTCCTGATGTGCATAAAACAGCATTTAGGACCCATGATGGCCATTATGAGTTCTTAGTCATGCCTTTTGGCCTCACAAATGCTCCTTCCACCTTTCAGAGCCTGATGAATGATATATTCAAGCCTTACTTGAGGAAATTCACCTTAGTATTCTTTGATGACATCTTGGTGCATAGTAAGGATCTTTCTACACATGTGCAGCACTTAGAAATGGTCTTTCTGAAGCTACAACAACATTCCCTACTAGCCAAGAGGAGCAAATGTTACTTTGCTCAACCCAGGGTCGAGTATTTGGGCCATTTCATATCTGCTGCAGGAGTCTCTACTGACCCCAAAAAGATTGCTGCAGTGCAACAATGGCCCATTCCCATGAATGTCAAACAATTAAGGGGATTTTTGGGTCTCACAGGGTACTATAGGAGGTTTGTTAAGAATTATGGGCTTATTAGTAAGCCACTCACAGAATTATTGAAGAAGGACCAATTCATTTGGAGTGAGCAAGCTACTGCAGCTTTTCAAGCCCTCAAAGTGGCCATGACCTCCTCACTTGTGTTACTCTTGCCTAATTTTTCTCATCCCTTTGTCATTGAGACTGATGCATCTGGTAATGGCATTGGAGCAGTGCTGATGCAGCAAGGTCATCCAATTGCCTACATAAGTAAGTCACTTTCCCGTAGGCACCAAGGGCTCTCAGTGTACGAGAAGGAACTTTTAGCCATTGTATATGCAGTAACAAAATGGCACCATTACTTAGTGGGACAACGTTTCAGCATTAAGACTGATCATCAGAGCCTGAAACACTTGCTGCAGCAGAGGATCACCAACCCTGGCCAACATGCTTGGCTCACCAAATTAATGGGGTATGATTATGAGATCAGCTATAAAAAGGGAAAGGAAAATATTGCAGTAGATGCTCTTTCCAGGGTCCAATCCCATGAATTGATGCTTATGGCTATCACCAGTGTTTCATTCGAGTTATGGCCCTTAATACAGGCTAGTTGGGAAAATGATCCTGACTTGAGCAGGGTCATCCTACAACTACAGCATCAACCAAAATCTGATTCTCCCTATACATGGAAGGATGGACAGCTGAGATGTAGGGGAAGACTAGTGATAGGAAAGGATCCCACACTACAAATTCGAATCATTCAGCTGTATCACACTGGAGGAATGGGAGGTCATTCTGGTATGCATGCTACAACAAAGAGACTCATGGCACTGTTCTATTGGAAGGGGTTAGCTAAGCAAGTGAGGCAGTTCATACGAGAATGTGATGTCTGCCAGAGATTTAAATATGATCCTCGTGCTTCGCCAGGGTTGCTCCAACCTTTGCCAATACCTGCTGAAGCATGGTCTCAGGTGAGCATGGATTTCATAAAAGGATTGCCCAACTCCTTTGGCAAAGATGTCATCTTAGTAGTAGTTGATCGTCTCACTAAATATGCTCATTTCATCAGCCTGATTCATCCTTACACAGCAATGACAGTGGCTCAAGCTTATATGGATTTTGTATTCAAACTCCATGGTCTTCCTACAGTTATCATCAGTGACAGGGATCCTATCTTTCTTAGCAATTTCTGGCAAGAACTTTTTAAGATCCAGGGGGTCTCTTTACATATGTCCACTGCCTACCATCCTCAAACGGATGGTCAGACAGAGGTAGTTAACTGTTGCCTGGAAACCTACCTCAGATGTGTATCAGGGGAACAACCTAAAGCTTGGAGCAAGTGGTTATCTCTGGCTGAATAGTGGTATAACACTAACCATCATTCAGCTATCAATATCACCCCTTTTGAAGCACTTTATGGGTATCCTCCTCCTCTGCATGTCCCTTATTTCCCTGGAGACTCTCTGGTGCACTCAGTTGATACAAGTTTGCAGGCTAGAGAAGATATGATGCACTTATTGAAGCATCATTTGAGTAGAGCTCAACAAAGAATGAAGGTACAAGCTGACAAACATAGAAGTGACAGGCAGTTCCAAATTGGGGACTTGGTCTATTTGAAGTTACAGCCCTACAGACAAAATTCCTTGAGTGATAGACAATTCCAGAAGTTGGCTCCCATGTATTTTGGTCCATATAGGGTTGTTGACAGGATAGGAATGGTGGCTTACAGGTAGCTTTACCTGACAATGCAAAAATACATCTAGCCTTCCATGTGTCCCAGCTGAAGAAAAAGGTAGGTACTAGTCCTATGGTGCACTCCCAACTTCCGTTACCTGGTCTTTCTCCTACTCTGGAACCATTAGCTATTTTGGAAAGAAGAATGGTGAAAAGAAGTCAGCGTGCTGCAACTCAGGTTTTGGTTCACTGGTCCAATTCCTTCCCTGAGGATGCTACTTGGGAATACTTGTATGATTTGCAACAGAAATTTCCTGATTTCCAACCTTGAGGTCAAGGTTTTGTTATGGGAAGTGGATTGATGCGTGTATGATGCATGGTGGCAGTTAAGGCAGTTAGTATTGTTAGCTGAGGCAGTTAAGTCAGTTACAGTTAGTATTGTTAGTTGTTATTGTTAGTTGTTATAACAGAATGAACCGAATGAACCCAACTTGATTTCATTGATTTGTATAAATTGTACACTTGTATAGAATTACAGATATGAATGAATTCAGTACAATTTTCATCTATCTCTATTCTGTTTCTTCTTCTCTTCTTCTCTGTTCTCTTGTTGCCAGGTTCTTCTCGAGGGTTGTTCAGAGCTTCCAACTCTCCTGAATTCCTTGGTTAGTCAGTACAGCCTGCATCACAATAATCTGAAACCAAGTAAATAAAACAAAAAAAGTAAATAGGCTTATCACATAATCCAAAGGCTAACCAAAAACTAATGTTTTCAGAGGAAATCAAATGGCAAAATTTGCTGAGACAATCCAAAGATATCTTTGATCACATCTTAGGGGAAGTATCTCAAGGCAATTTTAATATTTATGAAATACCAATACATGGACATATAACTGCAAGATGCTAATAGTACAAATTATAACAATTTAACACTACCACAATGTAAAGAAAGGTATTATCAAATCTCAATATTTATTTCTTCACCCACTCCAATAAAACATACTAAAGCAAAAGTATTGTAAAAAAAATCAAAGATTGAGAAAAAGAATAACAATAGATAGTTACCACTTACCTTAAAGAAAAGTAGAATTTTCAAAAATAGGAGCACTTCTAAAGAGATTTTCTGAAAAAGAAAAAACACACAAATATCAATGCAAAAAATTATAGATGCAATAGATAAAATAGAAATAATGTAACAATGGAAACATGAAATGGTACAGGGAAGAAAAAAAAGCAGCATAATCTCATTGTTTTTAGCTTTTAGCTCAGCAACTTAGCTAAAAGAAACAAACACGAATTTCTCTATTTCAGATTCTATATTACCAACAACAACAAAAAAACCTAACACAAATGATAAAAATGAAACAAAGAAAGATTTTTTTGTGTAATTGCAAACCACTGAATCTGCCACTCTTTGGTGCAATTGCAAACCCCAATCAATAAAGCTTCCACCCTATTTTCCACTGTTAAAAATGAGAGCAAAACCAACTAAAACAATGGTAGTGTCAGGCATCCCTACCTTAGCCTGATAGCTGATAGACATATGAAAATAAATGACTTTTTGTTGTGCTAAGTCCTTTTGTACAAACTGCAAGTTGTCTCTATCTCGACCCAAAGTGTGAAGCATTGGAACTCAGCTGAGAAGCAAAGCAAAAGAGAGGGAAGGTCTTTAAGAAAATTTAAAATTTTAAAAGTTAAATAAAAATTATTCTGCATCTAACAGGGAGCCCCAAAAGTAAAAGGAAAAACCAAATTCACTTTGCAATAAAACCCAAATCAAAAGATCACAAAAAAATAATATTACGGTAATGCCAAGAGCAAATTCATAGGAAAAAGAAAAATACCTAGATTTTAAATCTGTTAAAAAAAGAAAAAACTTTCACCAAAATTTCAAGATCACAATCAAAACAACCTTACCAAAAACCCAAAGAAATGGTTTGGGAGAAAATGTTTAAGTTCAAAAGCAGCAGTCAATATTAATCTGGCAAATTTTTCGTTTTAAAAAACTACAAAAAAATCTAAAACTAAAAAAGAAACGAAAGCAAATACCCGTAGACGGTCTCAATTCATCGGGTCCAGTCGGCAACAAACACCCATTGTCTCCCCATCTTCCTCACTCACTCCCTCCTTTTCTTTCACTTTTTCTTCAGACATCTTTTGTCCTCTTCTGCTTCCCGAAACTTCTATTTCTTTTCCTTTTTTTTCAATTAATGTAGCTTAGCTGGTTAAACAACCCTTGACCCCTAATCCACCCTAATATCTAAATAAAATATCTAAATTAACCCCAAAAGATAGTTAAAGACATTGCTTAGCTGTTGCCAAATCCATGTCTCAATTTTTCAAATTCAAGCATGCCATTGATTCTGGGGATTGTTTTTAAGGTAAGTAATAGATTAGAGAGTCATTTGTCTAATTCAAGTAGCATCATGACCTAGAACTGTTAACATATATGCACAGCCATTAACCAATTCATAAACATATTATCATATCTCAGTCCATGGCATCTAAAAACCCAAGCCACAAAATCAGAATATGAGTATGCAAATACAAAATGTTGCCAACATCTTGACACAAGCTCTAAGCATAAAGAAGAGCTAGACATCTGCAGCAAGGTTGAAGTCAAAGGAGGATCTATCGGGATTACATTCACTCAATTGCTTAAGTATGTAATCCCTTCTGAATTCCTTTGGCAAAAAAATATCCACAAACAAAAACATTCGAAACATAGTCTCCATCATCTCCAATTGTAAAATAAGAATTGTAACCAATTGCATCTTCTTTCTTATTGCTAAAACGAGCCACAACTGTTTAAAACAAATATTGACAAAATTGGTAAACCCATAAAACAAACATAAGAACAACATATGTCAATCTCATAACAATATTTTAGCCAATAAAGAAAACATAGAAATTTAGCTTGTACATGAATCTTGCATATATATATATATATATATTTGTTAAAAGGGTTAAGAAAACTATTAATGTGGAAAAGGAATAAAATTTGCAGAAGAAATTGTGTACTTAAATTTTCAGAAAGGGTTTCCACAATTGAGCTTGGTGCTGCTAAAATGAATAAAGATAGTGGAGAAGTGAAAGAGCTTAAAAAACAATTTTCTTCATGTGCCCTAGGTTTTTGTCCTACATTGTAACTTAAACTGTTAGAGCTGTCTACTGCTGTCAAACCTATGCTTATATTTACTCATTTATTTTGTGTAAACATTGTTTCACTTGTTTATCTATTTTCAACTTTTTCAGATAGCTAGTTTTAAAGTAGCCTTAGCAGTGATCTATCTAGTAGCCTTGCTAACACTGAGGTATAATTTAAGTGCCAAATTTTAATAAAGATGCTAAAAAACAAGCTACAAACACTGGAAACTATGGTGTATAAGTATCTCAATATAATTTAAGTTCCCTTAATAAAGATACTAAAAAAACCAAGCTACAAACCAGGGTGTATCTTAATAAAGATGCTTAGAAACAAGCTACAAACACTGGATGAATGTTTCTGTTACAGTCAAAGACAAACAAAAGTTATGGGAACCTTATCCACACTTCAAAGCTCAAACCCATGTGATAATCATATTCAAGATAACCATACATGAGACCATTTCTTAAACAAACAAGAAGAAGAGGACATCCATTTGATCCCATTTTTTTTGTCACCGAAGTTAACATATCACAGACACAAGAAAACCAATGATGCATCAGAAAAATAAAATAAAGATGCGCGGTTACAGTTTAGACTTCTTAATTATTTTCTTACCTGATATAATCACCTAATTAAGACAAACAATAATAAAAAATAAAAAAAAATAAAAAAAAAAAAAAAAAAAAAACTCTTGTTATTGGCCTTGAGCAGTGTATGTAAGAAAAAGAAACACTTTACTAAAACATAGTTATAATTCAACCAAAATTCATTTAAATCAGAGCAAGAAATTGGGAAAGAGAAAATTTATACTAACTAAATATGCAATTGGGATGGTGTAGCTTGGAGCTCGGAGGCAGGATGATGTGTTGCAGCTAAGACCTTCCAGGCGCGGTGCAGCTACAAGGCAGAGTACCGATGTAGCTGGGTGGTCGGAGATTGATTAGCGCCAAGCTGGATAGGTGGTGACAGAGGATGCAAAGGGCTAAGGTTTATGAAATTAAAGGAATTAGGACTTGAGAAAGGTTAATTTAGATTGGTAAAAGTTCGTAATTATTGGCAAAAGTAAAGGTAAAATGGTCCCAAAGGTTAAAGTAATAAAGGCATAAAAGAGACAAATGTTACAATACTTCCGGAATGTAACAATACCTAATGCTAAGGTGGGTATGAGATTACCCTCAATATGACTGAATAATGTCACTGTAGGTAATTTAACATTATCGAATTTTAAGAATTTTTAAAACCAAACAAGGTTATCTCATGACGAAATCTCAGATTCCAGACGATAAAAAAAAATTATCCGAATCAAACGGCCCCTTAATGTCAATTAATATTTGAGTTAAAGAAAACAATGATATAACCTTTAATGAATCACGTAATGATATGTGACATATCAATCATTCATAGGAATTACTTTAATTTACTTAAGCACACATGACAAGTCACGTCTCAGTTTTAAAAAGTATAAAAAAAAAAATTATTTTAAAAAAATATTTTTAGTAAATAAAAAATTTATATATTTTTTAAATAACAAAAAAGTCAAAATATTTTATTTTTAAATAAATTTTAAAAATAATTTTTAAAAAAAAAATGTATGCATATAAAAAAATAAAATTTTAAAAACAGTAAAAACCAAAACTCTAAAAAAATTATGTTTTGAAAAAAAAATGAAAAATTTTAAGAAGTAAATTTATTTTTCAAAAAGAAAAAGAAAAACGATAGTATTTCTATTTAAAAAAATTTCCTTCTTTTTTTTTCTTCTCTTCGTTTACTTTTTTTCTCCCTTTCGATCATGTTCTTCATGGCCGATTTGCCCAATCGTCGACCAAATATAGCTAGCCTAGGTCGAGTCTCGTAGGAGGCAAAAAAGACTAAAAACAAGGTTGAGGATAGCTTGAAAACAAGTTGGCTCGACCACACATTTGAGGGGAAACTGACTTGTTTTAGGTCGAATCCCACCTCATTTTAAGCCATTTTTGGCATTTCAATGTCGAATTTGGCCAGCCGGTCGACAATTGATTGGATCCGTCATGAATAACTGGATCAATAGGGGAATAAAAAAAGACAAAAAGATTTAATAAAAAATTTGTTTTTTTTTCTGAAAAAATAATTTTTTAAAAGATTTATATTTTATGTTTCAAAAAGTTAAAAAAAGAAAATTAAAAAAATTATGAGGCACGTGTGCGTCACACAAGCAAATTGAAATAATTTTTATGAATAATGTGATAATTATTATGTCATATGTTATTATATGATTGATTGAAAGCTATGACATCATTTTCATTTAATGGTATTAGCTTAAGTACTAAATTACCATACAAAAGAATACTACAAATAACATATTACATATTTTAGAAGTAAAAATATCATAGTAAAAAAAAAAATTAAATATAAAAACTTAATCCTTATTTAAAGTCCCATGCTCTCTTAATATGCGTCACCTATGGCTATGTGCCCTAGCGAAGGAATGGAAAGGATAGGAAGTTGTTTTTTAGTGTAGATTTGATAATTTGTGTATTTATATAGTATTTGTATTATTTTTTTGTGTCATAATTTTATTTAATCTGTTATATATTTATATAAATTTTAGTACGTTAATAATTCGTGTTATATAGATTTTGACACGTTCTTATATTCATGTTGTGTCGTGTTTTAGTTATTTTTTATATTGTATTTGTGTCGTATCCAAAATCGTTATAAAAAAAAAATTATTAATGCAAAAAAATATATCTTATTAATTTATAAAACGACCCAAACTTTTTTTTTAATTACTTGCCAAACATTTTGAATGAGATAATATCAAAGTTTACCAATATAATAATGGCATGAGACTTAGGGTGTGTTTGATAAATCATTGAAAATTTTCAATGTATTGAAAAAGAAAATTTTCAACATTTAATTTTTTCAATATATTTGATAACCCACATTAAATTTTACTTAATAGAAAATTTTTAACAAAAAAGTGTTGTATGAGATAAGTAGGTAAAGAGGTACTTATCATTTAATGCAGAAAATATTAAGTCAATTAAAATTTATATTTAAACTAAATTATTATTTTTTGTTACAATAGATGTGATATTTAAATTATCCCTTTTAATTTTTATCCAAAAATATCTAAAATAATATAAAATATTATGTTAATAAGATTAAAATTGTGAAATGAATAATTTTTAAAATTCAAGATTTACAGTTATCAAACAATAAAATTATATTCAGTACTTAATTTTTAGTAATATACCAAACAATTTTTATACTAAAAATTCAGTGCTTATAAATTCAGTACTAAAAATTCAGTACTTAATTTTTCAGTTTATCAAACAACACTTTAGTTACTCATGAACTCTAATTAATTTTATCTTTATATAATAAATTAACCCGTTTAAAGGTATTTAAAGGAACGTTGTCCAAAAAATTTTATTCTAATAAAAATAATTGAATATAATCAAAAAAATTTATCTGCAAAATTAATCTTATCATTAAAATTTAAAATTATAATAAATAAAATTAATTTAAAATGAAAATTTATAAATTTAATAAATAAAAAAATGTCCATATTTATTAGCTCAAAAAAATTTATATACCCGTGTTTTATATATACTAATTTTTGTTTTCTTGTAAAGTAGTTTAATTTTTTTTCTAAAATGTATATCAATAAATATTGGATATTAAAAAATTTATTTTCTAAACAATTTACAACATTTTAAATTCATAACAATGTTATGAAAAAAAAAATTAAAGGAAAATAAGAAGTAAGTTTATTTATTATGTTTGTGGTTTTAATTGTCTTAAACTGTCTTTAATTTTTATTTTGTAATTAGTTTTAAGCCCGTGCGATATACGGATATGTAATTATATATTATAAAAAGATTAATTATAATAAATTTATTAGTTATATATTTTAATGGTAATGTGAAATAAGTAATAAAAAAATAAAATTTGGATATTGACATGTTTGTAAACAAAACAAATCAATGACAATAAAACATTGCACATAGGAAATAAAGAATGATCGTTACATATTAATTAGTAAAAAATAGACAATGACAATTACAAAAGAGAATAATAAAAATTAAAAACGTTAAATAAAAAAATGAAGCAATTAAAAAAAGTATGTATGAGTGTGTACACACAAATTTCGTAAAATTTCTCCTTCTACAGAGTGAATAAAGATTGTCGAACATAACAAAAAAGAGTATACTAACCTTACGCATTGCATCAAACAAAGATGAAGAAAAAAGATACATAATGAAATCAAAATATTAAAGTAGACCTTCAATATCTTATACTTAATTTGCATAAAAACAATCTATTTACATTGTAGGAATAGCCCCTAAAACAAAAATTATGAAAATAAGTATGGAAAGTGTGGGAAAAGCAACTGAAAATGGTAGTGCATATAGCAATACAACTTGGAAGTAAACTATTATGAGAGAACCAATTCTCAACTTATCTGCTAGCAATTACATGAATAGTTCTTTTAGAGCATGATCAAATATTATAGTTCTTCTTGGTTGAGTCCCTTTTAGTTAACCAGTCAACCATCTAAAACAATTAATATTTAGAGTTTTGAACTTGAATATCAAAAAAAAAAAAAAAGTTTAAATTAATTGAGAGAGATTTAAATTATTGGTCATAATCAAATCAAATTAAATTAAAAATTAATTGAGATAGATTTAAGCTATTAAATATAAATGTAATTATTAGAATCAAATCAAACAAAAAACATTAAATAAAGGACACATGACACAAATTCGAGATATCACATGCCAAATAGTAAGACTATTCACATATTAAAGTAGACAATAATTCTCTTTTCTTGATTTAAGTAGAAAGAATATAATACTAATCAAAGTAAGTTTTTATATACTATAAATTTAGACACATAAAAGTTATAATTTTTTTTAACGTAATTGGTGGGTGATTAATTAAGAGTTGTCTCTTAAACTAAATTATTTTAAATTAATCAACTTGTCATTTAATCAACTTGTCAAAATATATAGTAAATGGTAGATTTAATTTCGATAGTCAATTAATGTAAAAATTTTAATTGATTAATAGGCACATGACATAGCATCAATTTAGATTGTCCACATATCAAAAGAATAGACCATCCACATTGAATATTTTCCTTTTTTACCAAAAGTTTTGACTTTTATATATTTATATAAGACTTGTCAAAGTATATAATAAATGGTAGATTTAATTTCGGTAGTCAATTAATGTAAAAATTTTAATTGATTAATGGGCACATGATATAGCATCAATTTAGGCAGTCCACATGTCAAAAGAATAGACCATCCACATTTGATATTTTTCTTTTTTGCCAAAAGTTTGGCTTTTATATATTTATATAAGATTATAATTTTGTTTAAAGTATAAATAGTTTTTTTATATATTTGAAATTGTCAAAATTTGATCATTAGTCATTGAATTAAGAATCTAACATTCTACCAACAAACGACATAAGTGTTGGCTAAAGGATAAATAATTGTTCTTAAGGAAGTTATGAAAAAGGGTGATTGAAAAAGAGTTGATAGAATAGTAGTTTTTTTTTTTTTTAACGCCAATAATATCCATAATCTACTTAATGAATTAAATTTTGATGTGATTTTATTTTATTTTTTCCATTTTCGTTTTTTTTTCCTCCTTTGCTTATTAATTTTTTTAGAGGCTACTTAAATAACATGTTTAGAATACGAGCTTTGTTTTTTAAATGTGTATATCATATGAAAAAAATAGAAGTTCCTATTAGTAAAACTTTTGGATTTTTAATACGAGCTTTGTTTTTTAAATGTGTATATCATATGAAAAAGATAGAAGTTCCTATTAGTAAAAATTCATACTTAATAGATGGATTTCAGACCTTAACATGTTTATGGAGCTAAAATCTTAGCATGCTCAAGTAGAATATCTAAATTTGATAAATCCCAAAACTATGCTGAAACAAGGGTCACACTGAACAGCCAACTTCACCGAATTTTATCTTTTTAACCGCTTATCGGTTTTGGGTGATTCAAAAACCAAAATTCTCATATTGAAGTCTAGTTTCTAGGGAAAATATCAAAAAAATACAAACCCAGCTGTACCGAACCCAGAAAATCTGAACAGAAAGCATGCTCAAATTCCCCTGTTTTGCTTTTTCTTCCCATTTTCTTGTTCATGCTTTCAAATCCTTTTATTAGGGCAAATTTATCACTATACTTTAACTAAATATTGAATTTTGCCACTAAATTTTAATTTTTGATTGAATTTTGGGCAAAGTTATCAATATATTGATTTTTTTTAATTGTCAAATTACCTATATTTCGTAATTATTTACCAAAATGAGCTGTTTTTTTATCCGTTTTGAAGTCGCCATATGATATGGCGACTTCCCAACTTCATATTTTATTTTATTTTTAAAATTAGGCTCGGAAGTCGCCATATGATGATATGGCGACTTCCGAGCTTGAAAATGAAACAAAAAAATAAAAAAACACAAGGAAGTCGCCATATGATATGGCAACTTCCCAGTGTAATTTTTTTGTTTTTAAGGTGTTGGGAAGTCGCCATATGATATGGCGACTTTGCAACACCTTTTTTTTAATTATTTAATTTAATTTTAAAAAATATATTTTTTAATTATTTTAAAAGCCTAAATAATTTATTTTTTATAATATTATTATTTGTATATATAATTAATTATTTATTTATATAATGATAAATAAGAATGTAATAATAAATAAGAATAAATCAGCATATAACATGGAATGTGAAATATGTAAATATTACAAGTGCAGAATATGTAATTGGTTCATTGTTGATGCAAACTCTCTCCCGATGTGCGAGGTTGATAAGGACATTTTCGACGGCTATGACCTTCATTTCTGCATAATCCACAACGTTTTGGTTGGCCTGTCTCCCTGAGGTCCATTTCATTACGAATACGACTTGATTTTGGCCGACCATGTGGATCTCTTCGCATTTCTGGATTAGGTCACACTTCTGGTCCATTATATTGAGGCCAATAACCTTCATTTGCAACTGCTTCAAACTCATGCCTATAAACATTGAATATAGTGTCAAGTTTATAGAAATTGTCCACATATTGCATGCAATCTACATGGACATGTGCACAAGCAGCAACTATATGTGAACAAGGAAACCTTTGTGCTTGAAACTTCCCATAGTCACACCACATCTCACTAAGATTTACTTTGTACTTCATTGCAGCAACTCCCTCTTGTGGGTCAAGTAACTCCTCAATCAAAAAAGATTGATTTGCACGCGTAAAATTATGAACCGAGTGGGAGTTAGCTTCCTACGATTTTCTTGCATTGCCATTGTGACTATTTCACAGTATGTGTGCCCTCCCTCGATCATTGTTTGTTGCTTGTTTCCATCTTAACAAAAAGTTCAGCCAACCTATAATATGTTGCCTGCACCAAAGCAGTAATGGGAAGATGGCGCGTCCCCTTCAACACTGAATTGATAGATTCAGCTAGGTTGGTTGTCATATGCCCATAGCGTCTTCCTTCATCATATGATTGGGCCCACTTCTCCTTGGGGATCCTATCAAGCCAATTAGCCGTCTCTGCGTTTTCTCCACGAAGAATCTCATACATCCAATGAAAATGGGGTCGCCTCAACTTGTATCCTGATAAAATTTAAAAAAAAAAAACTTGTTAATCTCAGTATTATTTTATATATTAAAGGAAATATAAGAGAGAAAATAACTATGATCCAATTCCATACCCATGTTGACAATTTGTCGATGCAATTCATTATTGTTAAACCTTTTCATGAAGTTAGCTACAATGTGTCGAATGCAGTACACAAAATATGCATTTGGAGGATTCCATCCACTACCATGGCGTCTGATTGCAGCTTTGATGGATTCATGTTGATCAGACATTAAGCATATGTCAGGTTGTGTTGTCACATGTGTACGCAAATTAGTGAGAAAGAAGGACCAAGCCTCCGCTGTCTCACCCTCCACAATGGCAAAGGCAATTGGTAGTATATTTCGGTTTCCATCTTGTGCAATAGCTAACAACAATGTTCCTTTGTATTTTCCATATAAGAATGTACTGTCTATTTGCACAATAGGTTTGCAATACAGAAACTCTTCAATGCACGACTTAAATGTCCAAAAAAGTCGATGGAATATTCTCTTACCCTGGACCATTCGATCACCATGATATGTAGGTATCGTTTCCAATTCCACAATTGTACCAGGAATGAAATGTTGCATTGTACCCAACCATTTAAGTAGATCATTGTACAATCTATCCCAATCGTCAAATACTCGAATAATTGCCTTTTGCTTTGTGTCGCAACCTAAAAAATAATAACGACGAGTCTCATCGCAAGACTTTATTATTCGTTAGGCGTGACATTTAAAAAAAAAATCGAGGAAAAGTCGACTTAATTCCTCTAGAAAAATGAAGGTTTTGAAAATGACCTTAAAAAAGACATGGAGTCGCCACCAATCTTTTTTAGCTAGGTGTGATCGGCCACCTATTAAAACCGGTTTTATAAATATTTTAAAAATTAATTAAAACATTTTAAAAACCAATTTCAAGTCTGCATTTTAAAACCAGAGAAATCAAATAAGCGGATTCGGGAGTCGGTTACGTGCGGGGAAGGATTAGCACCCCCACAACGCCCGTATAAATCGGTACCTTATTAATCGTGTATTATCTCAAGTCTCGGTAAAGATTGGTTTTAAATTTAGTATTTCAAGTTAATCCCCAATTTAAAGAAAAATAATTCAATTTTTATTTGAAAATGATTCGGAATTTATAAATTCAAAATTTTCCTATATTCCCCAACAAACGTGGCAAAATATAGAAATTTTTATTAGTTTTGAAAAACTTTCCGAATCATTCTCTTTTTTTTTTGAAAGAAAGATATTCCTTTATTAATGATAATTGGTGATATTCCCTCCAGCAAACCCGGTAGAGAACTCATGAATTATTTTAACTCGGGAATATCTTTATTTTTTATTGAAAAATCATTATCCTTTTGAAAACATTTTAAAAGATATGAATATGTATATGCATGACATAAATAAAATGACATAGCAAAATCTAAATAATATAATGCAACCTAAATGACATGGCAAACATGAATGATATGGCATATAATTTAAATGACATGGAATAAAATAATGCTATCATATAATATGCATGAAAATAAAAATGCAATGCATGAAATGTATTTTTTCCTTTAATTAAGGAAATCCGTATATCTAAAAAGATATCCGGCTACCTTAGGAAAATATGTCAAATTAAATATTCTAAAACCAAAATACTTTGTGATTGTTTGAAAACAGTTTTGAAAAGCTTGAATTAAAAATAAAAACTGGGCTAAAATTTTTAAAATGACTCTAATTTCCTAAGTTTAAAAATCCGGATTTTACTACCCTTAACCCGAGACTTGAAAAACCATTTTTAGAGTTTGAAAAGGCTTAGAAACCACCCTAAGTCAGTAGCTAACTCTCCTAATCAGCCCACTCTAAGTAAATTAACCAAAACAGAAAAATGGTTTTTTTTTTTTTAAATTCAATTCTGACTCCATTGTCCAGTTTTAATCCACGATTTTTTATCCTATTTTTAAAAATTCCAAAAATTCTAAAAACAATACTGGAGACTCAGGACATGTAAAACTACACGAGAAAAAATAGGCTTAATTTTTTGATCAAAGATGAATTCCCAGAAAAACCAGAGATGTACGAGTTTTTGGAGGAGAAAAAAACTGCTTTGTTTTTCTTTAAATTCAATCCTGACTCCACTGTCCAGTTTTAATCCACGATTTTTTACCCTATTTTTAAAAATTCCAAAAATTCTGAAAAAATTATTGGAGACTCAGGACATGTAAAAATACACGGGAAAAAATCGAATTAATTTTCTGATCAAAGATGAATTCCCAGAAAAATCGGAGATGTACGAGTTTTGGGTGGAAAAAAACTGCTTTGCCAACACATTTTTTTTGTCTTTGATAAAATCATTTAAAAACCAAAATAAAAATATTTGAAACTCATAGAATGACTTGAAGACAGTAGCTAGGACTTTTTGAAAGTTAGATAAAAATTGGCTAAGTAAAAAAAATCACAAAGGTAGAATAATCAATTTGACAAACTTAATTTTCCACAAGTGTGCTCAAGAGAGCATGACCTTGAACCATTAATTGGCTCAAGTCATTATTCAAGTAGCATGAACATGAAATGCATGAAACAATGCAACAAACATAATGCATGAAATGCATGGATCTAAACCTAAATGTAAGGAAAATGCATGACACAAATAATATGGCCTAGACCTAACATGAACTTGCATGACATTTAATGTAACCTAGACCTAAGACATGCATGGCATTTTCACAAACACAAGGCATGCTTAATTCAAAAATCCAACCAAATATCATGCAAATGCAAAAACCTAACAACTAGCATGACAAAAATACAACACACAATGCAAAACACATGGAGTAGCCAAATGGCCCCAAGCTTCAACAAGCATGGCATTTTCACAAACACTTGGTATGCTAGCATGAAAAACTAAGTCATAACACAAAAATCACACAAGCATTTTCACAAACACCTAATATACCAAATCTAAAACATGCTTACTAAGATATAAAACAAGAATCATGCAAAGAATCACACAAGCATTTTCACAAACACTTAATATGCTAACTCTAAAACATGCTCAAATTTAAACAACATGAAAACAGAAAATTAAAAATGCAAAAACATGATATCTAAGACATAAATGGCAACAAACAAAGCAACCAAATTAAATATAACTTAAGAACATGAAATAACATAATATTTAAAACATCAAAAATAAAGAAAATAGCATAAACAACATGGTAAAATGAATCAAAAACAACAACTTAAAATAAATAATGTAGGCCATTTGGCCATGGTGAGTTTATTGTAGAAACAAAATGTAAAAAAAAATACTTAAGAAAGGAAATGAAGGAAGAACAAGAAACATTATTTTAAAATGAAAACTCACCAAGTAGCTTTTGAACGGATTAAGCTATAAACCCTCAGAGTAGCTTTTGAACGGATTAAGCCACAAACCCTCTCACAAGTAGCTTTTGAACGGATTAAGCTATAAACCCTCAGAGTAGCTTTTGAACGGATTAAGCTACAAACCCTCAGAGTAGCTTTTGAACGGATTAAGCTACAAACCCTCAGAGTTGCTTTTGAACGGATTAAGCTACAAACCCTCAGAGTAGCTTTTGAACGGATTAAGCTACAAACCCTCAGAGTAAAAACACTATGACTCACCACCCGGATAATCCTAATACAAGTGTATAGACTATCTCACAAGGGGTAGTGGGTGATTTCAACCAAAGGCCAAGACCCCTTATTTATAAGGTGAGCACCTCCTTGGCTTGACATTACAAAGGGATGTGGGATTGGGACTTAGGCTCAAAAATACCACTCTTGATTTTTAACCACTTGATTGAAAAAAATCATAAGCTTCCTCCTTCCTTTGGGCTTGGGCAGGCCAGCACTTCTCTTTTCCAGCCCAGCTCTGATTTTTGAAAGGCCCAAAGAAGCCCTTTTCGATTGCTTGGGTGAAATGACCATTTTGCCCCCCGTATGCAAATAAATATCAAACGGACTCCAAATTCAATTTTTCTTTTTTTAATACTTCCAAAATAATAAAATATTGAGTTCTGGAAGTTTTCAAAATTATCCGAGTCCGTTTGCTATTTATTTGGATTTTTTCTTCCCAAAATGTCCTTTTATGCCCCTACTTTTTACCATTTTTAAACGAGCTCCAAATCAAGATTTTTCTTCACCAATCTCTTCAAAATAATTAAAAAGTGTGATCTAGAAGTTTTCATAATTTTTGGAGCTCATTTGGTATTTTTTCGGGATTTATCGGCTTGAATTACTGCATAGGAGGCTCGAGATTTAGCCATTTTGCAAACGAACTCGGAATCAAGATTTTCTTCGCCAATCTCTTCCAAATAATTTAAAAATGAGATTTTCCAAATTTTAGAATTTTTGGAGTCCATTTGCTATTTTTTCGGGATTTTCCTTTTTGAATTACTGCATGAGAAGCCCGGGATTTGGCCATTTTGCAAACGAACTCGGAATCAAGATTTTCTTTCGCCAATCTCTTCCAAATAATTTAAAAATGAGATTTTCCAAATTTCAGAATTTTTGGAGTCCATTTGCTATTTTTCCCAAATTTTTCCAATTTCGCCCTTTAACCTTCGAAACCCGGTTTTGCTCAAAGCAAGTCCGATTTTCAGATTTTCTTCAATCTGAGCCTTGGGCCATCCTTTTTAATCATTCCTCATCCATTGGGGCTTTGGTCTTACCAAGTCGGGCCATTTCTGTGATTCTTCCCGATTTCACCGAAATCCACTAAAAACCCTAATTCTCGGTTTTCTCCCGGATTGACTTTTCTTTCGGCTTTTCTTGCAAGTGGCTTCTCCATTACCCGTAGTCAGTGCTTATCTTTCATTTGGAACCTACAATTTCGACCAGTTTGATCGTTTAAGCACTTTTCCCCAAATTTCTCGGATTAGGGTTTTTTTTCTACTGAATCTCCAAATCCCAACTTCCGAACTCCATATCTTTCAATGTAGACCTCGGATTATCAAAATTCTTTCTCCATTTTTCAATTGAACTTAAAATCTTGATTTTGAAAGTGGGTTGACTTTTTCAGTAGTTGACTTTCTGGGGTTGACTTTTTCGGGGTTGACTTTTTTCAAGTTGACTTTTTTTTCAAGTTTGACTTTTTATGCTCGCCCTCTTAAACTAAGTCTCGGAGTACCACCTGCAGGATGAAAACAGTCTTTTTATACTCGGAAACATCAATATAGGAAGAAAACATACATGTTTAGTGGCCCGGACAAAATTAGGTGTCTACAGCTGCCCCTCTTTGGCTATTGCTGAGAATCAGGAATCAGGCAAAGATAAACCGACACTAATTTTGTACGGTCAGTGACATCACATGTGAAGAAAAGGGAAAGGGGTTTCTTTTTCATTTTCATTTTTCATTTTTTTCATTTTTTTATTTTTTCATTTTTTTCATTTTTCCTCTTTTTTCTTTTTTCAAATTTTTCAATTTTTTTTTTTAAAAGTAAATTGAAGATTTGTCTTTAAATTGAATTCCCTACCTAATCAAGGCTCGATTCGTCTTAAGGAAACGAATTCGATTTGCAAGAAAGGAAACGACCTCGACGATGTTCTCGGGGCCTTAACCTTTATTGTTCTCAGCTGTGTTTAAAAATTCTGGATATCTCCTCCAGAAGCTTCGGCTATCACCACCAAAGTCTTGCTCATAAAAATTTTGGGTGTCACTTCGAGAAGTTTCAGCTATCACCACCAAAGACTTTTAACCTTTTCAAAGGATTTTAAAACTCTGGATATCTCCACCAGAGGCTTCAGCTATCACCACCGAAGACTTGTTCATAATAATAATAAAAAAAGTACCTCGACGATGATCTCGGGGCTCGCTCGTCTTAAGAAAACGAATTCGATTTGCAAGAAAGGAATTTACCTCGACGATGGTCTCGGGGCCTTAACCTGTCTTGTTCTCAGCTGTGTTTAAAATTCTGGATATCTCATCCAGAAGCTTCGGCTATCACCACCAAAGTCTTGCTCATTTTTTTTTTTAAATGTAAAAATTCTGGGTATCACCTCCAGAAGCTTCAGCTATCACCACCGAAGACTTTCTATCTTTTCAAAGGATTTTAAAACTCTGGATATCTCCACCAGAGGCTTCAGCTTTCACCACCGAAGTCTTGCTCATTTTTAAAACTGTAAAATTCTGGGTATCATCTCCAGAAGCTTCAGCAATCACCACCGAAGACTTTCTACCTTTTCAAAGGACTTTAAAAAAAACTCTGGATATCTCCACCAGAGGCTTCAGCTATCACCACCGAAGACTTGTTCATAAATAAAAAAAGTACCTCGACGATGATTTCGGGGCTCGACTCGCCTTAAGGAAACGAAATCGATTATACCTGAAAGCTTTAAGAGATGATGCAAATGCTTCATGATGCAAATGCAAATGTCTTTTGTTGATGCAAACGCTTCTTGATGTAGATGCAAATGACTTAGATTGGTGCAAATGTCTTTGATGCAAATGTAAATGACTTGATTTGATGCAAACTTTCTTGATGCAGATTTAACTAACTTAGATTGATGCAAATGCTTCTTGATGTAGATGCACATGTTGAAAAAAATTCTGGATAACTCCTTCAAAAGAAGATTTCTCATTTTTCAAAATTATAAAACCCTGGATATCTCCACCAGAGGCTTCAGCTATCACCACCGAAGACTTCTTCATTTTTAAAACTGTAAAATTTTGGATATCCCCACCAGAAGCTTTGGCTATCACCACCAAAGACTTGCTCAATATAAAATTCTAGATAACTCATCTAGAAGAAGATTTCTCATGTTTCAAAATTATAAAACCCTGGATATCTCCACCAGAGGCTTTAGCTATCACCACCGAAGACTTATTCACTTTTAAAACTGCAAAATTCTGGATATCACCACCAGAAGCTTTGGCTATCACCACCAAAGACTTGGTCATTGTAAAATTCTGGGTAACTCCTTCAGAATAAAATTTCTCATTTTTCAAAATTATAAAACCCTGGATATCTCCACCAGAGGCTTCAGCTATCACCACCGAAGACTTGTTCACTTTTAAAACTGTAAAATTCTGGATATCCCCACCAGAAGCTTTGGCTATCACCACCAAAGACTTGCTCATTGTAAAATTCTGGGTAACTCCTTCAGAATAAAATTTCTCATTTTTCAAAATTATAAAACCCTGGATATCTCCACCAGAGGCTTCAGCTATCACCACTGAAGACTTGTTCACTTTTAAAACTGTAAAATTCTGAATATCACCACCAGAAGCTTTGGCTATCACCACCAAAGACTTGCTCATTGTAAAATTCTGGGTAACTCCTTCAGAATAAAATTTCTCATGTTTTCAAAATTATAAAACCCTGGATATCTCCACCAGAGGCTTCAGCTATCACAACTGAAGACTTGTTCACTTTTAAAACTGCAAAATTCTAGATATCACCACCAGAAGCTTTGGCTATCACCACCAAAGACTTGCTCATTGTAAAATTCTGGGTAACTCCTTCAGAATAAAATTTCTCATGTTTTCAAAATTATAAAACTCTGGATATCTCCACCAGAGACTTCAGCTATCACTACCGAAGACTTGTTCACTTTTAAAACTGTAAAATTCTGGATATCCCCACCAGAAGCTTTGGCTATCACCACCAAAGACTTGCTCATTGTAAAATTCTGGGTAACTCCTTCATAATAAAATTTCTCATGTTTTAAAATTATAAAACCCTGGATATCTCCACCAGAGGCTTCAGCTATCACCACCGAAGACTTGTTCACTTTTAAAACTGCAAAATTCTAGATATCACCACCGAAGACTTGCTCATTGTAAAATTCTGGATATCCCCACCAGAAGAAAATTTCTCATTTTTCAAAATTATAAAACTCTGGATATCTCCACCAGAGGCTTCAGCTATCACCACCGAAGACTTGTTCACTTTTTAAAAACTGTAAAATTCTGGATATCCCCACCAGAAGCTTTGAGAAATGATGCAGATGCACATGTCTTTTAACAAGGTGCTCATGCTTCATGGTGCAAATGTAAAATATTTCTTAGTGCAAATGCAAATGGCCTGGATTGATGCCCATGTTTCATGATGCAGATGCCCCTACTAATTGTGTTCATGTAACTGGTTTATGAATGGTGTAACTACAATTACCACACAATAATGAAAATGCAATGATTCTAGAAATGATGCAATTGCTTGAGATGACACAAATGCGAATTCCATGAAGAATGTAAATGTAAAGGTAAAATGCAGATGCTTATGGAATAATGCCAATGCAAATACCCATGAATGATGCAAATGCTTGCCGACACTGTGCAGATGCAAAAGCTCGATAAAGAGATGAGTGCTTATGAGTGATGCAAATGCCCCCGGTTATTTTTCTAGACTTTGGCTTAGCCTTTCAAATTCATTTTTCCTCTTCAAATCAGAGTATATCTTCAATTCATTTCGGCTATTCTCTTTGCCCCAACAGTTTTCAAACTTTCATCAACAGAGATCTGAACTGGGTTCGATATCTTCTTCTCATATCTGGAAGTCAGGACCTATCCTGGCAGTTCTATACCTTTGAGTTAGAAAAATCCTTGTCACATGTCATCATCAAAAATGGGTATTTCAAAAATATTTTTTTTTTGTTTTGAAAAACAATTTTGCTTATTTAAGGAAAACTTCTAAGCCAAAAATTTTAACTCCACAGTGTATGATGTACAAATCTTTTGATGACTAATTATCACTGTTAGAAAATTCCCTAAGTATCAATCTGGTTTTTTTCAACTGGGATTGGCAAGGCTTGGTATAACAAGATTCTGGCTTTTCCAGAAAAACTTCATGACAAAAATGTATATCCCTTCTAGGCTCACAAATGGAACAGTTTTTATAAATCATGAATTCATTGAGAACCAAACAAATTCAACATTCCTTTAGTTTCCATATCAAGGCATTTTGACAAGCGTCAAGATTGGCCGGGATGTTTAAACTGGAAAGTTGATTTTGGAGGAAAAAAGTTTCAGTTTTTGAAGACAATCCTCTGAATGAGAACTGACAATTTGGGGGGTTCAGGAATTCCTAGATGTTCCTCGATGACCACTCTTTTAATAAGATCTTTTCTTTTGGGGTATCGGCACTATCATAGATGGCATCGAAAATTTCCAAATTTACTCTAGACCGCCCATTTTTGGGTTTTCGCCCTAGAGTCCCATTCTTTCCATTTTTTTTTTGTTCATTGTTTTACCATGCACTTGAGAATTCTAAATTCTTCTTTAGTGAAATGATAATTCGATGAAATGGGATAAAATCTGAGGAAAAACCTTTCAAATTAAATATTCATGCTTGATCAAAATGGACTTTTAAAGCATATAATGTAGGCCATAGCTCAGGGTTCAGAAAGAAAAGATAAATAGGCCCAAAATATGTGTTTGAGGGTAATCAGATCAAGGATCCATTTTTTTGAGGAGAATTCTCTTTGAAGCATTTGTTCCTTCTTGGACATTTCTTCCCTTTTGACTTTGCTTTTTTTTTTTTTTCTTTGCTTTTGGCTTTCAATTTGCCATATCTTTCACACACATTTTCTTTTTCATTGTGTTTTTCTTTTGTTTTTCTTGGCTTTCATTTCGCCATCTTTTTTCTCTTCTTTTTCTTTGACAGAGTGAGCCCGTATTTATTCGGGGCTCCATTTGCTTTGTATCTGTCTTTGAGCTAGGACTCATTTCACAATGATCTTTAAAAAGATCTTTTCTCGCATTTGCCCCCCAATGTAGAGGGTGGCCCTTGATTAGGGTTCAAAGAAGAAAAAAAAATTCTTTTGGCTCAAAAGGGATGACTATGGATAATTTCTTTTTGTACGAAAGGGATATGAAAAATGGCCATTTCTCATGTCAAGCACGAATATTTACATTGAAAAGCAATCCCCAGGGGAAATAGATATTCAAAATTTCATTTTGCACTTTGGAATCATCCGAATTCTCATATGCATGATATCACAATTTTTCTCTCTTTTTTTTTTTTTTTGTTTTTTCGTCGCATGCCCCAATGATTCATGCGTTTAGTCCATTCTTATTCACCATGTATCCATCATTTCCACATATGATGCCCCAATTTGATTAATCAATGAGAATTTGTATCAACGAGGAACATAGCAAGTCCAGGTCTGTACTGAAAAGGATGAATTTCAAATCTGAGTTCTTTGAAAAGACAAGGAAAATATGACCCAAAAAACGATTTTCTCATGGGGCAAGGGATAATCTAGTTTAGTCATTGTGCCCCAGGGTGTCAATCATGAAGTGATGTTTGGGCAATTAGTGTTTTGTGGTTATTGGGAAAGGTCATGAATGGTTTTAGCACAATCTTGACACACACCAAATTATCAAAATCTAGATTCTTGAAAGAATGTCTCATTTGTTTGATTTTCAAAGAATTCGAAAAATTTCAAAAAGTTCGTTCCTTTGTTCATAGCCTAGACTAGGATTTACATCCTTGCTTATTTTGCAATGACAATACTTCTATGAAGTCAAATCATTCATATCCCTTGAAACATTAGGTCTTTCAAGTGCTCATGGTTTAAGAGATTTAGGCTTAGGAAAACCTAAAGAGAATGGAGAAGGTATTGGGTCATTTGTAACACTGATCATCAATCTTCTTGAGACTATCCATCACTAAAAATTCCTTAATGCTTGTTTTTGCAAATTCAAGTTATTGTTGAAACACAACAAACACAAAGCATTTAAAATTCAAAATTCATTTAATTCATGTAGATGTTAACATGAGACAAGTGCTTTCATCATCACCGTGTATAGAACTACATGTGTCAAAAACCTAATATGATCATGCACAATGTTTCTTATGACACTTGGCTTCCTCATCTTCAAAACTTATCGAACCAGCCTTGATGAGATCTCTGACCTTGTACTTCAAAGCGGGGCAGTTCTCTGTTGAGTGACCTTGATTGCCAGAATGGTACCCACAACACTCATTAGCATCATACCAGCTCGGATAAGGGGGCTTCAGAGGCGCTATTTGCATAGGTGTCACAAGGTGATTCTGGATGAGTTGAGGTAGTATCTCACTGTATGTCATAGGAATCGGGTCAACTTGATTTCTTTTTCGCTTTTTATGCCCCCTTCGATTATTCCCAAGGGTGTTCGATTGATAGACAGATGTAAATTCTGGTGTAGTTGCAGTCATTGGTTGGTAGGGATAAAAACCATGAGAGACATTATTCAGGGTAGAGTAAAATGGTTGATATGAGGAGAATTGGGGAGGTGGGGCAAAGTCTTCCACGACTTGGGTATCTTCCTTTTTCTTTTCAGATGCCCCCTTTTTCTTGGTATTGGATATTCTTTCTCCTTCAATTTTCCCATCCTTGATAGAATTCTCAATCATCTCCCCTGAAATTACCATGTCTGAGAAATTCTTTGTGATGTTGCCAACAAGTATATCATAGTACGGGGCCTGCAGTGTATTCACAAAAAGGACAATGGTTTCCTTCTGAGTTAAGGACGGTTGTACTTGGACAGCCAGGCTCATCCACCGTTGCACATATTCCTTGAAGCTCTCAGTAGCTCTTTTCTTCATATTTTGCAAGGTGAGACGATCAGGCGCCATGTCGGTCATATGCTTGTACTGGTTTAGAAAAACCCTAGCCAGGTCATTCCAAGAGCGAATCTGATTCTTGCTCAACTGACTATACCACCTAATTGCGAATCCGCTGAGGCTATCCTGAAAGCAGTGAATCAAAAGCTTATCATTATCTATCTGACTTGTCATCTTTCGGTAGAACATAGTGATGTGGGCTAATAGATCGATTGTCCCGTCATATTTCACAAAGTCAGGGATCTTGAACTTAGGAGGAATGACTAAATCGAAGACCAAACATCGTTCTTTCGCATCCAAACTCCCAAATACATCTGTACTTTCTACTGCCCGGAGCCTTTCATCTAACAATTGATATTTCCCTTGGGAATCTGCCAGCTCGACCTCATTTACCGCAACCCTTTTCAACCTTGCCTGTCCAGCTGGATCATCTGAGTTTAGGACATTGACAGGGTTAACAGTGTTCTGGGCATCACTTATTACGACCTCATCTTGGCCCTTTTGTGCCTCTAACCCTTCTCCGGCGACAAAGTTTTCGGTGTATCCTTTTCCCTTGATTACAGCAGACATTAGCTCCATCAGTTTAGTCATCTGATCCTTAGATTCTGCTTGAGATTTTGCTAGCTGTTCTCGCAATTCTCTCTGTTCCCTTTCCATTTTTTCCATTCGGGCAACTTGTTCATCCTCCATAGCAGCAGCCTGTATTAAAAGTGTACTCAGTACTTCTTCTGATTTGAAATGGAAATTCTTTCAAAGACTCCTAAAGCCAAGCCAACTTCCATTTTATTTCCCCCAAATGTATGTCATGATGAATGAGCCATGAATGCAATTTGATGCATGTGAAGCCTAAACAATATGATGTATGGATATGTACAATGGAAACATGCTGACCATATATGTAATAAATGCAATCACAATGCCAACATGTTGCAAACAAAGAATAAACAAATCAACACATGGATATATGCAATGACTGATCATGTGCATTTTAGCATATTTCCCAATGAATGATCATATATCCTATGAATGCAACACGGTGTCAATTATGATACATGCAAACAATGAATGATTGATATAGAGTATATACAAAGAAAATCATGCTAACCATGTGTGTCATGAATGCGACCTAATGCTAACATGATGTATGTAATAAGCAAATTAATGTATGAACATATACAAAGAAATCATGCTGACTATGTTTGTTATCAATGCAACCCAAAGTCAACATGATACATGTAAAGAATAAGCAGATTAATGTATGGATATATACAGAAAAATCATGCTGATTATGAATGTATGAATGCAACCTGACAAATAATTGATCGGATGCAAAATGCAAAGGGGAAGATATCACGGAGGAAATAAGAATCGGAGGAACTTAATCATCAACATAGCCAATTCAAAATGTTCATGCAATACTACTGGTTTTATGAAATCATGAAATGAAACTATTATCACCATCCATTTTTTGCAAAAACGAGATCAATAATACAACCAAAATGTACATACTCTATTCACACATGTATGAAATGTGCAAAAAGCAAAAATGCTTGAAAAAGGATTTTTTTTTTATAAAAAAAAAACAGCTAATGAACATCTGCCCCAACAATATCTGCTTATTTAGGCATCACGATGCCTTCGAGGCGGAGTATCACATTTATTATGGGCGATGTACGTTAGAGTATATTTTCCTATGCCCATGCGGAGGATCATCACGAAGGCATTAGGTACTTTATACTCCGGAAGTGTTTCACTAGCCCATACGGAGGATCATCACGAAGGCGTAGTTACTTTACTTCCACTTAAAAGGACGGAACCCGGGTAGAGGATTCATGTTATGCAAATGCACGTGTAGTGTGTGTGGAGGAATAACAAACCTTTCACTGCCTATTCTACAAACCTTATTCTAAATGCCCTAGCAATTAAAACATTCAAGAATAGTGTAACGCATTAACCAACAAGCAATTATAATATACAACCTAAATAACTAGAGAACAATAATAAAATGCATGCACATGAGAATGAACATTTTTAAAAACATTTATTATTTTCAAAATTCTCTTTATTAGAAAAATGTGGGAATTAAAATTAAATACCAATTAATCCAACCAAAACTGAGACTTTGATAACACACGACTATTTCTAGGCCTGACTCTCTAATAGTCCCCAGCGGAGTCGCCAAGCTGTCGCAACCTAAAAAACATAACGACGAGTCTCATCGCAAGACTTTATTATTCGTTAGACGTGACATTTAAAAAAAAATCGAGGAAAAGTCGACTTAATTCCTCTAGAAAAATGAAGGTTTTGAAAATGACCTTAAAAAAGACATGGAGTCGCCACCAATCTTTTTTAGCTAGGTGTGATCGGCCACCTATTAAAACCGGTTTTATAAATATTTTAAAAATTAATTAAAATATTTTAAAAACCAATTTCAAGTCTGCGTTTTAAAACCAGAGAAATCAAAGAAGCGGATTCGGGAGTCGGTTACGTGCGGGGAAGGATTAGCACCCCCACAACGCCCGTATAAATCGGTACCTTATTAATCGTGTATTATCTCAAGTCTCGGTAAAGATTGGTTTTAAATTTAGTATTTCAAGTTAATCCCCAATTTAAAGAAAAATAATTCAATTTTTATTTGAAAATGATTCGGAATTTATAAATTCAAAATTTTCCTATATTCCCCAACAAACGTGGCAAAATATAGAAATTTTTATTAGTTTTGAAAAACTTTCCGAATCATTGTCTTTTTTTTTTTGAAAGAAAGATATTCCTTTATTAATGATAATTGGTGATATTCCCTCCAGCAAACCCGGTAGAGAACTCATGAATTATTTTAACTCGGGAATATCTTTATTTTTTATTGAAAAATCATTATCCTTTTGAAAACATTTTAAAAGATATGAATATGTATATGCATGACATAAATAAAATGACATAGCAAAATCTAAATAATATAATGCAACCTAAATGACATGGCAAACATGAATGATATGGCATATAATTTAAATGACATGGAATAAAATAATGCTATCATATAATATGCATGAAAATAAAAATGCAATGCATGAAATGTATTTTTTCCTTTAATTAAGGAAATCCGTATATCTAAAAAGATATCCGGCTACCTTAGGAAAATATGTCAAATTAAATATTCTAAAACCAAAATACTTTGTGATTGTTTGAAAACAGTTTTGAAAAGCTTGAATTAAAAATAAAAACTGGGCTAAAATTTTTAAAATGACTCTAATTTCCTAAGTTTAAAAATCCGGATTTTACTACCCTTAACCCGAGACTTGAAAAACCATTTTTAGAGTTTGAAAAGGCTTAGAAACCACCCTAAGTCAGTAGCTAACTCTCCTAATCAGCCCACTCTAAGTAAATTAACCAAAACAGAAAAATGGTTTTTTTTTTTTTAATTCAATTCTGACTCCACTGTCCAGTTTTAATCCACGATTTTTTATCCTATTTTTAAAAATTCCAAAAATTCTAAAACAAATACTGGAGACTCAGGACATGTAAAACTACACGAGAAAAAATCGGCTTAATTTTTTTATCAAAGATGAAATCCCAGAAAAACCAGAGATGTACGAGTTTTTGGAGGAGAAAAAAACTGCTTTGTTTTTCTTTAAATTCAATCCTGACTCCACTGTCCAGTTTTAATCCACGATTTTTTACCCTATTTTTAAAAATTCCAAAAAAATTATTGGAGACTTAGGACATGTAAAAATACACGGGAAAAAATAGAATTAATTTTCTGATCAAAGATGAATTCCCAGAAAAATCGGAGATGTACGAGTTTTGGGTGGAAAAAAAACTGCTTTGCCAACACATTTTTTTTGTCTTTGATAAAATCATTTAAAAACCAAAATAAAAATATTTGAAACTCATAGAATGACTTGAAGACAGTAGCTAGGACTTTTTGAAAGTTAGATAAAAATTGGCTAAGTAAAAAAAATCACAAAGGTAGAATAATCAATTTGACAAACTTAATTTTCCACAAGTGTGCTCAAGAGAGCATGACCTTGAACCATTAATTGGCTCAAGTCATTATTCAAGTAGCATGAACATGAAATGCATGAAACAATGCAGCAAACATAATGCATGAAATGCATGGATCTAAACCTAAATGTAAGGAAAATGCATGACACAAATAATATGGCCTAGACCTAACATGAACTTGCATGACATTTAATGTAACCTAGACCTAAGACATGCATGGCATTTTCACAAACACAAGGCATGCTTAATTCAAAAATCCAACCAAATATCATGCAAATGCAAAAACCTAACAACTAGCATGACAAAAATACAACACACAATGCAAAACACATGGAGTAGCCAAATGGCCCCAAGCTTCAACAAGCATGGCATTTTCACAAACACTTGGTATGCTAGCATGAAAAACTAAGTCATAACACAAAAATCACACAAGCATTTTCACAAACACCTAATATACCAAATCTAAAACATGCTTACTAAGATATAAAACAAGAATCATGCAAAGAATCACACAAGCATTTTCACAAACACTTAATATGCTAACTCTAAAACATGCTCAAATTTAAACAACATGAAAACAGAAAATTAAAAATGCAAAAACATGATATCTAAGACATAAATGGCAACAAACAAAGCAACCAAATTAAATATAACTTAAGAACATGAAATAACATAATATTTAAAACATCAAAAATAAAGAAAATAGCATAAACAACAGGGTAAAATGAATCAAAAACAACAACTTAAAATAAATAATGTAGGCCATTTGGCCATGGTGAGTTTATTGTAAAAACAAAATGTAAAAAAAAAATACTTAAGAAAGGAAATGAAGGAAGAACAAGAAACATTATTTTAAAATGAAAACTCACCAAGTAGCTTTTGAACGGATTAAGCTATAAACCCTCAGAGTAGCTTTTGAACGGATTAAGCCACAAACCCTCTCACAAGTAGCTTTTGAACGGATTAAGCTATAAACCCTCAGAGTAGCTTTTGAACGGATTAAGCTACAAACCTTCAGAGTAGCTTTTGAACGGATTAAGCTACAAACCCTCAGAGTAGCTTTTGAACGGATTAAGCTACAAACCCTCAGAGTAGCTTTTGAACGGATTAAGCTACAAACCCTCAGAGTAGCTTTTGAACGGATTAAGCTACAAACCCTCAGAGTAAAAACACTATGACTCACCACCCGGATAATCCTAATACAAGTGTATAGACTATCTCACAAGGGGTAGTGGGTGATTTCAACCAAAGGCCAAGACCCCTTATTTATAAGGTGAGCACCTCCTTGGCTTGACATTACAAAGGGATGTGGGATTGGGACTTAGGCTCAAAAATACCACTCTTGATTTTTAACCACTTGATTGAAAAAAATCATAAGCTTCCTCCTTCCTTTGGGCTTGGGCAGGCCAGCACTTCTCTTTTCCAGCCCAGCTCTGATTTTTGAAAGGCCCAAAGAAGCCCTTTTCGGTTGCTTGGGTGAAATGATCATTTTGCCCCCTGTATGCAAATAAATATCAAACGGACTCCAAATTCAATTTTTCTTTTTTTAATACTTCCAAAATAATAAAATATTGAGTTCTGGAAGTTTTCAAAATTATCCGAGTCCGTTTGCTATTTATTTGGATTTTTTCTTCCTAAAATGTCCTTTTATGCCCCTACTTTTTACCATTTTTTAAACGAGCTCCAAATCAAGATTTTTCTTCACCAATCTCTTCAAAATAATTAAAAAGTGTGATCTGGAAGTTTTCATAATTTTTGGAGCTCATTTGGTATTTTTTCGGGATTTATCGGCTTGAATTACTGCATAGGAGGCTCGAGATTTAGCCATTTTGCAAACGAACTCGGAATCAAGATTTTCTTTCGCCAATCTCTTCCAAATAATTTAAAAATGAGATTTGCCAAATTTCAGAATTTTTGGAGTCCATTTGCTATTTTTTCGGGATTTTCCTTTTTGAATTACTGCATAAGAAGCCCGGGATTTGGCCATTTTGCAAACGAACTCGGAATCAAGATTTTCTTTCGCCAATCTCTTCCAAATAATTTAAAAATGAGATTTTCCAAATTTCAGAATTTTTGGAGTCCATTTGCTATTTTTCCTAAATTTTTCCAATTTTGCCCTTTAACCTTCGAAACCCGGTTTTGCTCAAAGCAAGTCCGATTTTCAGATTTTCTTCAATCTGAGCCTTGGGCCATCCTTTTTAATCATTCCTCATCCATTGGG
The DNA here is from genome assembly GCA_030761205.1 of Fremontodendron californicum. Classification (NCBI taxonomy): domain Eukaryota; kingdom Viridiplantae; phylum Streptophyta; class Magnoliopsida; order Malvales; family Malvaceae; genus Fremontodendron; species Fremontodendron californicum. The sequence goes on from JAULJL010000002.1 coordinate 13,294,161, forward strand.
GCTTTGGTCTTACCAAGTCGGGCCATTTCTGTGATTCTTCCCGATTTCACCGAAATCCACTAAAAACCCTAATTCTCGATTTTCTCCCGGATTGACTTTTCTTTTGGTTTTTCTTGCAAGTGACTTCTCCGTTACCCGTAGTCAGTGCTTATCTTTCATTTGGAACCTTCAATTTCGACCAGTTTGATCGTTTAAGCACTTTTCCCCAAATTTCTCGGATTAGGGTTTTTTTTCTTCTCAATCTCCAAATCCCAACTTCCGAACTCCATATCTTTCAATGTAGACCTCGGATTATCAAAATTCTTTCTCCATTTTTCAATTGAACTTAAAATCTTGATTTTGAAAGTGGGTTGACTTTTTCAGTAGTTGACTTTCTGGGGTTGACTTTTTTGGGGTTGACTTTTTTTTTCAAGTTTGACTTTTTATGCTCGCCCTCTTAAACTAAGTCTCGGAGTACCACCTGCAGGATGAAAACAGTCTTTTTATACTCGGAAACATCAATATAGGAAGAAAACATACCTGTTTAGTGGCCCGGACAAAATTAGGTGTCTACACTTTGCTTTCCATGCTTTCCTATAAGAAGTGATGTATCCATACTGGATTCGTATCTCAGTGATCAAAATTGAAACGAAAATCTCCGGATTTGCTTGGACCAATGACAGAATGCATGAACAGATCATGTTAGAATCTAATTTGCAATGATCCAGTGAAATTCTTCCCGATGTGCAAATATGAGGCCCATTATATTTTCTAATCTCCCATACTTGTTTCTTCTTCATGAATGTTGCCCTCATTCTCCAATTGCACCCTTTCCCATACATTAGACACTTGCCATGATATTTGGTTGGCTCAGATTCAATAACTCTGTAATCTACAGAGTTTTTGATGTGTAGTGCTTAATAGCTGAAAGCACAACCTCTTTTGTTGGAAATTGTAAACCAACATAGAGATCAATTGTAGATGGATTCCAACTCAGAGTTGCAGCAAATGTATGACCATATTCAGGAAATTCTGGCACTTGCATTGCATCCAGATCCAGGATGCGCATATGGGATGCAGGCTCATAAGGGGGAAGAACTCCATAAGTGTTGATATCAGGGCCAACGTCTCGGTCAGAATCGTTGCTCTCATCACTGTCATTTGCGAATTCAACATACTCTTCTTCTTGCTCACTAAAGTCACCAATATATTCACCATGGGCTCCACATGACTGAACAGGATCATCACCAGCTGGCACATCATCTGCCACATCATCTAGGGCAGTAGGAATTGTTGGTGAGACAAATGAATTATGAAACGTTGTAGCTGGCACATCATCTGCCACATCCTTTGAAACTGTTGAATCTGATTCCCATTTTTCTGCTGACAAGTCCCATCCTTTGAAACTGTTGAATCTGATTCCCATTTTTCTACTGATAAATCAAATCATGATGAAAAGTTGTTGATTCTGATTCCCATTTGTTTTCTCATAAATCCCATCATGGTGAAAAATTGTTGAATCTGATATTTTTCAGCTGATAAGTCCCATCCTTTGAAATTGTTGAATCTGATTCTCATTTTTCTACTGACAAGTCCCATCCTTTGAAACTGTTGAATCTGGTTCTCATTTTTCTGCTGATAAATCCAATCATGGTGAAAAACTGTTGATTCTGATTCGGATTTTTTTGCTCATAAATCTCATCATGGTGAAAAAACGTTGATTTTGATTCCTATTTTTTCAACTGATAAATCCCATCCTTTGAAACTGTTGATTCTGATTCATATTTTTCTGCTGACAAGTCTCATCCTTTGAAAGTGTTGAATTTGATTCCCATTTTTCTTCAAACTCTTCATTAACTGAAAAACTGATTAATGACTCAGCAAAAATCTACTGATATATCCCATCCTTGAAACTGATTCTGATTCAGATTTTTTTAGGCTTATAAAAAATAAAATTAATAACATTTTTATAAAATTAATAAAAAAATTTATCAATTAATAAAATTAATAAAAAAATTTATAAGCTTAAAAAATTAATATAATTATAAAACAATTTACAAATAAAACAAAAAAAAATTGAACAAAGGAAGTCGCCAGTAAAAAACTAGCGCATTAATAATTTGAGAAGTTCGGTATTTTGATAAATAATTTTTTTTATCAGTATTGAAATAAAAAAACCTGAATTTTGTCACTCTAATTTTAATTTTGGATGATTTGAAGACAAAATTTAATAAAAAAGAATATTCCTTCAAATATTTTATTTTAATAATTAATAAAGAATGACCAAAAAATTTAAAACTTTATAAAATAAAAATTTTATGTTAATTTTTAATAATTTTTATAAATTAATTTATTGTAATTAATTATTAAAATAAAATATTTGAAGGGATTTTTTGGGTTAAATTTTATCTTCAAATAATCCAAAATCAAAGTTGTGTGACAAAATTCAATAAAAAAATCAAAGTTTAGTAGCAAAATTCAATCAAATAAAAATATAGTGGCAAATTTGCCCTAATCCCAAAAGTATAATGACAAATATCAATAAAAATAAAGTATAGTGATAAATTTCAATATCTACCTATAATATGATGACAAATTTGCCTTTTAACTTATTTATAAAATTCAAAAATACGTATGTAGCAAAGAATTTTCCAAAAATTTTAAATTCTAGGATCTTATTTGGTCTTATTTATAATTTTTTTGAATACTTATAATAATATATATGAATACCATAAAAATTCGTAGGTTTTCAGGTGCTCATGGATAGATCTATGAAATAAATTATCAAATAAAACTTAAAAATAGGTCGAAAAGAAGAAAAAAAATCCATAATTCCTTGGATTTAACTTTGTTTATAAAATTCTTCAAAAAACTTTTTGTTTATAAAATACTTCTGTTCTTTATCTTTTTAAGTGGTTTAGTGCAAACGTATAGTTATGATAAAGTACAAATATATAATTAGAAGGGTGATTTAGATGATTTAAAATGTTGATGATGTTTTGTTACATTATAGAAATTATTTTTGGATAATAAGTATATCAATTTGAAATATTTTATTTTAAAATAAATTGATTTCTAGTTTGTAATAGTTTATGTTTTAAATTAAAAGCATTTGTCTCTTCAAATCTATATCTATATACACTATAGTAAAATATGTCATGAATTGAGGCCTAATTGAAGGCCTACTTCGATGATACTAGATAATGCCCGTGCTTCACTGCGGAATGTTATCGAATTTGAATTCACTGCGGAATGTTATCGAATTTGAATTAACATTTTATAATAAATTTGGAAGATAAAAAAATAAGAGTAGTAAAAATAATAATTTAGAAAAATGATACTTTTTATTCTTATACTACACTTGGTATAAAATTAAGAGTTATTTAAATATGATCAATTACATCCGGTAATTTCAGACACAACATAATTATACCATACGAACATAACATGAAAAAAATAATTAAAACACGACATGACACAAAAATAACATGAACACGACACAAATACACTAACGTGTCAAAATCAACATAAAACGAATTAACGTGTCAGAATTTATATAAATATATAATACCTTAAATACGATTATAACAGGAAAAATAACACGAACATGATGACACGTGACACAAATTTGTGAGTTATTTAAATAGTATCAATTAGACTTGGCAATTTCTGACACAATATGATTATACGACTCGAACACAACATGAAAAAATAATTAAAATACGACACAAAAAATAGCATGAACACGAAACAAATACACGAACGTGTCAAAATCTACATAAAACGAATTATTAACGTGTAAAAATTTATATAAATATAATATTTTAAACACATGATAAAATAACACAAACATGTTACGAACATATAAATTTTCTCTAAATTGAATCATTATAACAAATTATGCAAAATATGAGATAAATTGAGACACGATACGAACATTCAAAATTTTCTCTAAATTGGATCACCATGACAAACTATGCAAAATATTTGGATGAATTAAAACACGACACGAACACATAAAAAAAATTAAAATACGGCACGACACGAATAACATGAACACAACACAAATATACAAACATGTCAAATCAACATAAAATGAATTATTAATATGTAAAAATTAATATAAATTTATAATACTTTGAACACACACAAAAATAACACGAACATGAAAAATAATATGAACACGATGAATACTTGAACGTGTCAAAATCTATATAAAATGAATTATTAACATGTAAAAATTTTATAAATTTATAATATTTTGAACAGACGAAAAAATAACTTGAACACGACACGAATATGCGAACGTGTCAAAATCTACATAAAACGAATTATCGTGTAAAAAATGTAAAAATTTATAAATTTGAACACAAAAAAAATAACATGAACACAAAAACGACACGAACACACAATTTTTCTCCATCTTTTTTTTTTCTTTTTCTTTTTCTTTTCCATTCCATTCCATTCCTTTCCTTTCCTTTTTTTTTTTTCTTTTCTTTTCTCTCCTTCCTTCCTAATCAGAAAAAGAAATAAATAAAATACCCGAACTAACCCCCAACCCCCTTAATATTTATGCTTAGTTGTCAATTAACCCTCGATTCAAAATTTTTAAATCTCTTCTCAAATTGAATTTGGGGATAGTTTTTATAGTGGGTATAGATTTGTCATCCAAGTAGGCTTTCACTTTTTCTTTTTTTTTTTTGTGTGGTTATTTTGCTTGATTTAAAAATAAAATAAATTTTTTTTATTTTTTAATTATTATGTATGTATTTTTATTTCTATAATTATTTAATCAATTTAGCAAACATTAATTAAAAAAATCAATGAAAATAAATAATTCTTACATATTTAAATTTTATGATTAACATAAAATTATTATATTAATATGACAAATGTCATCCAATTAGGCTTTCAATTCCTTTTTTTTTTTTGGTTATTTGCTTATTTAAAAAAAAAGAAATAAAATGCAATTATTTTATTTGTTTATTTGCTTTCTAATTATTATGTATATATTTTCATTTCTATAATTATTTAATCAATTTAGTAAACAATATTTTAAAATTTTAATGAAAATAAATAATTATTACATATTTGATTTTTATATTAATATAAAATTATATTAATATTAAGGCTACCGTATACTAAATTATAATATATATTTTATTTATATTTTTAAAAATTAAGATTTCTAAATGCATTTGTATTATATAAATATTTTTTACATATTTAGTTTTAATAATTAACATAAATTTATTATATTAATATTAATGATTCTTAACACTAAATTATAATAAATTTTTATTTTTATTCTTTTTATTTTTTTTTATTTTTTTTAGATCGAGTCATGAACCTTCAATTAGTTAATTGGAATGTGTATATTATTATTTTATGAAAATAATCCCCTGCGTAGCAGAGATCTCATTCTAGTACAATACAATATATTAAAGGAAACCCCTCATAATATCATCCAATTAATTAGGCCTTCAATTTTTTTTAAAATAAAAATACAATTATTTTATTTGTTTATTTGTTTTATAATTATTATGTATATATTTTCTAATCAGGCCTTCAATTTTTTTTTGTTGCTATTTACTTGAATTTTTAAACCAAAAATAAAAATACAATTAGTTTATTTATTTGCTTTCTAAATATTACGTACATATTTTCATTTTTATAATTATTTAATCAATTTAGTAAATAATAATTCAAAAAATTAATGAAAATTAATAATTCTTACATATTTATTTTTTATAATTAACATAAATTTATTATATTAATACAATAAATGTCATCCAATTAGGCCTTCAATTATTATTTTTTTGCTATTTGCTTTTCTTTTTTTTTTAAGAAATAAAAATGCAATTATTTTTTTTCTTTCTAATTATTATGTATATATTTCCATTTTTATAATTATTTAATCAATTAGTAAACAATAATTTAAAAAATGGAAATAAATAATTCTTACATATTTAATTTTTATAATTAACACAAAATTATTATATTAATATTAAGGATACTCTGTATTTTTTTTTAGAAAATTTTAATAAAATGAAACATAAACGTGAACAATGAAAATAAAATATATTACTTGAAAATAATTAATTTAAAAAATAAAAAATACTAAGAATAAATAAAATAAACCAAATTAATAAAAAGTCGACTCGCGAAGCATATTCCTAGTTTTAAAATGAAAAGCAACATTTTCATGAACTACCTACGTCTAGAGGTGGCAATTGGGCGGGTTCGGGCGGGTTCGGGTTGGGTTCATTCGGGTTCGCATTTATTCGGGTTCGGGTTCATTCGGGTTCGGGCTCATTCGGGTTCGGGTCCATCCGGGTTCGGGCTCATTCGGGTTCGGGCTCATTCGGGTTCGGGCTCATTCGGGTTCGGGCCCATTCGGGTTCGGGCTCATTCGGGTTCGGTCTGGGTTCGGGTTCGGTCTGGGTTCGGGTATGTTTTACATCATTTTATTTTATATTAGATGTAATCATTTTTACGTAATTTAAATATTTATATCTAAAAACAAATTATTAATTTATTATTATTTTTATACTTTTGCTATTATATGATATTTTTAATTATATTTATTTTTTAAAATTAATATTTGTTAGCACCAAAAAAATAAGAAATTAATTTGTTATATAAAATCAAATTTTGAAATAATTTATTATAAAAAATATGATATATTATAAATTAATCATATTGATATTTAAAATAATTGATTTGATGAACTCGAATTTCAAAATATAAATACATTATAATTTATATTCACTATAAAATTAAAAACTCATAAAACTAAATTCTGGCCTTCATCTATTCGTTTATATACTTATAAAATGCAAAAAATTTATGCTTATATTCAAGATATATATATATATATCTATCGAGTACTTATATTTTTTCATCAGTATAAAGTATAAATTATAAAATAGTACTAAAAAAATATAACTTATATTTAAATTATACGCAATAAATATATAATTAATATGATTGTTTATTAATATATAATAAATATACCCAAAACCAAAAGGCCATAAAACCCAAAACCCCATTAAACCCACCCGCTAAAATAAAATCCCATGAAAGCAATAATTCAATTAAACCCACCCTAACCTAACCGTATAAGTATAACCCAAAAAGCCAAAATAATTGAATTATTGTCAAATTTTTTTACCCTTAAAGAATAATTGAATTATTGTCAATTTTTTTTTCACATCTCTAAAATTTTCAAGAATTTAAAATATTTAGATTGTAAATTCATCATGATATGAGACGTTAAAGTTATAACTTATAAGTACAAAATATAATTTACTTTTTGATAAAATTATTATTTCATCATCATATATATATAAATAATATTAAATTTTAATTAAATTATTAAAAAAATTAGAATAAAATTAATAATTAAAGTTATTGCTTTGTAAAAAAAAATTAATTAATTGCAATTTGATTATTTTTATTTTTAGTATTAAATTCGGGTTCGGGTTCGGGCCGGTCTCGGGTTCAGGTCCATTCGGGTTCGGGCTCATTCGGGTTCGGGCTCATTCGGGTTCGGGCCCATTTGGTTTGGATCCATTCGGGTTCGGGTCCATTCGGGTTCGGGCCCATTCAGGTTCGGGTCCATTCGGGTTCGGGCCCATTCGGGTTCGGGTCCATTCGGGTTCGGGTTTTTGACTTTTTGGTCAAATCGGGTTTGGGCGGGTTCGGGTTCGGGTTTTCCTGGGCGGGTTTTCGGGTTCGGATTCATTTTGCCACCTCTACCTACGTCCATGAATAATTGCTGCCTTTCACGTTTCAACATCTTGTCTATAATATATAATAAATATATATATATATATATATATAAAAGTATAAATATGAAAAAAAAAATTTGAACTTACGAAAATAAAAATAATCATAGTTGTTCATTAAATTCCTAAATTACCATTGTAATTTTTTTTACCATTAATAAGATTTATCCAATTTATGAGTAAGAATTTAAGTTTCATTAAAAGACTTTTATTAAATAAATAAATTTATTTGATAATAAAAAAAAAAATTTAAAGTTTACATTAAATTATTTTATTATCAAAATTCTAATTTTTCATTATTAACCTCAAGAAGTAAACAAATTTATTTAATCAATAAAGAAAGTTAAAACTTACATTATTTTTTTTATTTGTACTTTTAATTTTACATTAATTTTAAAAATAATAGAATTTATATTAATTTTGTAACACCCTGTCCGGATAATCTACCTAAAATCCGGCAGAGTTTCCTTTCTATCTCAACGATAATCCTCCTGCAAATAACACTCAATTCATATCCTCAACCAGCAATATTCCTCAATACTATTATCACATATATCCATATATATTCAAAAAAATTTCCATGATCAATTTATGCTCAAATCAAAACATATTGATCTATTGTCTCATATCTTCAAATATATACAATATATCCAAAAGTAAACCTATCTCAGCAAGGTTTACTAGATAAAAACATCAAAAGATCAAGACTTCAATAAATTTTTACTATGATGCCCACCACGTCACAATACTATTTGAAGTAGAGAATAGAGGAAGGTTGCAATCCCAACACCTAACTATCACCTGAAAATGAGAATATGAAATGGTGAGATATATGAATATCTCAGTGAGTAAACAACTTTTAAAACATTTGAAAACTATGATTATAATCCTTTAAAACATAATAGACATTTTCAAAATAAATAATAATAAAATCATAATGAGTAATTCAAAGACGTAGCAAAGTTTTCAAATGTATAACAATATTATAATATTAAATCAATGAATAAAATCTGTAAAGTAAATCAAGTTTCGTATAATTGGGCTCCAACTCCTTTAAAACATAATAGACGTTTTCAAAATAAATAATAGTAAAACCATAATGAGTAATTCAAAGACGTAGCAAAGTTTTCAATTGCATAACAATATTATAATATTAAATCAATGTATAAAATCTGTGAAGTAATTCAAGTTACGTATAATTGGGCTCCAACTTTCTGTCGTGCACAAGAGTACATCCATGAAATAACCAGGCAATATCCATGTAGGCATACTAGTAGCCGGCCCCAAAGGCCAATACCACCATAGGACGCCCCAAAGGCATATGTGTCTCTATGATGTGCCCCCAAAAGGCAAATATAACGGGATAGGGACTCTGGAGGTGGCTCCCACCACAAAGGCGTAGCACGCAGCTCCCATACCCCAGTATAATATCACGGAATGGGGACTCTGGAGGTGGCTCCCGCCACAAAGGCGTAGCACGCAGCTCCCGTATTCCGGTCTAATATCACGGAATGGGGACTCTGGAGGTGGCTCCCGCCACAAAGGCGTAGCACGCAGCTCCCGTATTCCGGTCAAGGAAATAATCTCATACATTAAGTCAGGTGGAGCCAAAACCATGTACGTCAAATTCTATGTAAAATCATATTTCATAAAATCTACCAACTTACTCGATATAATATTTCTTGAAATAAAACTACTTTAATAACAAATCAATTCATATAATTAAATATCGTATATACCTTTAATGCATAAAATAAATATCATGCTAAAAATATATATATATATATAATTATAATTAAAGAAATTTCATATAACTATAGTTGTCGTCTACTCACAATCCTTGAGATGATCTCACTGTACACCTCGACCTGAAACTTCGGGATCCATAGGTGACGTCGGATCTACGTGGCCTAGAGATTAACAATAATTAGTATCTATACATGCTCAAAGCATTACACAATTTTGAATGCAACTTAAGTCTCATAATCTTCCCTCAAGGTCAATACTAATTCCTCATACTCAAAACAACATATCCCAAATTTTTAATATCATTTCCATAATCATTTTCTCCAAATATTCAACTCCATATTCATGTCCTTATCAAATTCCTTTCTAGTACTCCATGCCTTAGAGATTTTCATAATCCATAACCATCATTTAGTACTATATTTCTCTTAAGCAATAAATTCCTTAATATCAAGTTAGATTAGAAAATCATAACTTGAGTTTGGTACCAATAAGTCTAATTTATGAAGAAAATAACTAACTTATACAATTAGAACAAGATTTTGATCAAATTTGATAAAACCCGAAACTATGCTGAAACAGGGGTCACACTGAACAGTCAACTTCACCGAATTTTATCTTTTTAACCGCTTATCGATTTTGGGTGATTCAAAGACTAAAATTCTTGTATTGAAGTCTAGTTTCTAGGAAAAATATCAAAAAAATATAAACCCAACTGTGCCGAACCCAGAAAATCCGAACAGCAAGCATGCTCAGAAAACAGTGGTCACACTGAACAGCCAACTTCACCGAATTTTATCTTTTTAACCGCTTATCGGTTTTGGTTGATTCAAAGACCAAAATTCTCGTAGTGAAGTCTAGTTTATATAAAAAATATCAAACAAATATAAACCCAAATGTACCGAACCCAGAAAATCCGAACAGCAAGCATGCTCAGATTCCCCTGTTTTGCTTTTTCTTCCCATTTTCTTGTTCATGCTTTCAAATCCTTTTAATTCTTACCAAAAATGAGTAAAATTCATACTTAATAGATGTATTTCAGACCTTAACATGTTTATGGAGCAAAGATCTTAGCATGCTCAAGTAGAATATCTAAAGAAAATGAAGAATTTATCAAGAAACTAACCTTGGTTGTAATTGTTGTTGAGATTTTGGTGGAGTTCTTGAAGAGAAATGGAGGAGATGAAGAAATTGGAGAGGGGAGGCTGCCGGCTGCTCATTTAGCAAATGAAGATACCTTGTGTTTTCGGGAGATCAATTGAACATAAGGGATATTTTTTATTTTTGGGATAATTGCATATTGGTCCCTCAACTTTTTATAAATAACCATTAAGCCCTTAAACTTTTTTAGTATGTTCAATTTGATCCTTTCTTCTTTTATTTTCTTCACTTATAACTTCTTACTAATTTCCAAGTTTGTCCTTAAAATTTTCGGGATTTAACTTTACATGATTATACGTAACCTCGGTTGTTACAACTTACCCCCCATAGAAAAATTTCGTCCTCGAAATTTACTTACCAACTTGATTGAATAAGTGAGGATATTGAGTCTGCATATCTTCCTCCCTTTCCCATATAGCTTCTTCGTATAAATGATTCCTCCAAAGAACTTTCACTAATGGAATAGTCTTAGTCCTTAGAACTTGGTCCCTTCTGTCCAAAATCTCAACCGGCTGTTCTTCATAAGTTAAGTTTTCCTCAATTTCCATAGGCAAATCCTTCAATATATGTGAAGAATCGAAAATGTACTTTCGGAGCATGGAAACATGGAACACATTATGAATTCGTGACAATTCTTCTGGTAAGGCCAATCTATAAGCAACTGGGCCAATCCGTTCAATGATCTCATACGGCCCTATATATCGAGGGCCCAACTTTCCTCTTCTTCCAAACCGGATTACTCCTTTCCAAGGAGTCACTTTTAAAAACACCATATCACCAATTTCAAACTCTAAATCTTTTCTCCGATTATCTGCATAGCTCTTTTGTCGATCTTGAGCTATTTTTATCTTTTCCCGAATTACTTTAACTTTGTCTGCAGTCATCATAACAATTTCTGGACCTAGTAATTTCCTTTCATCTGTATCATCCCAACACACTGGAGTTCTACACTTTCTTCCATACAAAGCTTCAAACGGAGCCATGTCGATACTGGACTGATAACTATTGTTATACGCAAACTCTGCTAGGGGCAAGTGTTCATCCCAGTTTCCTTTGAATTCCATAATACAAGATCTGAGCATATCTTCCAAAATTTGAATTGTCCGTTCAGATTGTCCATCTGTCTGAGGATGAAAAGCAGTACTGAACTTGAGTTTAGTGCCCATAGCATTCTGCAAACTTGGCCAAAATCGAGATGTGAATCGGGGGTCTCGATCAGATACAATCGATACTGGGGCACCATGTAACCTAACAATTTCATTCACATAAAGTTTAGCCAATCTTTCCATGGAAAAAGTCTTCTTAACTGGCAAAAAGTGAGCTGATTTTGTCATACGATCAACAATCACCCAAATGCTGTCATAACCAGACTGTGTTCTTGGCAATCCCGAAACGAAATCCATAGCAATATCTTCCCACTTCCATTGAGGAATAGGTAGGGGGTTCAATTTCCCAGAAGGTTTTTGATGCTCGGCTTTAATTTGTTGGCATACCAAGCATCTAGAAACAAACTCAGCTATGTCTCGTTTCATACCTTGCCACCAATAATGTTCTCTTAAGGTTCGATACATCTTCACGCTACCGGGATGTAACGCATATGGTGCATTATGAGCTTCCTCCAAAATCACCTTCCGGAGTTCTTTATCCTGAGGCACACAAAGCCTATTTCTCATTATCAGTACATCATCATCCTTTAATTGATAGTCAGTCCTCACACCATCCCTTACTTCTTGCTTTAACTTTACCAGCATAGGGTCATTATTTTGTGCTTCATGTATCCAATCAATATGAATCGGTTTAACCTTCAAGTGGGCTATCAGAAGATTATTCTCATCAACCATCAATTCTAAAGGTAAAGACTTCAACTCATTTTGTAAGGGTTTCTGAATTGCTCGGATATGAGCAAGAGAACTAGAAGACTTTCTACTAAGAGCATCGGCCACTACATTGGCCTTTCCTGGGTGATAGTCAATTACACAGTCATAATCTTTTATCAATTCCAACCATCTCCTTTGCCTCAAATTTAATTCTTTCTGATCCACCAGATATTTCAGACTCTTATGATCAGTGTAGATTTTACATTTTTCTCCAAATAAATAATGCCTCCAAATTTTCAGTGCAAACACCACTGCCGCTAACTCTAAATCATGAGTGGGATAGTTTTGCTCATGCTGTTTCAGTTTTCGAGAAGTATAAGCTATCACCTTCCCATGTTGCATCAAAATGCAACCCAAACCTCGCCTCGAGGCATCACTGTATACCACAAAGCTTCCAGTCCCTGATGGTAGTGTAAGAATTGATGATGTGGCCAATCTACGCTTGAGCTCTTGGAAAGCTTACTCACATTCGTCAGTCCACTCAAACTTAGCATACTTCCTTGTTAGTTTTGACAAATGAGAGGCAATCATGGAAAATCCTTCCACGAATCTTCGATAGTACCCTGCCAATCCGAGAAAGCTCCTAATTTCTGTGACATTAGTGGGTCTTTCCCAAGCAACTACAGTTTCTATCTTTTGTGGATCCACAAAAATCCCTTTCTTAGATTTCACACTTGGAAAATTTAGCATAATGTTGCTTTTCACGCATAGTCTGCAATACCGTTCTCAAATGGCTTACATGATCATCCTTATTCCTGGAATAAACTAGGATGTCATTGATGAAAACAATAACAAACTTATCTAAGTAGGGCCGAAACACCCTATTCATCAAATCCATAAAGACTGCAGGTGCATTAGTTAGCCGAAAAGGCATAACTAAGAATTCATAATGACCATATCGAGTTCTAAAAGCAGTCTTTGGAATATTATATTCTTTAATCTTCAATTGATGATAACCCGATCTTAGGTCTATTTTGGAGAACAAACTTGCACCTTGCAACTGATCAAACAAGTCATCAATCCTTGGCAAAGGATACTTATTCTTAATGGTGACCTTGTTCAGTTGCCGGTAGTCGATACATAATTGTAAAGATCCATCCTTTTTCTTTACAAATAAAACCGGTGCTCCCCATCGTGAAGTACTAGGCCGAATGAAACCTCTGTCAACTAGGTCTTGCAACTACACTTTCAATTCCTTTAGCTCCGAAGGTGCCATTCTTTAGGGTGCCTAAGAAATAGGAGCACTGCCAGGGATTAAGTCGACAGTAAACTCCAATTCCCTGTCAAGGGGTAAACCAACCAATTTTTTTTTTTTTTTTAAAGATCTCAGGAAACTCTTTGACCACAGATATAGTTTCCAACTTTGCCTCATGTATATCCTGGTTAATCACATAAGCAAGGTATCTGAATACCCTTTCTGCAAGTATCTATTGGCTGCCATCTTGGAGATAAGGCAAGAAGGTAAAACTTTCATTTCTCCTTGAAAGGTAAACTCTAAGTCTCCCGACTTCTTAAAAGTCACAGTTTTGAAAAAAAAACAATCTATTACTGCATTGTTTGCTACTATCGATGGAGCAAATTCTGATAGTTCACTGAATTTTTGCTCATACTCTACTACTGACATACCACCCTGTTTTAAATTCATAAACTCAGTCCATTTCTTTTCCCGCAAGGCCCGAGAATAGTATTTTTCTTCAAACTCTCTTCGAAAATCTACCCAGGTTATGGCAGGACGTCCAACATACCTTTGCACTGTAGTTTTCCACCATGTGTGTGCATGATCCTCCAAAAATTGCACCGCACATGGTAACCTCATAGACTCGGGAATCTGAAGAGTAATGGAAGTAGTCTCAAATTTTTGTAGCCATGACCAGGCTAAATCTGATTCCAAAGACCCTGTGAAAATCTTGCAACCCATATTCTTCAAATCTTTACAGTAATCAACTATCCCCTTTTCAGTAGGGGCAGTCAAAGCGGGAATTACTCTTGCCAAGGCCGCAACTGCCTCAGCTAAATTACGATCAGCTGCTGGAGGTGCTGCTAAGGGTGCAGCAACTAAAGATGAACCAGCAACTGAAGCTTGTTCTCCAATTTGCTCATCAATATTCACATTTCTATTCCTATCCCTATTTTGGGCTAGGGGATTGATTCTAAGCCTTCCTCTTCGACGTGGTGGCATCGTGTCTGATTTCCTACGCAAGTGACAATATTTTAATACTTCCACAAATAGTTTCTAAGTCTACAGGACCTATAACCTTGCTCTGATACCAAATTGTAACACCCTGTCCGGATAATCTACCTAAAATCCGGCAGAGTTTCCTTTCTATCTCAACGATAATCCTCCTGCAAATAACACTCAATTCATATCCTCAACCAGCAATATTCCTCAATACTATTATCACATATATCCATATATATTCAAAAAAATTTCCATGATCAATTTATGCTCAAATCAAAACATATTGATCTATTGTCTCATATCTTCAAATATATACAATATATCCAAAAGTAAACCTATCTCAGCAAGGTTTACTAGATAAAAACATCAAAAGATCAAGACTTCAATAAATTTTTACTATGATGCCCACCACGTCACAATACTATTTGAAGCAGAGAATAGAGGAAGGTTGCAATCCCAACACCTAACTATCACCTGAAAATGAGAATATGAAATGGTGAGATATATGAATATCTCAGTGAGTAAACAACTTTTAAAACATTTGAAAACTATGATTATAATCCTTTAAAACATAATAGACATTTTCAAAATAAATAATAATAAAATCATAATGAGTAATTCAAAGACGTAGCAAAGTTTTCAAATGTATAACAATATTATAATATTAAATCAATGAATAAAATCTGTAAAGTAAATCAAGTTTCGTATAATTGGGCTCCAACTCCTTTAAAACATAATAGACGTTTTCAAAATAAATAATAGTAAAACCATAATGAGTAATTCAAAGACGTAGCAAAGTTTTCAATTGCATAACAATATTATAATATTAAATCAATGTATAAAATCTGTGAAGTAATTCAAGTTACGTATAATTGGGCTCCAACTTTCTGTCGTGCACAAGAGTACATCCATGAAATAACCAGGCAATATCCATGTAGGCATACTAGTAGCCGGCCCCAAAGGCCAATACCACCATAGGACGCCCCAAAGGCATATGTGTCTCTATGATGTGCCCCCAAAAGGCAAATATAACGGGATAGGGACTCTGGAGGTGGCTCCCACCACAAAGGCGTAGCACGCAGCTCCCATACCCCAGTATAATATCACGGAATGGGGACTCTGGAGGTGGCTCCCGCCACAAAGGCGTAGCACGCAGCTCCTGTATTCCGGTCTAATATCACGGAATGGGGACTCTGGAGGTGGCTCCCGCCACAAAGGCGTAGCACGCAGCTCCCGTATTCCGGTCAAGGAAATAATCTCATACATTAAGTCAGGTGGAGCCAAAACCATGTACGTCAAATTCTATGTAAAATCATATTTCATAAAATCTACCAACTTACTCGATATAATATTTCTTGAAATAAAACTACTTTAATAACAAATCAATTCATATAATTAAATATCGTATATACCTTTAATGCATAAAATAAATATCATGCTAAAAATATATATATATATAATTATAATTAAAGAAATTTCATATAACTATAGTTGTCGTCTACTCACAATCCTTGAGATGATCTCACTGTACATCTCGACCTGAAACTTCGGGATCCATAGGTGACGTCGGATCTACGTGGCCTAGAGATTAACAATAATTAGTATCTATACATGCTCAAAGCATTACACAATTTTGAATGCAACTTAAGTCTCATAATCTTCCCTCAAGGTCAATACTAATTCCTCATACTCAAAACAACATATCCCAAATTTTTAATATCATTTCCATAATCATTTTCTCCAAATATTCAACTCCATATTCATGTCCTTATCAAATTCCTTTCTAGTACTCCATGCCTTAGAGATTTTCATAATCCATAACCATCATTTAGTACTATATTTCTCTTAAGCAATAAATTCCTTAATATCAAGTTAGATTAGAAAATCATAACTTGAGTTTGGTACCAATAAGTCTAATTTATGAAGAAAATAACTAACTTATACAATTAGAACAAGATTTTGATCAAATTTGATAAAACCCGAAACTATGCTGAAACAGGGGTCACACTGAACAGTCAAATTCACCGAATTTTATCTTTTTAACTGCTTATCGGTTTTGGGTGATTCAAAGACTAAAATTCTTGTATTGAAGTCTAGTTTCTAGGAAAAATATCAAAAAAATATAAACCCAACTGTGCCGAATCCAGAAAATCCGAACAGCAAGCATGCTCAGAAAACAGTGGTCACACTGAACAGCCAACTTCACCGAATTTTATCTTTTTAACCGCTTATCGGTTTTGGTTGATTCAAAGACCAAAATTCTCGTAGTGAAGTCTAGTTTATATAAAAAATATCAAACAAATATAAACCCAAATGTACCGAACCCAGAAAATCCGAACAGCAAGCATGCTCAGATTCCCCTGTTTTGCTTTTTCTTCCCATTTTCTTGTTCATGTTTTCAAATCCTTTTAATTCTTACCAAAAATGAGTAAAATTCATACTTAATAGATGTATTTCAGACCTTAACATGTTTATGGAGCAAAGATCTTAGCATGCTCAAGTAGAATATCTAAAGAAAATGAAGAATTTATCAAGAAACTAACCTTGGTTGTAATTGTTGTTGAGATTTTGGTGGAGTTCTTGAAGAGAAATGGAGGAGATGAAGAAATTGGAGAGGGGAGGCTGCCGGCTGCTCATTTAGCAAATGAAGATACCTTGTGTTTTCGGGAGATCAATTGAACATAAGGGATATTTTTTATTTTTGGGATAATTGCATATTGGTCCCTCAACTTTTTATAAATAACCATTAAGCCCTTAAACTTTTTTAGTATGTTCAATTTGATCCTTTCTTCTTTTATTTTCTTCACTTATAACTTCTTACTAATTTCCAAGTTTGTCCTTAAAATTTTCGGGATTTAACTTTACATGATTATACGTAACCTCGGTTGTTACAAATTTGATATATTATGCATATAGAACAAATTTTATATGTTAATACAAATTTCATAAATAAATATTTTATTACTTTCATTTATTTATAAAATATATAATTATAAGTTCGCAAATACATAATACAACGAAAGTTCATTTTTTTCTTCAAAATCTAATGAAATGAATCGAATTATATTCAACACTAATTCTTTCCCAATTGATATATATTTTTAATTAAAATATATAAATATGCTAGTTAATAATTATGTATTTTTAAATAGATTAATTTAAATAAAAATAGAACATGAAACATATTTATATGTATATAAAGTTAAGCTTCCACACAATATAAATATAAATTTTTTATTTTTAAATAAATTAATTTAAATAAAAAGTAGAAATTGAAAAGTTAGCATATTTATATGTGTAAAGTTAAGTTTCCAACAATAAATACAATTATACAAATATTTTTTATTTTTTAAAATAAAAAATAGAATATGAAAAATTAGCATATTTATATGTTCTAGTATTTATTGTCACGTGTATCACACATGAATACCCATTATATTTATTTTAGAACAGATAGTTGCATATTTTAAAAATAAATAAAATTATTAAAATCTATATTAATCGAAATTTGCATTAATCTATAAGGTTTGTTCCACGTAAATTATGTCAACTTAATATAAATTTTATTATTTTTAATATTAATGTAAAATTAAAATTATGAAGAAAGAGAAATTCAATGTAAACTTTAATTCTTTCATTTAGTTTTTACTGAAATGATCTTTTTATTTATCAAATAAATTTATTTTTTTAAGATTAATGAAAATTTAAAATTTGGAAGATAATGTAATTCAATGTAACCTTTTACTTTTTTATTTATTAATTATCAAATTAATTCATTTAATAAAATTATAATTCTATTTATAAATTGGACAAATTTTAATAAAAAAGATTGATAATGACAATTTATAAATATAATGAACAACAATGATCACTTTTAGTCTGTTAAAAAATTCTGTACATCGGTGTTTTATATATATTATAGATGTAAAATTAAGTTTTTGCTAGGGATACAAAATAGCACATCCCCGACGGGTTCCAACCCACCCCAACCTGATGGGGGCAATTTTTTTCAAATCGGGCATAGGGTCGGGGTGGGTGGGGCGGGTTAGAAAATAAAAAAAGTCAGAGTCGGGTTTAAGGTTCTTTGACCCGCCCCGACTTGGAGTATATATAAAAATAATGTATATTTTTTAGTTTTATAGTATTAAATATATATTATATTAATAAATTTATTATTTAATATTAGTTAACGTGATTAACTTTATAGCCTGCGCTATCACCTACCCGCTCTTCTCGATCTCCTCCTCCTTTCTCCTTTTCCATCGTCAACAGCCTTCTCTCTTCCTTTTCTTTGCCTCTCCTCCATTTCCTCCCTCTCCTCCAACACTTCCTCTTCGATCAGCCACCCTCGTCGGTCAGTCACCATCTAGCCTCCCCTCAGCCACCTTTCTCTTCTTCTCTCTCCTCTCCCCTCTTCTCTTTCTCTCCCTTTCGACATATTTTTTTTTTTTTTCAAAGCATTTAAGTCAAAAGATATTGTCCTTATTAACAAACAAAAATAGACAAAAAAATCTTGGATTTTTAAAAAATACCAACTGAGTCCATTAGGACTCAACTTTAATATATAGTACTAGAAAAAAAATCCCGCTTCGTCGGGGTATTTTTTAATTTTTATAAAAATTTTAATTAATTAATAATAAAGAATTAATTTTAAATTATATTTTATTAAATTACATATTTAATTTTTATTTTGAAATTGTAATAATATTAATATATTATATTTTGTTAATTATGAAAAATAAATTTATGAAAATTGTTTATTTATAAATTATGTAATATAAATACATTTGCAAATGTTATTTATATATATTTATATATATTTATATTTTATTGTATGCTATATATTTTTATTTATAGGAGTTAAAAAATAAGAAAATAAAATTTTGGTTTGTATTTTATTCTCTCGTATGGTCGATTTTCTCACATAGGTTAGAAGCAAGTTCGTTTTTTTTTCTTTTACTTTTTTTCCCGAAAGGATTGGATACGGATCCTAAATTTATCCGCGACTCAACAAACGGACCTACCCCTTTAAATGCACCATTTAAAATTAAAATCAATAATAAAATATTTTTTTTAACTTTTTTCCTGAGCCGATTGGGTACGGATTCTAAACGACCCGCGAGTAAACGTGCGAATCAACCCCTTTAAATATATCATTTAAAATTTAAAAAAAAAAAAAAATTAATAAAATAACTTTTTTAACTTTTTTCCTGAGCTGATCTGGTATGGGTCCTAAATCAACTTGCGAGTCAACATGCGGATTAACCCTTTTAAATACATTATTTAAAAATAAAATAACTAATTAATAAAATAAATTTATTTTTTAACTTTTTTCGTGTGAATCGGATAGGAATCCTAAATCTACCTGCGAATCAATGTGCAAGTCAACCCCTTTAAATATATCATTTAAAAATAAAGTAAAGTACAATAAAGTAAAATAATTTTTTTTATTTTTTTTTTTCAAGCGGGTCGATTATGAATCCTAAATCGACCCGCGAGTGAATACATAGGTCAACCCTTCAAATATATTATTTAAAATTAAAATAAAAGTAATTAATAAAATAAATTTTTATTTTAACTTTTTTTCTCTAGCGGGTTTGGTATAAATCTTAAATCAATCCGCTAGTCAACGTGCATATCAACCTTTTTAAATACATCATTTTAAAAAAATAAAAAATAATATAAATTTCTTTTTTATTTTTTCCCTATCAGGTTGGGTATGGATCTTAAATCGACCTGCGAGTTAACATACGGACAAACCTCTTTAAATACATAATTTAAAATTTTAAAAAATTAATAATTTTTTCTTTTTTTAACTTTTTTTTCATGTTGGTCGAGTATAAATCCTAAATCGATCCGCGAGTCAACATGCGGACAAAAAAAAACAATTAATAAAATAAATTTAATTTTTTTGAGCGGATCGAGTACAGATCCTAAATCGACCCACGAATCAACATGCGGACCAACCCCCTTTAAATACATGATTTAAAAATAATATAAAAATAAAAAACTTAAAACTAAAAAAAATTAATAACATATATTTTTTTATTTTTTTCTCAAACGAATTGGGTACGGATCCTAAATCGACTCGTGAGTGAACGTGTGGACCCCTTTAAATACATCATTTAAAAATAAAATAAAATAACTAAAAACTAAAATATCTTTTAAAAAAAACTAAAAGAAATTGTGTTATAAAGGAGGACAAAATTGTCTCTAGCCTATTTAAAAAATACTGCTTAAATCTTAGGGACTCAAAAATAAATATAGTACGTAGATAGATGGCTTTTAAGAATTTTCCTAAAACTTGTATTATAGTACAGTAATTATTAACAATCATATTAAAGTTTAGGAAATTTTAATTAGTATCTATTGATATCTATTAAGATGATATTTAAAGAAAAAATATAATTAATAAAATTTTTTTGATAATTTTTTTTTTATTTATTAAATATAATTTTTTAAAAGTTATTATACGAATCAAATAAATTAAGCATGAATTCTTAAATATTTTTATTGTTTATAGATATAAAACACTTAATTTGAGAATGTTGTCGGTAATGACGAATCACAGGCCAAACTTGGGTCCAAAGTCCAAAGTCGCCCAGCCCAAATCAATAATTTCTACAGATTACTCAATTTCCTATCACTATCAATAATCAATATTGCCACGACGAATTTCTTCATTTTCATTTTCAGTCTTCGGTCAAAGTATTTGGAGCTGTTTATACTATATTAGTTCCTATATTATAAACTTGAATAAATTAATCTTTAATTTTTAAAAATTAAATTAAAAAAATTAAAATCAATAATTGGGTTTGGATTAACGTAAATAGTTAAAAAAAATAATGTGACATTTAAAATTTATTAAAATATTGACGTAATATTAATAAAATATATTATTTTAAGATGACGTATATTAAATAAATAATCAAGTTGTTGTAAAATGTCATTGTATTGGGATCTAAGCTTTCTTTTCTAATTCCTTCAAATGAAGGTTTATTTAATCCACATCATTTTAAAATAATATATTTTATTAATACCACATCAGTATTTTAATATATTTTAAATGTTACGTTATTTTTTAACAGTTCACGTTAATTCAGTTACTGATTTTACTTTTTTTTTTGCTTTATTTTTATTTTCGGTATTCGATCAAAATATTTGAGAGATCTTTATAATATATCATTTAATTAATGTAAATTAATTTATATATTATAAAATTAGATAATTTAATTCTTAATCTTTTAAAATTAAAGTAAAAAAAAAAAGTAAAATTAATAACTGAGCTAACGTAAACCATTAAAAAAATGATGTGACATTTAAAATCTGTTAAAATGCTGATGTGGATGTTAAATGCTGACGTCACACTAATAAAATATATTATTTTAAGATAACGTGAATTAAATAAATAATTAAGTTGTTGCAAATGCCAGTGTACTGGAATCCAAGCTTTCTTCTCTCATTTCTCTAAATGAGGCTTTATTTAGTTAATATCATCTCAAAATAATATATTTTATTAATACCATGTCAGTATTTTAATATATTTTAAATATGAATTTTGCTAACGAGTGTCCTAAAGATACTTTTTAAGGTTGCTATGCATAGTAATATTTTCATCCAATACATTGAAAATGATGAATAAAGTTGTTAACTTTTGCATTTAATACAATGTTATTATTATAAATAATATATTAACTAACTTTAAAAGTGCCCTAAAGGCACTTGTTAGCAAAACCCTTTAAATATTATTTTATTTGTTTAATGATTCACGACTCGATTATTAATTTTACCTTTTTTTTAGAGGTGGCAAACGGGCGAGCTCGGATCGGGCTTTCATTGGATTCAGACTATTTCAAATTCGGATTCATTTCGGGTTCGAATCATTTTAGGTCGGATATTTCGGATTCGGATAACTTCGGATTTGGGCTTTTTAGGGTTCAGATAACTTCGGATTCGGGCATTTTCGAGCTCGGGCCATTTCGGATACGGGCTTTTTTGGATTAGGATTGGTTCGAATTCGGGCCGGCTTAAAATTTTATAAGCTAGAAATATTTTTTTAATTTTGAATGTAATAATTAATTTTACTTTTTACATAATAAAATTAAAAAATATTTATATAAATATAAAAATATATAATAATTTTATTTATACATTGAGTATCAATATTTTGTTTTTGAATATTGTCCATTATTTTTGGTACAATATTTTTTAAGTTCAAATAAAAGCTAAATATATAAGTTCGATATATCTACTACAGTATGAATAAAAAATAATTTATACATTTTGATATTTATTATTATTTTACAATGATTATATACTTATATTTTTTTTATGTTATTTAGTACTGAATAATGAATATAGTTATAATTAATAATTATATAAGTTTTTTTTTTTTATTTTATAAGTGAGCTAAAATAAATATAAAATAACACTATAAAAAGTAATAATAAAAAAATCATTGGACTACATTTTAAAAAAATCATTAGAATAAAACAAATTATAAATAAAATTCATTAAATATTTATATAAATGACTTTTTACTTTTAACCACTCATTGAGCTTAGTCACTTTGTCCAACAAATCATAATATTTAAAATTATTTAATATAAATTTAATAATAATATATTAATTTTAGTTTGTTTAAAAAATAAAATATTTAAATTAATTGTATTAAAATTATTAGTAATATAATATACCTATAAATTATACTTTAATTAATATTAATAATTTATTTATTTTTTAATAAATATTAATAAATCAATTTAATCAAAATAAATAGTAATAAATCAATTCAACTAAATAATATTACATAAAATTTAGATTTAAATGTGGAATAAGTAACATGAAGATGAAGTTCAATTATATGTTGAAATTATATGATATTTTTGTATATTTGAATTATTATTATATTAAAATTTAGATTTAAATATGGAATAAGTATAATAATATATTGTAAATGATTATTTATAATAGAATCAAATGTAAAATTAATAATATTATTTCTTATTTTTTATGTTTAATTATTGTAAATATAATAAGGATAGTATTAAAAGATATTTGATATTTATAGTTAATGTGTTTCAAGTTAAATCAAATTTAAAGATATATTATTAATTATTTTTGTTAATAATATATTATTGATATAATTGTATAATAATTATAAATATACTTTTACAAATTTAAATTTTTTATCATTTATATATTTTTTATTTAAAATAAAATCATATAATTATAGTTTAATATTTTTTTCAATTACAAATTCAATTTTTTACGGGTTTCGGATCGGATCGATCTCGGACTCGGATCGTAGTGAATTCGAATTTTTACGGGTTTAGATTTTTTCGAATTTGAATTTTTTCAGATTCGAGTTTTTTCGAATTCAAACATTTAACTTTTTTAATCAATTCAAATCAAATCGAATTTGATCTCAGATTGATTCAGACATATTCTAAATCGGGCTTACTTTGCCAACTCTACCTTTTTTTTCTTCAATTTTAAAAAATTAATTTACATATAAAGTTTTCAAGATACTTTGACCCAATCTTCCGCAGCGCCACCGTGGAAGCAATCAATAGTTTTATTTTATTTTTCCGTCAAATAACGAAAAAGAAAAAAGAAAAACAAAAGCTAGAAAAATAAATACATAAATAGATAAATAAAAAACTGCAGAGCAGAAAATGGTAGGAGTACCAGAAGAAGAAAGAGGAAAAAGAAAGGCTGAAAAGGGGGGAGAAAAATCTGGCGTACATGTTAGGTTGGTTTGCATGGAAGCGAAAAACAGGAAGAGGAAACTAGACCTTGATTGGAACAAGTTACTCTCAAGGCAAGCAGGGGATGAGGAGCCAACACCCCCCTTAGTGGTTATCAAGACTGAGCCACAACCACCGCCGAGGAAATCCGACGCAATGAGCTGCGGCGATGATACAAGCAAAGAAGAATTTCTTGAGAACTTGCCTGATAATAAGCTGGAAGAGATGATCCAACGGCAGCAGAGGACTCTGGAACGCTGTGCCTCTAAATTGCCGGATAAGGGGCAGAAGATGAGGGATTTACTTGAGCGCCTTGAGGAGGAGAAGAAACGGAGAACATTTTCGCGAGCGAAAATGGTTTGTTTTTTTGACTAATTTTGTTTAGAAAAACTGGAGATGAAGAAAATTAGGAAGTTGCATAAGGGATTATTTGGAATATAAACTAGTGCTTTTCGGTAATAATTTAAAAAGTCTTGGTTTTTATTTTTTAAATTTAGGTAAAGTGACAATGACTATGTTTTACAGTAGTATTTCCCCCCCTTTTCTATAGTTGCTTTACTTGTATACTTACTATATAATTGCTTGCACTTGGGTTTTTTTCAAACAGAGAAAAAAAAAAGCATTCCTTTTTATATGGTAATCAAAATGTAGGTGTTTCACATTTTAGAACGAGTGACATTAACTATGCATCGACTTTTTTACTGAGTAAAACATTGATTGTGTGCATATTTTTTGTTGGACAGGATGCTGATGGATGTGAGAAGCCTGCACAATCGCCAAGCTTAGATATTGTTGGTGAGGTTCCAAATAATTTAAGATTTTTTTGGAGTTTTTAGTGAACTTTGGTTTCCATGTAAGCAGGAAATTTTGTTGATTCTGAGATTCTACTGTTGTGGTGTTGTTTTTCCTTAACATGGGCATATTGATATGTTATGGCATTCAACTTGAACTGGTTCATTTTTTTTATTTAACTAAATGCAATAATGATGATCCTAATCTAGTTGGGGATGAATCTTGGTATTTGTGCTCCTCCGCATTGAAAAAGAGCTTTTGGCATATGACTCAAAAGGGTCTAGTCTAAGATTAAATGGCTTAATGGTTGAGGCTTACGTAACTAGTTGGTAGGGTAAAATGTAGATTAATCAAAAATCATATAGATTAGAGATTGAATTTGGGCTGTAACAGATGGAATTTTCTGCTTATTTTCCTTTGTTTTGTAGATGGTTGAATCAGAAAGAAATTTAACAAGTGTGGCCGTTTATATTACTTTATTGTCCCTTTTTTCTGGGTAGGTTACCATGATGATGATAATGAT
This sequence comes from Fremontodendron californicum, assembly GCA_030761205.1. Classification (NCBI taxonomy): domain Eukaryota; kingdom Viridiplantae; phylum Streptophyta; class Magnoliopsida; order Malvales; family Malvaceae; genus Fremontodendron; species Fremontodendron californicum. Next base: position 13,319,957 of record JAULJL010000002.1, read on the forward strand.
CCAGCTATTATTAGTACTAAGATGATGCGGGAGCATAGACTTAGGATTATTTTACTATGCTTATTTTATTTAGTTATTGCCTATCTTATTTAGTTATTATATTTAAGTAGAAGTCTTATGCTTTTAAGTATTTATTTAGGTCATGTGATAGGCATGTGACTTTTAATAATTAGGGTTATTATAAATACCCTAACTTAGGGTAGCTGCCGATTAGACTATTATTATTATTTTCAGAATTTTAACTCTTTCTAATAAAGGTTTAGCAGATTTGCATCTAAACCTAGAGTCCTACTCGATCAACAGCCTATTTTCTTAGATTGTTTATTGTTCTAGATCTTACCCTGCATCAAATTGGTATCAGAGCTTAACAAGATCCTTGTTTTGTGTCGAGAATCACCATCAACCATGGTTGGACGTGGTACAGGTCGTGCCAGGGGAAATCAAGGGCAGCAAACAGAATTAACTGAGATGTAGCGTATGATTGACGAATTGTCGCGGGCTGTACGAGCCTTACAGTGACAGGGACATGTGGGAGCCCGAATGGAGATTCCGGAAGGTGACCACGACCCTTTTGACATGCCGGAAGGTGGTCTTGAGGATGAACTTGAGGAGGGAGGCAAGGAATTGCCGGATCCTATTTATGATGAATATAATGACGAGGATGATGATGTAGATATCTATCCAGCACAAGGAGAATCATTGATAGTTAGGAGGGTGCTGGCAACAACATCCGAAACTAGCAAATTGAATGGGTTTCTAACAGTTGAAGAGTTTGAGGATAAAGGCAAGGAAGCAGGGGTGGTGTTCGCTGTTATCAACAAGGTTACAAATAGTGTTGGCAGTGATGGGGACCTCAAAGAACAACCTGTTGCAGTTCAAAGGTTGTTAGACAAGTTTGTTGAATTGGTTGGTGAAACCTTGCCACAAGACTTACCACCAATGAGGAGCATTCAACATGCCTTAAACAAAATTACTATCCCAATTCCATGCTTGGAGGACATGCTTGATCACTTGGCGGGTTCTAAGATATTTACAAGACCACGTTGGAAACAGAAATTTAGAGCTAGAGTTCCTCGACATGCCATCATTAAGACGTTAGCTGGTGAGGAGATATCAAAACTTGAGGATTTAATCTATGTTCTATCTAAGCTGTCTTGGGGTGCTCGGGCGCCTTTAGAATATAAAAGCTACATGGATCGTCATCGGAGAAAGTCTGTCTTGGTCACGGTTGATCGCCATGAATGGTATGCAACCCCGCAGATATACACTCGTGATGACAACTCAAGTTTATGGACAGCAAAGCCAGCCTTTCAACCAGAGTCCATGCTGCCATCATCTAGTGTTAATGGCGAGGCTACTCATATGGAAAACATACATCAAGATAACCACCAAGAGTTGACTGATGGTTTCACTAGTATGGAAACCAGTTGTGAGCATGCTTCTGCGGGATTACATTCTCAGGATGACCAAGGAATTGGGACATGGGAATATTGATCTTGAAGTTTATGCAGAAGTAACCAAAGCTTATTCAACAGATTCAGCTATCTTTTAACCTGGGGAGATTGATGCGGGAGCATAGACTTAGGATTATTTTACTATGCTTATTTTATTTAGTTATTGCCTATCTTATTTAGTTATTATATTTAAGTAGAAGTCTTATGCTTTTAAGTATTTATTTAGGTCATGTGATAGGCATGTGACTTTTAATAATTAGGGTTATTATAAATACCCTAACTTAGGGTAGCTGCCGATTAGACTATTATTATTATTTTCAGAATTTTAACTCTTTCTAATAAAGGTTTAGCAGATTTGCATCTAAACCTAGAGTCCTACTCGATCAACAGCCTATTTTCTTAGATTGTTTATTGTTCTAGATCTTACCCTGCATCATAAGAACTCTGACTGTTTTGAGCACAAGATATGTGATCTTTGAAGGATTAGTTTAGTTATGACTTATGTGCAAAAGCAGGGCAATTACTTTGTAACTTTAGAATTTTGGTTTTCTGAAGTCTATTTAAGGAAGTTAAGTGTTCATGCAGGTTCTTCTAATGCCTTTGGACGACAGAGTAAATCACAGCAAGCTTTCTCACAGTCTACATTTGGTGCTAATTTTTGTAAAAAGATGGAAGAAAATGTAAAATGCTACTACTCTCTTTAATATAACTCTTTTATTAGCATTGTTCAGTACAAAATGCCGTTTCTTCTAAATGATTTTAAATTAACTGATAGAGTGTAGGATAAAACTTCGTACTTCAATATGACTTCATTACGAAACATGATTGCTTTTGTATTTTATTTTACAGACAGATTGTAGGATAGTCAACACATTTGACAAAGATTTATCAATTTTGAATCGTTGTGAACGCCGAAAAACCAGATGCAATAGGGAGTTTTCACAGAGGGAAAGGCTGAAAATTCGGGTATCACCAAGACGGATGAATTCACAACACCATAGGAAGCCTTTTTTTGGTGATCAAAAGGCTAGGACTACTCCAGTTTATTCTCTTCGTGATCGTGATACAGATGATGACTTGCCAAGCATTGCAAAGTAAGCAATTTTACCTACCTTAATGGATTTTTAACTCTCCTCCCCGCCCCCTTTTTTTCCCTATGATATACAGTTATTGGCACTGGTCTGAATTGGTTGATGTTTTACTGCTGAAATGAACTTGATCTGGTGCTAAACTCACAGTGCTTCTCTCTGTTAATTAGGTGCAGGCATTAACTTATCTTAATGTCTACTTTTATGGCTAATAAGTTATATGGTGGCAAGTAGGTGCGTCCTTTCTCAGCCAAATGTTAACAGGCCCAAGACCGTATTTACTTTTTCCCTGATTCAACATCTAAAGGTTAGGCTGATTGATAAGGGAAGTAAAGGCATGTCTCTGCCAGCACAAAGTGCTTTCTAAGTTGATTTAAGCTTTTTTAAGCTAGAGTTTTTTTTTTTTTTTTTTTTTTTTTAAGTTTGAAATCATGGAAAAATTATTCAGAACAAAAGTTGTGACAAAATTGAAAGTATAGAAGTTTGGACAAATAACAGAATTTCAGGAAATCAAATTGGTTTCTCTGTCCAAAAGAAACTGAAATCAAATTGCTTTCAGGGAAAAAGGATTTTAAATTGTTGCATGATAAATCCATTAAAGAACATTTTAAAGACTGTAGGTAGTTTATTATTGGATTAAATAAAAATTGGATACTTATTACTCATTTATATTCCAAGGCTGAAAATACCAATAGGTTACCCTTGAACCCCTGACCGCTGTGGACTTGTATTTGTATTTCATCGCTCATTGCATCTAATTGAAAATATATGGTGGGCAACTTTCTGATTTGTTGCAGGTTTTATTTAGGGTCATATTTATGCTCTTTTATAATTTAGCATTTTATTTTTGAATGTTTGTTGTCAATTTAAAGATCTTCTGTATGATGTTTCACATATTTTTGGTAATTGTTTTGACCTTTTTCAGCTAAGTTGAGTAATTCAATAAATGCCTTGTTTATATTTTGAATTTCCCCCATTCCTTTTCTGTAGGAAGAATGCTTTTCAGGTTCGACCATCAAATGATTCAAGACATAGGAAGGTATGCATACTTTTTATTACTTCTATTACAATCATGATTATCTAATGTTGACCACCTGCCCAATTTGTGAATGTCAATATTGATGCAGCAGTAATTTAGGTGCTGAGTTAAGGCAAATGTATTCATGTTATTGTGGTAGTACGATAATATCAGTTTAGCTTGGGTGTCCTTAGGATATTTGGGTTATTTTTATGAATCCTTTACATTAAGGGCTAATAGATTCTTGGTTTGCTTTTGCGTTCATATCCTCTATAATTTGAACCTAATTGTAATGATTTTACAAGTTACTGTCTCATTTTAGTCTTCTGAGAAAAGTCAGTCTTCTCTTGATTTAGCATCCAAGAGGCCTGGCTTCTGCATTATTGTCTCGTCTTGTATTATTGACTAATGGAAGAAGGGAATGCATCTCCATCTTCCTATGTTATTGACTTGTCTGTATTTTGAATGCAATTCATAGTCTAATAAAAGAATAAAAAGGCGTCTGGGTGGAAATCAGAATATTCTAAAAGCTTCTTTACGCACGAGCTTGGAGATTATATTGTGTACCATAATTGTGATCAATCTTTTTTCTTTCTTTCTCTATTTTGCTTATGGTCTTTAGAATTAAAAACTTAAAATTGCCCCCTTCCAAGGAACTAATTAGTTTGTTTGAATATGCTCTAACTTGGACACTTAAATTCTGAAAAATTATTCATACTGACCGTTAGCTGTGAAACTCACATTAGTTGGTTATTTTAAAGGTTTTGGGGGTTGGGGGGAAAGACAGCTTCACATGATTCTAGGCCTCTTGACTGTCGTTAAGATTTCAAAACCTGACCAGGAAAGCAAATGAAAAGAATTGTGGAATTTGGCTTGCCATGCTAATATAGGTTTTTCTAATCAGTAGTTTGTGTACTTTTTTGGCTGTACGATGATGAAATTTCATGCTTTCACCACTTTAGGTTTTTGTCTTCGTTTATTGATTGGTTCGATGGTATATAATTGAAACAGGGCCAGACCGTTGTTCTTGTAGATGAGGAAGAACCACAGCTAGTAAAGACAACAGAGCTTGAAGTTAAACTTCCAAATTGGTTAGTAGAACTTCCAATACTTGTTTTTTTCCCAACATATTGTAGCTTGCCATTATGTGGTTGCTGCCAGCAATAACTTTTCTTTATCTGAGAATTTTTCAGCAAAAAGGATGCTAGGATCTATTACCCATCAAGGTACTTGATTATTTTGTGAGAATAATGCGGATGATTTCTGCAGACAGATTTAGCAGGATATAGTTTGCCCATCATATCTTTTTTGCCTTTTCTATTGATCCAGGGATGACCCAGAATCTATTGAAATTTGTTTTGGAGATATTGACAGCCTTGCTCCTGAAACCTTCTTAACATCACAAATTATGAACTTTTACATCCGGTAAGTGTTTCAAATACTTCGAGATCTGATTCGGTGATAACAAATACATAAATTCTTCACACATCACAAGTTTCTCATCTTGTAAAGAATGACAGTTGGATGTGTCAGGTTGGGTTCCCGTTTATTTTGAATTCTAGTCATCCTTGGTTTTGATTTTTGAGGTTGTTCCGGCATTGAATTACATTCAATTTGAGTAATTGACTTGTTGAATCTATTTGGGATGGGTGGGGTTGGAATTCTGGTGGGTCTTTGGATATGAGTCAACTTTTGCAACGTTTAACCTGCTGACAGATAGAAGACTCAAATTTGGTTAGATCTTGGTTCAACTCTCTGACTATTAAAGTAAAACTGGATTGGGCGGTTGATGGGTCGTTTGGGTCAGATTATGCTACATGAAGTATTGGGCTTCTAGTTTTAATAACTTTTTGGTTCTTTTGGCCAGATTTTTGCAGCAGCAGGCATCGACAACAAATAGGGCAATATGTGACTATCATTTTTTTAACACGTATTTTTATCAGAAGCTGAAAGACGCTGTATCATATAAGGTTTTATCTTTCTTGTTCTCTTATAAATGGTTGCGCTTTATGCAGTGTAAGATGAATACATCATGCTGATTTGGGATTTCTGGAATCATTTTCCAGTCAGGTTCATCGAACCTGAACTGGTAGAACTAGGTGCTTGAGTTGTACTGTAATACTGTTATGATTTTTTTTCTTTAAAAAAAAGAAGATAATGTTGTCATGATTCATTACTTGATTTACTTCATTCTTTAAGTCATTTAACTTTGTTCCATAGAGCAACTTGAGAACAAAGGCAATATTTAATTTCAGAAAGAACAGTATATCTGAGATGTATATGCTATTTTATTTAAGATCGCACTGGTGGGTTAGTAACATGTGCTTTAAGCAGATCAATGGTTATATAATTTAGGGTCTGTGTATTATTTGCTGAACTGTAAAACTTTTTGAGTATTATGATTGGTACTTCAACTCATACTTGCTGGTTGCTTGTTGTCCTTTATAGGGGAGTGACAAAGATAGCTTCTTCATCAAGTTCAGAAGGTGGTGGAAAGGTGTCAATATTTTCCAGAAAGCATATGTACTTATTCCGATTAACGAAGAGTGAGTTTCTCTGCTATAAATATTTCCATACAAGCAAGTAAAATGTTTTGTTTAAACCTATAGATGTTGATGCCTGCTGTTACATGGACACTGGAGTACTTCATTTGCCTGACATGACACAGATATTGGTTTGAAAATGGGTTGGAAATTGCTAAGCTAGTTGCCATGATTTGCCAAGATGTTGGTTTACACAGTTAGAAATGCATTATGTTAATATTGAGAAAGAATTGGTGCAGTGATAGAAACAGAGTAGGAAAAGGAAACGGAATTTAATTTGGAAAAGAAAGATAAACTTTGAAAGGAGAGAAGGGGGGAGGGGGAGGGTGGCCCTTTGTTTCAATATGGTGGACCATACGAAACACACTACACGCATCTTCCAATAATGCTCGTCTTCTTGCTTGTGATTATAAACAAGGGAGAAAAGAAGTGGGAGAGGAAGAGGGGAGAGAGAGAGAGAGGGTAGGTAGACATGGAACACAGTTTTTTCTCAAAATGGGGGACAATGAATACACTATATATGTATCTTCCAATAATTTGTGCGTCTTTCTCATGATTATCAATGAAATATTTTTATTTCTTGAATTCATAATTGCAATCTCCCCACCTCCATACACCCTTTTCTTGGATTAGAAATTGTAAGTTGTCACTGTTGCCACAGTGGAATTGTTACACAAACAAATTTTTTTTTAACTGTTTTTGATTTCCTACCCAGTCCTAGTTTCTGACTTCGAAAAAGAAGTATAGGACAGAAAATTTGTTTTATTTGTTCATGCAAGGAATGATCAATTTTGGGCCTGTAATCAACAGAATTTAGTTACTGCCCAATGATCATTGCTTTACTTCAGTGACAGCCTGTTGTCTTGTGCTCCCTAGCTAGTTCTTGAGTGACTATTCTGCTTTCTGTTAACTGAGATGAAGGCTAATTATATACTTCTCTTTGGCATGCTTAAGAGTGGTTGAAGAAATAAACTAGATGGATTGTTTCAAAATGGTGAAATGATAGGGATCAATGGATTTATTAGCCATCTTTTGAATAAGTTGATTTAGTAGCTTTCTGCATCCTTCCCCCTTTCTTCTCACTAAGTTCTCCCTAATTTGGCTTGAATTCATTCAGATATTTTGATTCAGTTGTTGCTTTTCTTGTATCTAGTTTCCATTGGAGTTTGGTCATCATTTCTATACCTGACAAAGAAGATGAATCAGGACCAATTATCCTTCATTTGGATTCATTGGGACTTCATTCTAGCAGATCAGTTTTTGAGAACATTAAAAGGTGAGACAAAAGAAAGCCAAAGGATTATAAATGATTTTCGCACTACTATATTTTGTCCTTGTTTCTATATTCATAAAAGTAAGAAGCCGTTTGATAGTGAGAAGGAAATTTCATAAGGATAGTGCCTTCTCTGTTTACAAGTAAATAGCCTGCAAACCTGCACATCTCTTCATCCAAATCTTCTTAAGTGATACAAGTAAAAGGATTCGGTTATATGGGAATCTTCAACATCTTTCAGCAATTGCATGAGCGAATTATTGTTGTATAGTAGTATAACAACATTTTAATTGAAACCTTTCTGGGTGGATTTTCAGTTATATCTCGACTTACCTGTTTCGTAGTAGTTCACATAATCTCAAAATTTTTTAGTTGTTTATTTTTAATGGTAATTTTGTAATATACATGTCTAACCGATGCCAGACTGGTTTGCCTTCTTAATGTGGTTCTTAAACCTAATAGACAATGTGAATCTTGGTTTGTAGCTATATGAGGGAAGAATGGAACTTTTTGAATCAAGAGGTTGCTCCTTCAGATCTTCCAATTGCAGACAAAATATGGGAAAATCTCCCACGCACGATTGATGAGAAAACAATAACTGTAAGTTTTTATTTGCGGTGTCTTAATTCTTAAATATTGTCTCACTTGTTTATGGATTTTTGTAATGGGACAGAAACCTCAAGTTGGTAAACTGTAGCCATCATAGTGATTTCACAGAAGTAGTTACAGTTAGGGGTGAGTTCGGTTCGGGTCGGTTATTTCGGGTTTTACAAACCGAACCGGAAAATTCGGTTTTTCCAATGGGTAACCGAAACCGAACCGTAATAGCCAAAAGATCGGTTATAACCGAACCGTCGTATCTCGGTTCGGTTCGGTTATCGGTTTTTCATATTTTTTTGGGCTTTTGAACTTTTGGGCTTTATTACATGCTATTAACAGGTTATTTATGCCTAACATGCTATTTCCACAATCAAAGTATCTTAGTTTTTAAAATTTTTAAAAATTATCTTCTTTTTTTTAGTATTTTTAATTTTTTTTTTCACTAATTTAAAAATAAAATATTTATTTTTTTATTATAAAAATAAAAAATAATTAAAAAATAGAATTCGGTTCGGTTAATTGTGGTTTTTGGACTTATGAACCGAAAACCGAACCGAATAAATCGAACCGAATTTTAACCGAATTAAAAAAACCGAACCGAACCGAACCAAACACTACGGTTCGGATCGGTTTTCGGTTTTCTCGGTTTTTTTGCTCAGCCCTAGTTACAGTTTGATCTTCAATTACCTCAAAAAAGTAACTTTCCTCCATTGGTCAGATGGAGGATTTCTTTTCTTGTGTGCAAAGCTGCATGATAAAAGTTAATTGAAGATACTTTTATGGGTGCATGCATGCTAAAAATTAAACATCTTAACAAGATAGTTCAGTTTACATGCTACAAGAATATAAAGTAATCTTAGTTGGCCTGTTGATCTCAAACAAAAAGTGTAATAGTGTTCATTGCAGGATTAGATACATCTTTTTTTTTTTTAAAACAATCTTGCACGGAGTACATATCTGACATGGATATAGTTATTTGTTTCTCAAACCGTAACTTAAGGTTTTTTGCCAGGTTCCCCAGCAAAAGAATGATTATGATTGTGGTCTCTTTGTGCTTTTCTTCATGGAGCGCTTCATCGAAGACGCCCCTGAAAGACTGAAAACGAAAGATCTAGCAATGGTACCTACCTTTGTGATCTTTACAAAAAAGTAAGTTTTGTAATTCGGGTTGGTCTGTTGTTGGCTAACCTGTTGCTTCTTCCATTTTCAGTTTGGCAATCAGTGGTTCAGACCTGAAGAAGCCTCTGGCTTGAGAGTGAAAATACGGAATTTACTAATAGAACAATTTCGAAGTGCAAGTGAGGATATTATTGGTGGTTCACAATCTTCACCTTCTTCTTGACTCTGATAAGGTGGTGCTCTGCTCCTGCATGAATCTGGTGCCAAAAATGACACCCAGAGGATAAGGGACGGACAGACTGTGTATAACTTGCATAGTTATGGTCCAACTCAGATACTGTAAAAAAATTTAATTTGTTTTTGTATATTTTGATGGAAAAACAAAAATAAAAATCCCCCAATGCCATTGTCATTATAAAAGAGTTCAAGAATGAAAGGGGAGGCAAGGATTCAAACTGACCTGTTTTCGATACATAGTAGGAAAATGGCACAAGCATTGATAACTTCTGATTGTGTTTTTCAGAGTTTCCACTATACATGTAAATTTTTATTCTAACTTGAAAAATTCATTCAATCTATCCGAATTACAATTCGATCCAATTCAACTTGATTATAAAAAGTTAACAATTCGAACTTGTTCAATCTGAATCGGAGAACAATCCGAACTTGAAAATTATTCGAATTCGAAATCGATTTGAATCAAAAACAACTTGGATCGAAAATAATTTGAAAATTAACTTGAAATGATTCGATTTTAAATTAAATATATTTTTATTTTAAGAATAATAAATTAATAAAATAATAAAAATTAATAATTAATAATTAATAATTTATTTTAATTTTATATTTTTAAATTATTTTTTAAAGTTTTATTATTATTATTGAATTGAATTGTTATTTTTATTAGTATATATTATAAATTAAGTTCTTTATTTTTTTTATCTTGATAAAATAATTAAATAGATCAATAATAATCATTTTAAAATAAAAAATAATTGATGATAATTCAATAAAATTAATTATAACATTTCTTTTTAAACATTTTACTATAAATTTCATATAACAAAATCATTATTTTTTAAAAATAATTAAAAAGATAAACTCAACCTAAAAATCAAGTAAAAACTAATTGTATAGCCGTATAGGAATAGTAAGTAACTTCGAATTAATTTAAGAAACTAATGACCCGTTAATTAAGATCTACACGGCTCATTACATTATTGGTATAAAATAAATTTGAAAATGGATATTGACATATTGTTGTATTTGGTTTACTATAATTTCATTTCAATAATAATATCATTTATCATATGATTCATAGCATAATTCATATGGATTTATATAGGCATATTAGTATTATATATATGGCTCATAGTTGGTGATAATCTACTAATATTGGATTGACTTAAGAAAAATGATTATCTTTTAAAAATTTGAAATTGAAATATCTTTGGTATAAAATTGAAATGATTTTGTTAGATTTAATTAAAAATGAACCAATGACTATAATGAAACATTAAGCAAAAATGGTTTAGTTTAATAAAAAAATAAAATTACATTTTTTTTTCATTTATATAAAAAATAATTTTAATTTAAAATATACACATTACGATGTTTATATTTATTTTAGATATTATTTTTTATAACAAATTTTAATAAAATCTGATTCGATCGAATAATTTATTTAAATTTAATTTGATTTGATTTTAAAAATTAATAAATTAAATTCAAAATGATTCAAATTTGAATCATTCAAAGATAAATAATTAAAATATCAAATTTGAATCTAAAATGACTCGAATCCGAAAATTTAAACTAAAAACAATCCGAACTCAAAATAATTCGAATCTAAAAATAATTCAACCCAAAGCAATTCAGATTGAAATTAACCTAAATTTTAAAAATTCAAATTGATTCCAACTAAACTCAACACGTCCAATTCACAGATCTTCTTTCCATCAACATTGGTATTAGAACTCTTTTTCAACTCACTTTCCATCAACATTGGTATTAGAACTCTTTTCCAACTCATTTTTGTTGGCAGTTGCCACATGACTAGGTTTGTGATTCCAATGAATTTTAATATACTATTATTAAAGAAAAATGAAAGTGAAAATAAATAAATAAAAATGTGTGCCATGTTATTAAAGAGAAATGAAAGTGAAAATGAATGTGCGGTGCGGAGTGTGGACCAATATATATATATATATATATATATATATATATATATATATATATATATATATATGCTTAATGGAAGCATTCCTTTTTCATGATCTTATATATATATATTCATTTGTGAACTAAACAGATATTAGACAATATCACTTCATTAAAAATATTTAGATTTTAAAAATAAATAAATAAAATTTTATTTTTAATGAAGTGATATATATCACCTAATTCACTAACATTAAATATAAAATATCCAAATTCAAATATTGATGTTCGTTTAAACCCTCAGTATCGTCAACACCAACACCAACATCAATATCAAATAAATAAATCTTTTTTAATTAAATATAAAATATCCAAATTCAAATATTGATGTTTGTTTAAACCCTCAACCTCAACCTCATCAGCATCAACAACAATATCAAGTGAGGTCACATATAGAATTTGAAATCAACTCTTCAAATAAGAGATGCATACAATTTCAATTTTCAATTGAATCAAATGTTTGAATAAACATTATAATATTTCTATCTATGCTTCTTTTACAAAATAAAAATATGGAACTTGTATGCTTCTTTCTTTGATAAAAATGAGCATATTCCTCCAACATCTAAGGTCACTGTAACATTATATATGCACAAGTGATTTTAATGTAGACCTTCGTAATTTGATGGATTTCAAAACCCTTTCCTATTTGCGAATGCAAAAACAGCTCTGCACATCAAGCCATTTAATCTTTTTACCCTTTGATGTGTCAATGGCCTCTAGCATCCAAACCACTTCTTCCATCTCTGGTCTTTTACTAGGATCTGTATCCCAACACTGCTTCATCAAACTTGCTACATCTTCTGGACACTGTTTGGGTATTTCGGGTCTCAGGTTCTACAATCCAACATTAGTTGCAAATTTTGTTAGTTTGTTAGCTTCTTAAACGTCAATTCTCAAAAAAGAAAAACGTTTCTACGTACCTGATAAAGAATAGCTGAAGTCAATTCTGAAAAACCCAGTTTGGGATAAGGTATGTCACAGCAGTAGATTTCCCATAAACATATTCCAAAACTATAAACATCGCATTTTCGATCATATGGTTTAGAATCGATGACCTGCATTAGGATTATTGAGATTCTATTAACGCATATAACTTCTGTTACTTTCGACTCTTCAATTTTTTTTTTTTATAAAATATTCGTGTCCGACAATATTCGAACATAAATATGAAGGTACGATCCTCCAAATATATAAAAAAACTTAAAAAACTCTCACTCTGAAATTCGAGCAACATATAGGACAAAAGAAAATTTTGATCATACTACCTCAGGAGCCATGTAACTAATTATGTCAATGGCACTGTCGCTTGTCACCTCTTCATGACTTGAAATTTCCATATTACATGTTCCAAAGTCAGTTATTTTCAGCTTGAAATTATTATCAAGAAGCATGTTTTCTGGCTTGACATTGCCGTGAATAAGTTTCCAAGAGTGAAGGTAAGCCAACCTATAGGAAAAAAACAAGAATATCCATTTAATATATCTTTAAAAGAATCTCAAAACCTTAATTATATATCCATTTAATATCTCTTTAAATTAGCTAAAAAAAAAGGAAAATTGAGGAGCTTAATTTTACCCTCTTGCAAGATGTAGTGCTAGATGAATGACAATCTTCAAAGCTAACTTGTTTTCTCGATTCTTTGTAAGGAAAGATTTAAGAGTACCTCCAGACAGATGCTCAACAACAACATAACTCATATTACTTAACACTTGAACTTTCTGATTATCCTCTCGTAATTTAAATTCGGGTTCATCGATTTTGGCACCTATTAACTGAGGAATTTAGAAGAAAATAAACTTACAAAAACCAACATTAGACACTTCAACAAAAAAAAAAAAAAAAAAAAAATCAAAACATATTTAAATTAATGGCAATATCTCTATAGTCAATAAATTAGGTGGCAAAATGAATTGCTAATCTTCTAGAATATTCAAGAGAAGACAATATATATATATATATATATATATATATATATATATATATAATATAAGGAACCTAAGAGTTTAGGATTGATTTACCCTAATAATATTAGGATGATCAATCTTGTACCAAAAAGAAACCTCCTCCTTGAAGAGGCTCTTGATCATATGTAAATTGTTTTCACTAGTTGGATTTTGGATCTTTTCTCTCCAGTCAAACACTTTCACTGCAAATTTGCCTCGCAACAAATCAAATAAAACTTAAATGTCACTGAAATTGATTCCATGAAAAGATCATTTATAGTAATAAAAAGAAAACCACACATACACACATTTAAATATATAAAATTTCGTAAATGAGTGTCCTTAAGAGTTAACACACTTTTTAAGATTAGTCAAATTATTATTTATAGATTACGGATATTATATGATACTACCTCATTAGTGAACAAATAAAAATGTTTACAAAATAAAAAACATAAAAGTGATATATTTATTTTTGAGAGTTTATAATTTTTTATTATTTACTCATTAATGAGGTAGTATCATATTATTCATAGTCGAATCAAATATATATGTCATTTTAATAATAAATATTTTCAATATTTTAATAATAAATTTTTTATTAGTTATGTCAATATTATTATTTTAAAAAAGTGAAAATTTTCCAAATTTTTTTCATTAAATCATTTAAATAACAAAAAATATCAATTTGTCTAAAAAAGTGTATCATTTTTAGAAATTGTTTTTCTAAAAACTGTTTTCTGAAACCTCCTTTTGCAAAATAAATAGAGCCTCAGTAGATTGAGAGAATACATTACCCATTGTAAGCATTACAGAGTGCTCATCAGCAAAACATATATATATATATATATATATATATATATATATATAAACAAATTCAAATCATACTTTTTCATTTATCTAAATCATTAAATTTGCTTTAAAATATTAATTTTTTAATTATTATTTCCGAAAAATATGAAGAAAAAACTTGACATTGTCGCTAAGCATAGAGCATAAGAACTACTGTATTAAAATTTCAGCATTGAACTGGTTGATCTAAGCAAAGTTGATAAATTAATTTAATTCTGATGTTGAATAAGCAATTTGAAATTGAAAATATTATTTTTATTTAGCAGATTTCAACATAATAATATATATTTTAAGGTAAAACATGTATATCTAACCTGTAACGTCTTGATCGTCATAAAATCCTCTGTAGATTTCCACCGAAGTGCCTTTGCTCACCAATGCTTTAAATAAAATGTTATTGGGATCAATTTCCCATTCTTCTTGGTTTGAGTTTGAGAGCACTCCCACTCCTACACACAGCTTTTCTCTTCCTTTAAGCTCCTCCAATGCCCAAAGGAGATCAAGTTGCTCATCCATTTTTTTCAAATCTTTCTTTTTAATTGATCTTGTAATTGTCCACTCTTCAGTTTCGTGTCTCTCTGTAAATTTTTGCTCCATGATTTCAGAAAAAAAAAAAAGTCAATGAAACTAGATATATTTATAAGAAAGCTGTTTTTTCTAAAAAGTTTTAACTTTATGAATTTTGTTCGTTTTATAATTGGATGACCTATTGACCTTAATATATTAATAATAAAGATATTGATAATAAACCCAATCAACAAATTAAAAATATTGTTAAACTATTTAAGAGAAAAGATCAATGAAATCCCTAAAGATAAAGTTGATTAAAAATAAAAAAGTAAATAATACACCCAGATAAACTATGACTTTAAAATAACTTATTATTTCATATTTATTGATTTTATATTTTTATATCAAGTAGGTTTTATTATATATATATATATATATATATATATATATATATATATATATATACTAGTCTATGCACACCCACTTGTGGGTAAAATGATTGAATAATTAATTATTACAAACATATTAAAAATTTCAATTATCTTTATTAAATATAAAAAATGAAAGTGAGATAATTAGAAAAAGATAAAAAATATGGACCAATGGAAAAAATTGAAATAACTACTTATTTTAAAAAAAAATTAAATCACTAATATAACCTTATAAATATATATTGTTTATATTATGATTTGGTTTTTATGTACTTTTCTTAACTGAGTTAGCGTCATTTGATTTGTGACACTAAACTCAATCAGAAGCATTATTAATAGTATATATATGTATATAAATATATAGAGATAAAAATTTTAATTGTTAATTTAGCTGCTGCTTCTAAATATTGGCAAGGAAGGGTATTGTTATTGATTTGTGACACTAAACTCAATCAGAAGCATTATTAATAGTATATATATGTATATAAATATATAAAGATAAAAATTTTAATTGTTAATTTAGCTGCTGCTTCTAAATATTGGCAAGGAAGGGTATTGTTAAGATTTTAGTTTCAAGATTCTGCTCGTATTAACATTTATCATATTTTGGTATAGAAAACTGCCATTTAAGGTTTTTCTTTTAGATATGTCCATGAATTTCTCAAATTCAACTGTTGTTTTAATTTAGGATTTTCTTTTTATATATGCCATTGAATCTATCAAATTTAACTATTCAAGAAGTTAGAAACACATTCCTACTTTTAATTAGAAGTGACAAATAGATGAATTTGAATGGATTCGAATTCAGGTATTTTAGATTCACATTATTTTGAAATTAGAATTTTTGAATTGGATCCGTTTCAGATTTGAGTAAACCTTATTATCAATAAATATATTGATAATAAATAAAATCAACAAATTAAAAATATTCTTAAACTATTTAAGAAAAAATGTTAAAGATATTGGTAATAAACAAAATTAATAAATTAATAATATTGTAAACTATTTAAGAAAAAAATGTTAAAAAAATTCTAAATACAAAGTAGATGAGAAAGGTAAATAATATACACCCATGATAAAGATGATTTTAAAATAACTTATTATTTCATATTTATTTATTTTATATCTTTTATATCAATTAAATTAAATTTTATTATATTATTTATATAATGTATTATTAAAAATAAAAATAAGATAATTAAAAAAGAGATAATATATATTATTAAAAATGAAAATGAGATAATTAAAAGAGATAAAAATTGAGATAATTAGAAGATATAAAAAATATGAAGTAAAAAAAATGAAGATAACTGCACATAATATATTATTAAAAATGAAATAAAATTCCAATTATCTTTAAATATTAAAAAACAAGATAATTAGAAAATAAATAAATAGATAATGAAAAAATTGAGATAACTACATATATCTTTAAAAGAGAAAAAAAAAAGATGAGTGGGTTAATAAATAGATATAATTTTATTTAAAAAAAATTAAATTATTAATATAACTTTATAAATATATATTATTTATTTTATGATTTAATTTTTATGTACTTTTTCTAATTTGAATTGGTATCACTGATAGTGAGACCAAATTTTAATATTAATATATATGAGTTTAAGGCATTAATTTTAATAATACTAGATATTGCACACTCACAATGTGGGGTGAAAAAAAATAATTATGAATTAAAAAATATTTTAAAATCAATAATTTAATGATATAAGATGTGACTAGTTTTTTTTAAAAGGAAGTTATAGGATGTGGGTAGTTTTTTTTTTTTAAAAAATAATTTTGTTAAGTAAATTACATAAACATTTTTATTTTATTTTATATCATCTATTCAATTTGCTTTTTCTGTATTTTTACCAAATGAGTTGGTGTCGCTTGACTCAGTGACACCAACTCAACCATTCTTTTATAATATATACTAGAATTTGAGATACTCACTATGTGAGTGAAAATATATTCTGAAAAAAATAAAAAATATATATGTTTTAAAAAACTAAATATAAAAAATGGATAATCTTTTTAAGTGGATAATTTTTTAAAAAAGTGAGTAAAAATTGGGTATTTTTTTTAGTGGGTAGTATTTTTAGAAGAGTGAAGGGTAAATTAAATATAAAAAATGGATAATCTTTTTAAGTAGATAATTTTTTAAAAAAGTGAGTAAAAATTGGATAATTTTTTTTAGTGGATAATATTTTTAGAAGAGTGGAGGATTTTTTAAAAGTAAATATATATTTTTTATTAAAGATATTAATAAAAGACATAAGTATCCCTATTTAATTTTTTAAGTTTATAACTTTACTTAGCTCTTTTGTATTTTCTCTAACTGAGTTGGTGTCCGGTTAACTCGTGACACCAACTCAATCATTCCTTTTAATATATATATATATATATATATATATATATATATATATGAGCTTAAGCGGTTATTTTGGCAAGCTAAAATTTTGATTTCAAGGTTTTAAGATGTCTTCTCTATTTTTTTTTTGTTGTTGTTGTTGAGGTTTATCATGTTTCATTTAATCTAGAGATTTTAGAGATTTTGGTAGCCTTCTTGGTTCTGCTTTTAGATATACTGGCTACCATTTTTACTTTTAATTAGAGGTGACAAACAGACGAATTTAGATGGTTTGAGTTCAGATATTTTAGATTTAAATTATTTTGCATTTGATTTTTTTTTTTGAGTTTAAACTGTTTTGAATTCAGATCCTTTTGAATTCAATTTTTTTTGGGTTCGTATTCAAGCAAATTATATCATTTTTTAGATTTTATGAAAGATATAACTATTTCAATATGCTTTTCGAATTTAAGCCGAGTTCGAATTTGAGTTTTTTCAGATTTAAATAATTTTGAATTCGAGTTTTTTAAGGTTCGAATAATTTTGGATTCAAATCATTTTAGGTTCGAATTTTTCGAGTTTGGTTTTTCTCGAATTCAAATATTTGACTTTTTTAATCAAATCAGATTCAAAATTTGACTTCGCGTTTTTTTGGAGGAATTTTCGAGTTTGAGTTCATTTTATCAACTCTATTTTTTTTTATTCTACTTTCAACTTAGCAAAAAGTAAATGATTTGAGGCCTAACAAAATTAATATGGATTGCAAAACTGATTTACTGTAAAAGGCTAAAATTTCCATCAAAATTCTCGATGAAAAAGAAAAAAAAAATCATACCTAGTGTAGACACCTAATTTTGTCCAGACCACTAAATCAGGTATGTTTTCTTCCTAAATAGATGTTTCAGAATGTAAAAAAGCTTTTCTCATATTGCAGGTGGTATTCCGGGACTTAGTCTAAGAAGTCGAGCATAAAAAGTCAAACTTGAAAAAGTCAACCCCAAAAAAGTCAACCCTCGAAAAAGTCAACTACTGAAAAAGTCAACCTACTTTCAAAATCAAGATTTGAAGTTCAATTGAAGAATGATGAAAGAATTTTGATAATCCGAGGTCAACATTGAAAGATATGGAGTTCGGAAGTTGGGTTACGAAATTTCAGTAGAAAGGAAACCCTAATTCGGAGAATTTGGGGAAAAGTGCTTAAACGATCAAATTGTCCGAAATTGGAGGTTCCAAATGGAAGATAAGCACTGACTACGGGTAATGGAGAGGCTACTTGGAAGAAAAACCGAAGGAAAAGTCAATTCGGAAGAAAACCGAGAATTAGAGTTTTTGGTGGATTTTAGTGAAATTTGAAAAATTGCAGAAATGGCCCGATTCGGTAAGACTAAAGCCCCTAATTGATGATGAGTGATTAAACAAGGATAGCCCAAGGCTCAGTTTGAAGAAAATCTGAAAATCGAACTTGTTTTGAGCAAAACCGGGTTTCAGAGGCAAAATGACAAAATTGGAAAATTTGGGAAAAATAGCAAATGAACTCCAAAAATTCTAAAAATTTGCAGATCTCATTCTTAAATCATTTCGAAGAGATTGGTGAAAGAAAATCTTGATTCGGAGTTCGTTTACAAAATGGCCAAATTCCGGATCCACTATGCAGAAATTCGAAAGGATAAATCTCGAAAAAAATAGTAAATGAGCTCCAACAATTCTGAAAATTTACAGATCTCATTCTTAAATTATTTGGAAGAGATTGGTGAAAGAAAATCTTGATTCGGAGTTTGTTTGCAAAATGGCCAAATCTCGGGTCCACTATGCAGAAATTCAAGCAGATAAATCCCGAAAAAATAGCAAATGAGTTCCAAAAATTATTAAAACTTCCATATCACACTTTTAAATTATTTGAAAGATATTGGTGAAGAAAAATATGGATTTGGAGCTCGTTTAAAATTGGTGAAAGTTCGAGTGCACAAAAGGGTAATTTTGGAAAAAGAATCCAAATAAATAGCCAATGGACTTGGAAAGTTTTGAAAACTTCCAGAATTCAATTTTTATTATTTTGGAAGTATTGAAAAAAGAAAATTTGAATTTGGAGTTCATTTGCTATTTATTTAGGTTCGGGGATCAAAAAGGTCATTTTATCGAAGAAACCGAGAAAGGGCAAATTTGTAATTAAGAAAAATATGAAAGAAGAAGGAATTGCTGGGATTTTACCTCCTTTGATCAGCCAGCATATAAGAGAAGAAGGAAGCTTGATCAATTTAATTTCTTAGTCACTATCAAGCTTACATGCTACCACTAGTACCTTGCAAATGGTCCCCCCTTCATCCAATGGCTTAGGTGCCTTGTAGAAAAGTTGAATGCACCATTCAATGGCCAAGTTTAAATGCCAAGATGACATTTTTATTTGTCATGAAAGAACCCTCATCTAATGGCCAAGAATGGAAGAAAAAAGATGAGGTGAGCATCCATTCAGTCAAGCAAAGGAGCTCATTGGATTGTCTCTTTTCATCCAATGGCTTAGGCCATCTACAAGGGATGAGTACACATGTTGAGGGCTGGATTTAATCTACAAGATTTCATTTTTATTTTGTCCTCATCCAATGACCAAGAATGGAAGAGCACAACTCATCCAAGGGTAGGTACTCAAGAGGGGCAAGCAAGGGAGTGCATGGGATTGGTCCTCTTTTTTCCTCTAAGGGCTGAGGTTATTACAAGGGCTGAGTACACATCTTAAGGGCTGCTATAAATTGGCAAGATGACATTTTTATGTTTTCATGTAAATATCTTAATCTATGGGCCAAGATTGGAGGAGAAAAAGTGCAAAAATTATCCAATGGTTGAGGGGCCATTCGACCAAGCATGAGAGAAGGGGGGAATGTTTTATTTTTCCTTAAGTGGCTGAGCATTTGAGGGGGAGGTCAGTATCTAATGGAGAAAAGAAAAGGTTTTTGAAAAAAAGAAAGAAAGCTTTTGTTAAGGTAGCCATTCTACCATTGCTACTACATTTTTTCTTCTTCTTCCTCATGCTTTATTTCTTGTTTTCCATGTGATTTCCTACCATTTTTTTTACATCTTTCTTGTTGTTCTTGCTTATCAAAAAATAAATAAAACAATGGTTAGGCTTCATGATCTTGATGAAAATCAAGTGATAATGGTTAGGATGGGCTTTGTCCAATATACCAACCATGGAGCTCATCTCCATATTTTTTTTACCTTAGTTATTTTTTTATAATTTTGAGATTGAAAAGGCTTCATGACCTTCATGAAAATCAAGAGATAATGGTTAGGGGGCTTTGTCCAATGTACCAACCATGGAGCTCATCTCTTTGTTATTTATTTGCTTACTTTAACTTGCTTATTTTTATTATTGTTTATCTTTATGTATATTTATATTCTTGCTAACCATCTTGTTATTTTGACTTATGTCATATTTTTGCATCTTGGGTCTATTGTCATATAGTTTAGGCCATTTCCATTTTTCATATCATCTTCCATAGCATTTAGTTAGGTCATTTTACATGACATTTTTCACAACAATTTGGTTCCTAGGCCATTCGGCCATGTGTATTTTCTCTAAGCTTTAGGTCATTTTTCTAGGCCATGATATTTGCTATTTCATTTAGACATCTAGGTCATTTTACATGTCATTTAGCTTTAGGCCATTTTTATTATTCCATGTCATTTAAGTTTAGGTCATTTTATTATTCTATGTCATTTTACATGTCATTTAGCTTTAGGCCAATTTCTTATTCTATGTCATTTTACATGTCATTTAGCTTTAGGCCATTTTCATATACCATGTCATTTTACATGTCAATTAAACTTTAGGCCATTTTCATATGCCATGCCATTTTATATGTCATTTAGCTTTAGGCCATTTTATTATTCCATGTCATTTTACATGTCATTTAAGCATTAGGCCATTTTCATATGCCAAGTTATTTTTCCATGACATTTAGACATTAGGCCATTTTCATATGCCATGTCATTTTACATGTCATTTAAGCATTAGGCCATTTTCATATGCCAAGTTATTTTTCCATGACATTTAGAAATTAGGCCATTTTCATATGCCATTTCAGTTTACATGTCATTTAGCTTTAGGCCATTTTTATTATTCCATGTCATTTTACATGTCATTTAAGCATTAGGCTATTTTCATATGCCATGTTGTTTTTCCATGACATTTAGACATTAGGCCATTTTCATATGCCATGTCATTTCCCATGTCATTTAGGCACTAGGCCATTTTCATTAGTCCATGTCATTTGCCATGTCATTTAGACACTAGGTCATGCATATTAAGTTAGGATAGCATTTATTGTCATGCAACCTCATGCTAGGCATTTAGGTTATTTATGCCATGCATTTTCCATATCACTAGACTTTAAACCATGCATTTCATGCATTCACTTTGCTGTATTTTCATCATTCCATGTCACGCCACATGATTTATGACTTAGGCCAATCAATGGCTCAAACTCATGCTCACTTGAGCATACTTGTGGAAAATTAAAGAGTTGTCAAATTGATTATTCTACCTTTGTGATTTTCTTTATTTAGCCAATTTTTGTCTAACTTTTTTAAAAGTGTTAGCTATTATTTTTAGGTCTTTAGGAGAGTCTCCAACAATTTTACTTTGGTTTTTAAATGATTTTATCAAAGGCAAAAAAATTTGTGTTTTGGCAAAACAGTTTTCACCCAGTTTTCTAACTTTCCCGATTTTTCTGGGAAGTCATCTTTAATAAAAAAATTAAGCCAATTTTCCTGCGTAGTTTTACATGTTTTGAGTCTCCAATATTTTTTTTTTAGATTTTTTTTGAATTTTTAAAAATAGGCTAAAAATTGTGTTTCAAAATCGGATAGTAGAGGCAGATTTGAATTCAAAAGAAAAAAAATTGTTGAATTTAGCTAAGGCATTTAGAGGGGGTTGGTTAGAAGCTTTAGCTACTGCCTTAGGATAGTTTCTAAGTCTTTTTAAACTAAAAAAATGATTTTTTTTAAATCTCGGGTTAAGGGTGGTCAAGTCCGGGATTTTAAATTTAGGAAATTAGAGCTATTTTTAAAGGGTTTGGCTAGGTTTTTAATTTTAATCCAAGATTTTCAAAATTGTTTTCAAACAATCACAAAGTATTTTGATTTTAGAAAATTTAATTTGACATATTTTCCTAAGATAGCCGGATATTTTTTAGATATACAGATTTCTTTAATTAAAGGAAAAAAATACATTTTCATGCATTGCATTTTCCATGTCCATGCATACTATATAATATGTGATTTTTGATAATTTCTATGATATTGTTATTATTTTGATTTATTTTATGGTGTTATGTTGTTTGTTATATGTCTTTGAATATTATATGTTATTCAATGCTTTTTATTTAGTTATTCATTTTTGTCACATTATTTAGCATATACTATGTTCATGCATTTTTATTTTATTTTCATGCATATTTTATGATAGCAATTTTTTTTTTTTTTTTTTTATGTTTCATGTCACTTAGATTATATTCTATGTCATTTAGATTATATTATTTAGAATATGCCATGTCATTCAAAATATGCCATATCATTTACATTTGCCATATCATTTAAATCATTTTATTCCATTTAGAATATACCATGTTACTTAGGTTATTTCCTTTCATATAGAATATATTATGTCATTTAGGACATTTCATTTCATTTCATTTAGAATATTAGGTTATTTAAATCATTTCATCTCATTTAGAATATGCTATGCCTTCTAAATTATATCATCTCATTTAGGTTGCATTATAGTATCTAGACTTTATTATATCATCTTTACTATGTCACACATATTCATGTTCATATTTTTTAAATGTTTTGAAAAAGATAATGATTTTTAATAAAAATAAAGATATTCCCGAGTTAAAATAATTCATGAGTTCTCTACCGGGTTTGCTGGAGGGGATATCATCAATTATCATTAATAAAGGAATATCTTTCTTTCAAAAAACAAGAATGATTCGGAAAGTTTTTTCCAAATAAATAAAAATTTCTATATTTTGCCGATTTTGTCGGGGAATATAGGAAAATTTTGAATTAACCCGGATTATTTTCAATTAAAAATGAAATTATTTTTCTTAAAATTGGGAATTAATTTAAAACACCAAATTAAAAATCGATTTTTTACCGAGACATGAGATAACACATGATTAATAAGGTACCGTTTTATACGGCCGTTGTGGGGTTGCTAATCCTTCCCCACACGTAACCGAGTCCCGAACTCGATTTTTTCGATTTTCTCTGGTTTATAACGCACACTTGAAATTGGTTTTTAAAATTTTTTTAATTAATTTTAAAATATTTTATAAAACCAATTTTAATAGGTGGTCGATCACACCTAGCCAAAAAAGATTGGTGCCGACTCCATGACTTTTTTCCGAGGTTTTTTTGAAACCCTCATTTTATTTCAAGAGGAATTAAGTCGTCTTTTTCTCGGTTTTTTTAATGTCACGCCTAACGAATAGGAAAGTCTTGCAATGAGACTTGTTATTTTTTAGGTTGCGACACCTAGTAACTGCAACCAATTTTGTGCAGATTTCTATCACCAGTAAAGCATAAACCACAAGATATAAGGTTTTATGAAGATGAGTTAGAGCTGAGCGATTTCTGACGCAAGCCATTAACCAATTTCTTGATATTTATGTGGTAAGACTAGGAGGTATGGGAAAATTTATACTGTCAACTGTTAAGCGATATGGATTCTACTTCTTTCTATTCTTGTATAGACCAACATATAAGTATGTACATTTCTAGAATGAGTGATTGCTTTAGGTGTTTCTTCTTGAGTATCATGCACCAGTGCTTTCATTCTATGTTACTCGGACTTGGGTGTGAGTGTCGGATACGGGTATGTCTCCAACACAAGTATACTTAATTTTTTCTAAGTTTTCCAAGTATTTGGAGGGTCCTTGGAGGATCATATCTCCATACCCATGTCTAGATATGTGTCGGACACGACTATTTCAAGAAAAATGAAGAGTCGGAGCAACATAGCTTTCATTTCATGTCTTTAGCTGATAATTTTCATAGGCCTCAAAAACTGCTCCTACCTGCATATATATATATATATATATATATATATATATATATATATATATATATATATGTAGCACCTAATTTTGTCTAGACCACTCAAACATGTATGTTTTCTTCCTAAATTGATGTTTCAGAATGTAAAAAGATTTTTTTCATCCTGCAGGTGGTACTCTGAGACCTAGTTTAAGAGGGCGAGCATAAAAAGTCAAACTAAAAAAAAGTCAACCCCGAAAAAAATCAACCCCAAAAAAGTCAACCCCAGAAAGTCAACCCACTTTCAAAATCAAGATTTGAAGTTCAATTGAAAAATGGAGAAAGAATTTTGATAATCTGAGGTCTACATCGAAAGATATGGAGTTCGGAAGTTGGGTTATGGAGATTCAGTAGAAAAGAAACCCTAATCCGAGCAATTTGGGGAAAAATGCTTAAACGATCGAATTGGTCGAAATTGAAAGTTCCAAATGAAAGATAAGCGCTGACTACGGGTAATGGAGAAGCCACTTGAAAGAAAAACTGAAAGAAAAGTCAATCCGGGAGAAAACCGAGAATTAGGGTTTTTGGTGGATTTCGGTGAAATGGGGAAGAATTACAGAAATGGCCCGACTTGGTAAGACCAAAGCCCCTAATGGATGAGGAATGACTAGAAAGGGATAGCCCAAGGCTCAGTTTGAAGAAAATCTAAAAATCGGACTTGTTTTGAGCAAAACCGGGTTTCGGAGGCAAAAAGGCAAAATTGGAAAATTTGGGAAAAAATAGCAAATGAACTCCAAAAATTCTGAAAAATTGCAAATCTCATTCTTAAATCATTTCGAAGAGATTGGCGAAAGAAAATCTTGATTCGGAGTTCGTTTGTAAAATGGCCAAATCCCGGGTCTCCTATGCAGTAATTGAAGAAGATAAATCTCGAAAAAATAGTAAATGGGCTCCAAAAATTCTGAAAATTTGAAAATATCATTTTTAAATGATTTGAAAGATATTTGCGAAAGAAAATCTTGATTCGGAGTTCGTTTGCAAAATGGCTAAATCTCGGGCCCCCTATGTAGTAATTCAAGCAGATAAATCCCGAAAAAAAACCAAATGAGTTCCAAAAATCATGAAAACTTCCAGATCACACTTTTGAATTATTTGGAAGATATTGGTGAAGAAAAATCTAGATTTAGAGCTCGTTTAAAAAAATGGTAAAATGAAGGGGCATAAAAGGGTATTTTTGGAAGACAAAATCCAAATAAATAGCAAACGGACTCGAAATTTTTTGAAAACTTCCAGAATTCAATATTTTATTATTTTGAAAGTATTAAAAAAAATAAAATTTGAATTTGGAGTCCGTTTGCCATTTATTTGCATCCGAGGGGCAAAACGGTCATTTTACCCAAGAAACCGAAAAGGGCTTCTCTTGTCTTTCAAAAAAATCAGACTTGGGCTGGAAGAGGGAGTGCTGGCCGGCCAAGGCCCAAGGCCCAATGAAGGGAAGGAGTTTCTGATTTTTCAATCAAAAGGCCAAAAATTAAGAGTTTGTTAGTGATTTTTTTGATCAAGCCATTGCAAATAAGCCACATGGGCCAATGCATGAAGAGGGAGAGTGTCAACATTATTCTTGAACAGCTGTAATTATGGACAGCTGATGGCCTAATCTAAGGGTGATAATTTCATGTTTTTTCACCTTGAATCACTAGCCCTTGGATGGAAATTAGTTGGAGAAAAGATGACAACATCCTAGCCTATATGAGAGAGGGATTCGGCCAGCCTTGGGGGGATTCAGATTTTTTATTTTCAGCACTTTGATTTTTCATATTTCTCTCTTGTTTGGCTAAGTTTTCTCTCTTTGGTTGCAAATCAAAAAGAAAAGTTTAGAAAAGAAAAGAAAGTTTGAAGAGAAAAAGCTTGAAAGATAGCTTCTAGAGGTTGCTTTTAGCACCAACTCTTACACTTTCTTGATTTTTCATTCTTGTTTTTGCTGTTTTGATTATTATTTTGGTGAGTTTTTCTTTTGATTTTTCTTTTTAACTAAGTGTTTTTTAATGTTCTTTTTAAGTTCTTTCTTCATCTCTTCTTAAAAAAGTTCTTGCATTTTTTTTCCTCTTGATTTCTTGTCTTGGCCGAATGGCCCATGTTTTTTTGTTCTTGTTGTTTTGCTTTGATTTGTCATGGTATTCATGTTATTTTCTTTAGTCTTGATGCTTTAAATATTTTTCTACTACATATACTTGAAGCTTGTTTTAATTTGGTTGCTTGTTTGTTGCCATTTATGAGTTTATTATCATGTTCTTGCATTTTTAATTTTCTGTTTTCATAATGTTTAAGTTTGTTGATATTTTATATTTTGTAATCCATGTGTTTGTGAAAATGCTTGTTAGTTTTAATACATCTACCTTATATTTGCATGATTTGAGTGTCATATTTAGGTTGAGTATGTTAGTATATCAAGTGTTTGTGAAAATGCCAAGCTCACTTAGACATGAGGCTATTCGGCCATCCCATTGATTTTGCTTTGTGTGTGCATTTTTGCTATGTTAGTTGATAGGTTTGCATTTTTATGACATTTGGTTGAGTTTTTGGTTTAAGCATGCCTTGTGTTTGTGTTATTGCCATGCATATTTTAGATGTTAGGTTTGGTTTATTTTGCCATGCATGTCCATACATTTTAGACCTAGGTTGCATTAAATGCCATACAAGTTCATTTAGGTCTAGGTCACTTTATTGATGCCATGCATTTTCCATAACATTTATGTTTAAACTCATGTATTTCATGCATCATATTTGCTGTATTTTTTCATGCATTTCATGTCCATGCCACTTGACTAATGACTTAGGCCAATTAATGGTTCAAAGTCATGCTCTCTTGAGTATACTTGTGGAAAATTAAAGAGTGTCAAATTGATTATTCTACCTTTGTGATTTGTTTTACTTAGCCAATTTTTGTCTAACTTTTTAAAAGTCCTAGCTACTGTTTTTGAGTCATTTTGTGAGTCTTAAATATTTTTACTTTGATTTTTAAATGATTTTATCAAAGGCAAAAAATGTGTTTTTGGCAAAACAGTTTTTTCACCTAGTACTCGTATTTTCTCGATTTTTCTGGGCATTCATCTTTAATCAGAAAAATAAGTTGATTTTTTCCCGTGTAGTTTTACATGTCCTGAGTCTCCAGTATGTTTTTTAGATTTTTTTAGAATTTTTAAAAATAGGGTAAAAAACCGTGGCTTAAAACTGGACAGTGGAGTCAGAATTGAATTTGAAAGAAAACCATTTTTCTGTTTTGGTTAAGTTACTTAGAGGGGGCTGATTAGGAAGTTTAGCTACTGACTTAGGGTAGTTTCTAAGCCTTTTCAAACTCTAAAAATGATTTTTTAAGTATCGGGTTAAGGGTGGTCAAGTTCGGGATTTTAAACTTAGGAAATTAGAGCCATTTAAAAAAAGGGTTTAGCTAAGTTTTTTTATTTTTAATCTAAACTTTTCAAAATTGTTTTCAAACAATCACAAAGTATTTTGGTTTTAGAATATTTAATTTGATATATTTTCCTAAGGTAGCCGGATATCTTTTTAGATATACGGATTTCCTTAATTAAAGGAAAAAAATACATTTTCATGCATTGCATTTTCCATTTTCCATATTCATGCATTTTATATAATATGTGATTTTTGCTATGATAATTTCTACAATATTGTTATGATTTTGAGTTATGTTATATTGTTTATTATATGATTTTGAATATTTCATGATATCCTATGTTTTTTTAATTTTTTTATATTATTTAGCATATACTATGTTCATGCATTATTATTTTTATTTTTATTTTCATACATATTATATGATAGCATTATTTTATATTTCATGTCATTTAAATTACATGCTATATCATTCATATTTGCCATGTCATTTGAATTATTTCATTTCATATAGAATATATTATGTTACTTAGGTCATTTCATTTCATGTAGAATATATTATGTTACCTAGGTCATTTCATTTCATTTAGAATATATCATATAACTTAGGATATTTCATTTCATTTAGAATATGCTAAGACATTTAAATTATATCATATCATTTAGGTTGCATTATATTATTTAGACTTTGCTATGTCATTTTATTTATGTCATACATATTCATATTTTTTAAATGATTTCAAAAATGTAATGATTTTCAATAAAATAATGATATTCCCGACCGGGTTTACTGGGGAGGATATCATCAATTATCATTAATAACGAAATATCTTCTTTAAAATGAGAATGATTCGAAAAGTTTTCCAAATTAATGAAAATTTCTATATTTTGCCACGTTTGTTGGGGAATATAGAAAAATTTTGAATTTATAAATTCCGTATCATTTTCAATTAAAAATTGAATTATTTTTCTTTAAATTGGGAATTAACTTGAAATACTAAATTTAAAACCAACTTTTTACCGAGACTTGAGATAACACATGATTAATAAGGTACCGTTTTATACGGGCGTTGTGGGGGTGCTAATCCTTCCCCACACGTAACCGAGTCCCGAACCCGCTTCTTTGATTTCTCTGGTTTAAAACGCAGACTTGAAATTGGTTTTAAAAATATTTTAATTAATTTTAAAATATTTTATAAAACCGGTTTTAATAAGTGGCCGATCACACTTAGCTAAAAAAGATTGGTGGCGATTCCATGTCTTTTTCAAGGTCATTTTCAAAACCTTCATTTTTCAAGAGGAATTAAGTCGACTTTTCCTCGATTTTTTAATATCACGCTTAACGAATAATAAAGTCTTGCGATGAGACTTGTTATTTTTTAGGTTGCGACAATATATATATATATTTCATGGTATCCGCTCATTCATGGCAATTAACTATAAGCAAGTGAGGAACAAACCCGTTCAGGTTTCTTGGAGTACACTCCGACATTCATATCTTGATAAAATGTTGGCAGCAAGTGACTTATGAGCTCATCCCGTATTGGAAATTTGTAATCACTTTCATAATCCTGATGGAATTCAAAAACCATCAGATCTTCAATTTCAATGTTATGGATACTTTGACTCCATCATAAAACACAAGAAACCTTTTATGGTGGACTAGAATTCTAGAACATGGTAATATATTTTCCATCCTTCATTGCTAAGGGTGTTTTGTCTTGGGTTTTTTTCCAACTAGCATCTAATATTTAACAATGCAGCATCACAAATATTGTATTTGCAATTGTATAGTTTACATAGTTTTCTAATGTTGTATACTACTCTACTTGAGCATTTGTCATTGTGCAACAGTAGGAAAGTATGGCATATTATTTTGCAGGGAGGAAGTGATTTTGGTACCTGGAAAAACTTGATGTTGTATATGGAAAAGATGACAGTAAATCAAATTATCAGCAGCAAATCTGTTAAATTGTTCAAGAAAAGAAACAGTGCCTTCACAAAAACATATTATTCTTTCTCATGTACCTTTCCAGAGGGTTACTCCACCCATGAGTCTGATCAATTTTGACAATGCTCACAGCAACATCTTCCTCTTTCAATTTGGTACCACCATTTTTCTGATAGGAAAATTACTCGTTGCATAAAATTATTTTTATTTGGCACCTGAGAACAAACAATATCTTGCAGAGTAATGTCTTTGAACGGCTCTTGAATTGTCCTTTGGAACAGAAAACTCATTGCAGAACAGCAAAATATACTCAGAAAGAAAAGCTAATTACTTTCATATGTTGTTAAATGATATGTGGCAAAGATCTCTTCTCCGGATGCGAAGGATCAGATCTCTCGCTTTCTGGAGCTCTTATTTATAAGAATTTTCAGTTTATCTTAACATTGAAATCGTCTAACTGCAGTTGTAAGGCCAATTGTCAGTCCTAATGAATAACCATGCACATAAAAATTGGAATGTTGAAGATAACTGTAAATATATAATGCTTTAAGCTTAACAGACCTTCCAAAACTTTTAGCTGGCTCATGAATTGATGCTGATATACTCAGCTCACCATTTGGTAACATTAGAGCATATCTGCAACCATGAGTTCAAAATACAATGCATTTGCTGTTCAAAATTCAAATTAAAAAGCCTCCTCCATATATGCCACAGAACTAATATTTATGATTGCAGTAACCGGCCAAAAAAGAAAAAAAAAGAAGGTGAGATACAGAAACAGAGAGAAGACAGGGATCATCAAGTAAAGGAAAAATCAGTGACAAGAATGATTACCAGCAAGTTTTACTGTCTGGGTATCACTATTGATAAGCTCATAAAATATACATTTTATGCTTTTCTACCTTTAGTTTTTGTTATGTTTTCGATATTTATCTTGTTTAATTATATTATATTTTTGAATTATAGGTATATTTAGGAGAATGAAGTCAAAAGATATTAATGATGGTAAAGAGCTTACAAAATTACAATCATAAGATGGAAGAAGACTTGGGAGTCAAAAAGATCAAATTCTTAGTGCTAGATGATCACGCAGATCTGACCTCCGGATTTTGTTGCAAGGAAAACATTATGTTAAAGTCATTATTTGAAGAAACTTCATTCTTTACTTTTGAAGCTGACTTGAATACCTTTTCAACGATAATTTACACGTCTAAATCGGACAACGGATGGTCATCCAAATCAGCCGGCGAAGTGCGAGACAGCGCAGTAGTCACGAAACAGACGTCAACGAGCAAAATCACCAAGTCAGCCCACTCGGCGCCGCGGCGCCGACCTTACTGCCTCCAAAATCGAGAAAAACAGGGAAAAAGTCCAAAGTTTCCTTATTTTTCCTCCTAGCTTCCTTGATCAACAAGAAAGGGTTTCCAAGGTTAAAAAGCTCTATAAATACCATATTTTGAGCCACAAACTATTATTATCTTTGGGAGGAGACTCAAAGATCATCATTAATTTTCTTCTTCTTCTCCATTCTTTTATTTTATTTTATTTTCTTTTTAGTTTTATGTATATATTATCTATGTCTGTCTATGTCTATGTCTATGCTAGGCTAAACTTATTTTTGGTTAAGGGTGATTTCAAAGCCCTAGACATGTTTTGTAATTGATTTTGAGATTCTATCTATATTAGTTTTCTATCAAAGTTGTTTATGTTCTTCTACAAGAATTGTTCATGATATTGTCTTGATTTGTTTAGGTTGCAAACTAGATGGATCTTGATAATTTTCTAATGCTAGTTTATGAATCTTGATCTGTGTAATTGTCTTGATTTCTATTTAATAGTGGCAATTTGTAATTCATGATTATGTTGGGTTTTCAGGAATTATAAAGTGGAACATAACCTAAGTTAAACAATTCATGTTCATGCTTAGATCAATCTATCTTTCTCATCATAAAGCTGCTGTCAAATAAAATTTAGAGATGTTTATCCTAGGTTGTTTGATAGTTAGAGATTAAGTAGTGGCGTTCGTCCTGCTTAACGACAAACTAAAGAAGGATTGGGGTAACACGGGATGTTGTTATCTACGGTTGTTAACTTTGATACCTAATTGATGTTGATAGATCTGAAATTGATTTTCAATGATGTCTAGTGGTGGAGAATGAAACCTTAACTATACTTCTCTTATATTTGATTTTATCTTATTTATTTGCTTCTTACTTTTCTTATTTATTTTAGTTTTAAAATTATTTCAAAAGCCCCATTTTCTTTTATTGTTCTTGAATTTAAGTTTTAAACTAGTAATTTATAAACTAAAAACCAATCTCTGTGGATTTGACCCTTGCATTCTACTTTACTATAATTGTTCATATTAATTGCAAGGTTTAATAAAGATACACTGTTTTGAGTGCATCAAATTTTTGGCGCTGTTACCGGGGATTGCTTTATTTAGTTTATTAATTATTTGGTTTATTGTTATTTTCAGTTGTAATTAATTATTTTTTTTGCAAATACAGGTTTTTTCTTCAGATTTCAAGCAAAAAGATATGGCAGGTGCTACATCAAAACTTCAGAACCTTCAGAACCGACTAGACAATCTCATATCCATAGTTCAACAAGTGGCCATAAGTAAAATTCAACAATCAAGGCAGTGTGGAGTGTGTTTCATGATGGATCATCCAACCAATTGGTGCCATACTATCAAAAAGATAATTTTGAACCAACCTATGATGTGGGAGGATACCAAAGCCATCAAGGGTTCCAAGGACAACAGTATGATGCTTTCCCAAACACTTACAATGAGGGATGGTGGAATCATACTAATCATGGCTACTCGGGAAATTATTAAGAAATAGATCCTTATGCCAACTACAATTATCCGTCGAGCTTCAATCAATCATGGTCTCAAGAACTAGATCTTTTGCAACCCCCACCTCAAAGTTCAGGTTCTTCTTTAGAAGACCTTGTCAATACTTTTGCTGCTAATAATTTGCAATTTCAACAGAGAATAAAGGCAAACATTCAGGAAACAAGGACAAGTCTTTAGGTAAGGGTTGCAACCTAAAAAATAACAAGTCTCATCGCAAGACTTTATTATTCGTTAAGCGTGACATTAAAAAAAACCAAGGAAAAGTTGACTTAATTCCTCTAGAAAAACAAAAGTTTTGAAAATAACCTTGAAAAAGACATAGAGTCGCCACTAATCTTTTTTAGATAGGTGTGACCGGCCACCTATTAAAACTGGTTTTATAAAACATTTTAAAATTAATTAAAATATTTTTAAAACCAATTTCAAGTCTGCGTTTTAAACTAGAGAAATCAAAGAAGCGGGTTCGGAACTCGGTTACGTGTGGGGAAGGATTAGCACCCCCACAATGCCCGTATAAAATGGTACCTTATTAATCGTGTGTTATTTCAAGTCTCGGTAAAAAAGTCGGTTTTAATTTAGTATTTCAAGTTAATTCCCAATTTAAAGAAAAATAATTCCATTTTTAATTGAAAATGATCCGGAATTTATTAATTCAAAATTATCCTATATTCCCCGACAAAATCGAAAAAATATAGAAATTTTTATTCATTTGAAAAATTTTCCGAATCATTCTCGTTTTTTTGAAAGAAAGATATTCCTTTATTAATGATAATTGATGATATTCCCTTCAGCAAACCCGGTAGAGAACTCATGAATTATTTTAACTCGGGAATATCTTTATTTTTATTGAAAATCATTATCTTTTTCAAAACATTTAAAAATATGAACATGAACATGTAAGACATAAATAAAATGACATAGCAAAGTCTAGATAATATAATGCAACCTAAATGATATGACATAATTTAAATGACATAGTATATTCTAGGTAAAAAAAAAAAAAAAAAATCTTAAGTGTCATGGTATATTCTAAATAAGATCAAATGATTTAAATGACATGACAATTTTAAATGATATGACATATTTTAAATGATATGGCATATTCTAAATAATTAAACCTAAATGACATGAAATATGATGAAATGTCATGAAACATAAAATAATGCTATCATAAAATATACATGAAAATAAAATTAAAATGCATGAACATAGTATATGCTAAATAATGTGACAAAAATAAATGACTAAATAAAAAAAATATGGGATATCATGAAATATTCAAAATCATATGGCAAACAATATAACATCATAAAATGTAAATAAAAATAATAATAATATGGAAAATATCATAGCAAAAATCACATATTAAATAAAATGCATGAACATGGAAAATGCAATGCATGAAAATGTATTTTTTCCTCTAAATAAAGAAATCCGTATATCTAGAAAGATATCCGGCTACCTTAGGAAAATATGTCAAATTATATTTTCTAAAAACAAAACCTTGTGATTGTTGAAAACAATTCAGAAGAAAAACTTGAATAAAAATTAAAACCCTTACCAAACCCTTTTAAAATGGCTCTAATTTCCTAAGTTTAAAATCCCGGACTTAACCACCCTTAATCCGAGATTTATAATATAATTCCTAAAGTTTAAAAAGGCTTAGAAACTACCCTAAGACAGTAACTAAATCTTTTAACCAACCCCCTCTAAATGCCTTAGCCAAATTCAACCATTATTCCTCTTTTGATTTCAAATCTGCCTCTACTGTCCGGTTTTACCACACAATTTTTAGCCTATTTTTAAAAATTCAAAAAAATATAAAAAAATACTGGAGACTCAGAACATGTAAAACTACACGAGAAAAAAAACTTTTTTTGCCTTTGATAAAGTCATTCAAAAATCAAAATAAAAATTGTTGGAGATCATCCTAAAGACCTAAGGGCAGTAGCTAAACATTTAAAAACCTTGGACAAAAATTGGCTAAGTAAAAAAAATCACAAAGATAGAATAATCAATTTGACAATTCCTTAATTTTCCACAAGTATGCTCAAGAGAGCATGACTTTAAGCCATTGATTGGCCTAAGTCATAAATCATGTGGCAATGACATGGAATACATGAACATACAAAAAATGAAATGTATGAAATGCATGGTATAAAGGTCTAAATGGTAAAGGAAATGCTTGACAATTCAAGACAACCTAAATGCCTAGCTTGAGTTTGTATGGCAATAAATGCTATCGTAACTCAATATGCATGCAATGCTTGATAATGTAAATGTGACTTGGACCTAATATGTTATGAATATGCATGAAAATGCTAATGTAACCTAAGACCTAAATAGCATAGTAATGCATGACAATACCAATGTGATTTAAGACTCAATATGCATGGCAATACCAATATGGCCTAGACCTAATATGTAATGAACATGCATAGCAATAATATGAACATACAATGACCAATGAAACTAATGTTAATGCTGGAACAAATAGCAACTAATACACAACTTCAAGATATGATAATGCAAAGCATGTTACCTACACAAAATGCAAATGCATGATAAGGCAAGAGATGCATGAAGAGGCCAAATGTAGCTACATGATACTCTAATGCAATCCTATCTAGTAAATGGCACAAGTACATGATAACTCATATCAAGATGCATAATGTCATGGCATTTTCATAAGCATATGACATACTAAAATCAAAATACAAGCTCATGGCATGGAGATGCAAACAAGTCAAGAAGCAAAATGAAAATGCACATGCAAGGTATACTAAATATCAAGATATGCTAACTCATGGCATGGAGATGCAAACAAGCCAAGAAGCAAGATGAAAATGCACATGCAAAGCATACTAACATGGAATAGCCGAATGACCATATGACAATATATGAAAAATGCAAAAATATTTATAAAATAAGACATGATATATGAAAAAAAAATGCACAATATGACTCAAATGAACACAAGGGCCGAATCTTCAAGGAAACAATATCAAGCATGGAAATGAAATATAAAAACAAATATAGCATAGAAAATAATGTGAAGAACATATGCAAAATTAAACATAGACATGCAAAGCAAATAACAAGCAAAAATAGTAAATAAAACAAGGAAAGTTAAGCTCCATGGTTGGTATCAAATGGGCATAGCCTCTCACCTAACCATAATCACTTAGTCTTGCCAAGATCATGAAGCCTTTCCATCTCAAAAAAAAAGAAAATAAACCATGTTAAACAAAAAAATTAAGGTTAGCTTCATGGTAGGTAAAAATGGGCATAGCCTCTCCCCTAACCATGGTCACTTGGTCTAGCCAAGATCATGTAGCCATTTCAACCTTTTTGCTTCATCTTTTGTAAAAAATAAGAACCTTAGAATACTCTAAAAAAGCTTCTAAAAATCATTTTCCACAACAACATGCAAGGAAGAAAAAAAAGAAAACCAAGGCAAGCAAACATGCCATATTCGGCCAAGCATAAAACCATGTAAAAAAAATTGTTTTCCACCATTTTACTGAAGAAGAAGAGATGAAAACATAAGTAAACATTAAAAAACTTTATTTCTATGAAAAATGTAGTAGGAAAACAAGATAGAAAATCAAGAAAACACCATGGAAAACAAGAAGAAAGCTATGCTAGAGCTTGGTAGAGATGACTACCTTCAAGCTCTCTATTGAAAACCTCTTCTTTTATTTCTTTCAAAACCTTTTTCTTTGCCAAATTAGCTACTATTTCCAGCCAAAAAACCTATGAAAAAATGAAAACAACTCCCCCTGTTTAGCCTTGGCCAAATGGCCTCTCAGCCTTGGATGGGAATTGCACTTTTTTCTCCTCCAATCTTGGCCTTTAGATTAAGATATTTTGATGACAACATAAAAATGTCATCTTGCCAATTGATAGCTTCCCTTAAGATGTGTACTCAGCCCTTGTAGTAACCTCAGCCCTTAGATGCAAAAGAGGACCAATCCCATGCACTCCCTTGCTTGCCCCCTTGAGTGCCTACCCTTGGATGAGTTGTGCTCTCCATTCTTGGTCATTGGATGAGGACAACATAAAAATGACATCTTGTAGATTAAATCCAGCCTTCAAAATGTGTACTCAGCCCTTGTAGCTGGCCTAAGCCATTGGATGAAAAGAGACAATCCCATGCACTCCCTTGCTTGACCGAATGGATGCTCACCTCATATTTTTTCTTCCATTCTTGGCCATTAGATGAGGGTTCTTCCATGACAAATAAAAATGTCATCTTGGCATTTAAACTTGGCAATTGGATGGTGCATTCAACTTTCCTACAAGGCACCTAAGCCAGTGGATGAAGGGGGGACCATTTGCAAGGTGTTAGTGGTAGCATGTGGCTTGATAGTGACTAAGGAATTAAATTGTTCAAGCTTCCTTCTTCTCCTCTATGCTGGCTGACCAAGGGAAGAAAAATCCCAGCAATTCCTTTTTCTTTCATATTTTCCTCAATTACAAATTTGCTCTTTTTGGTTTCTTTGGTGAAATAACCTTTTTGCCCCCCGAACCTAAATAATTAGAAAACGGACTCCAAATTTGAATTTTATTTTTTCAATACTTCCAAAATAATAAAAAATTGAATTCTGGAATTTTTCAAAATTTTCCGAGTCCATTTGTTATTTATTTCGGATTTATTTCCGAAATTGCCCCTTTTATGCACCTGAACTTTACCATTTTTTAAACGAGCTCCGAATCCAGATTTTTCTTCACCAATATCTTCCAAATAATTTAAAAATAAGATCTGGAAGTTTTCATAATTTTTGGAGCTTATTTGCTATTTTTTCGGGATTTATCTGCTTGAATTACAACATAGGGGACCCAGGATTTGGCCATTTTGCAAACGAACTCCGAATCAAGATTTTATTTTTCCAATCTCTTCAAAATAATTTAAAAATGAGGTTTGCAAATTTTCATAATTTTTGGAGGTCATTTGCTATTTTTTTCGAGATTTATCCTGTTGAATTTCTACATAGTAGGCCCGGTATTTGGCCATTTTGCAAACGAACTCCGAATCAAGATTTTCTTTCGCCACTCTCTTCGAAATGATTTAATAATGATATTTACAAATTTTCAAATTTTTTGGAGTTCATTTGCTATTTTTCCCATATTTTCCAATTTTACCCTTTTTCCTCCAAAACCCGGTTTTGCTCAAAACAAGTCCGATTTTAGATTTTCTTCAAAATGAGCCTTGGGCTATCCTTGTTTAATCATTTCTCATCAATTAAGGGCTTTAGATCTACCAAATCGGGCCAATTTTTTAATTCTTCCAAATTTCACTGAAATCCACCAAAAAACCCTAATTCTCGGTTTTCTTCCGAATTGACTTTTCTATCAGTTTTTCTTCCAAGTGGCTTCTCCATTACCTGTAGTCAGTACTTATCTTTCATTTGGAACCTTCAGTTCCGACCAATTTGATCGTTTAAGCACTTTTCCCCAAATTTCCCGAATTAGGGTTTCTTTTTTACTGAGATTTCGTAACCCAACTTCCGAGCTCCATATCTTTCAATGTAGACCTCGGATTATCAAAATTCTTTCACCATTTTTCAATTTAACCTCATATCTTGATTGTTAAAGTTGGTTGACTTTTTCAGTAGTTGACGTTTTTGGGGTTGACTTTTTCTGGGTTGACTTTTTCGAGTTTGACTGTTTTCTGTCTGCTTTCTTAGACTAAGTCTCGGAGTACCACCTGCAGGATGAGAAAAGCCTTTTAGCATTCTGAAACATTAATTTAGAAAGAAAATGTACCTGATTTAGTGGTCCAGACAAAATTAGGTGTCTACAGCTGCCCCTCTTTGCCTATTGCTGAGAATCAGGAATCAGGCAAAGATAAACAAACACTAATTTTGTACGGTTAGTGAAATCATATGTGAAGGAAAGGGAAAGGGGTTTTGAAAATTAGTGTTTGTTTATCTTTGCCTATTGCTGAGAATTAGGAATCAGGCAAAGATAAACAAACACTGATCATTTTTTTTTGAAAAAGATGTAAATTGAAGATTTTGTCCTTAAATTGAATTCCCTGACTAATCAAGGCTCGACACATCTTAAGGAAACAAGTTCGATTTGAAAAAGTGAAAATTATGCTCGAAGGTCTTAAAAATTATGCCCGGAGGTCTTAAAAATGGTGCTCGGAGGCCTTACCCGTGATTTGAAAAATTATGCCCGAAGGTCTTAAAAATGGTGCTCGAAGGTCTTAAAATGGTGCCAGGAGGCCTTACCCGTGATTTGAAAAAATTATGCCTGGAGGTCTTAAAAATGGTGCCCGAAGGTCTTACTCGTGATTTGAAAAATTATGCCCGAAGGTCTTAAAAATGATGCCCGAAGGTCTTAAAATGGTGCCTGGAGGCCTTACCCGTGATGAAAATACCTTGACGACAGTCTCAAGGCTCGACTCATTTGATAAACAGAATGAATTCGATTTAAAACAAAAGAAAATACCTCGACGGTGGTCTCAAGGCTTGACTCATTTGATAAAACAGAATGAATTCGATTTAAAACAAAAGGAAATACCTCAACGGTGGTCTCGGGGCTCGACTCATTTGAGAAGCAGAACGAGTTCAATTTAAAAGAAACATGCCTTGATGGTGGTCTCGGGGCTCGACTCATTTGAGAAACAGAACGAGTTCGATTCGGGGAAACCAAAGTTTTCCTAATTCCTGCAATGTTAGCTAAATGCAATGATGAG
Organism: Fremontodendron californicum; assembly: GCA_030761205.1. Lineage (NCBI taxonomy): Eukaryota > Viridiplantae > Streptophyta > Magnoliopsida > Malvales > Malvaceae > Fremontodendron > Fremontodendron californicum. The sequence goes on from JAULJL010000002.1 coordinate 13,359,327, forward strand.
AATGACATGCTTTGCAAATGCTTGTATGTTTCCTGAGGATGAATGCAATCAAATGATTGTGTCATGATTTCTAATCCATGGTTTCTTTGAGGTTCACAGATTATCTGACTTCATGACGGAGTCTTCAATTGTTCACTGATGCCCCACTTAAGGAACCTTTTACTCAAGATAATTTGTCAAACAGTCCCAGTTTCTGACTTCGCTGAAATTCACAAATTTCTGACTTCATGACGGAGTCTCCAACCCATTCACTGTTGTCCTTTTCTTGGTGAATTTTTCATCAGGATTAGTGGTTTTCCAAAATTTTTCTAAGATTTTGATCTATTCCTTAGTAATACTTTTAAAACTCTCTTTTATTAAAAAGATTTATGTTTACTAATCATCATTCAATTTAATAACAAACAAAATGCATCTCAAAAATGTATGAAAAAAGTATGAAACAAGCAATTGTCATAAAAGGGGTAACTAAAATTTATTGCAACGAAATGTTTTAAAATGATAAAAGTGGATATCAAGGATATAAGAAACAAATGTAAAGTTATAGGTTGTTGATGCCCCGGATGCGGAATATCTTGGACCCTACCTTTTTCAAATCATCTGAAATTTCTCTTGAACGGTCAATTTACTTGGGTAATCCCTTGGCTTCCGTAGCTACGTCAGACTAAGTTGTTCCCCTTTCCTCTGATTTTCAAATACTTTATCCCCTTTACATGAAGCATTGACTCAAACCTATCAGTACTTGAGCCGCCATTCCGTTGTTCATTTGCTATTTTTCCCATATTTTCTAATTTTGCCTTTTTGCCCCCGAAACCCGGTTTTGCTCAAAACAAGTCCGATTTTTAGATTTTCTTCAAACTGAGCCTTGGACTATCCTTGTTTAATCATTTCTCATCAATTAAGGGCTTTAGATCTACCGAATCGGGCCATTTCCGTAATTCTTCCAAATTTCACCGAAATCCACCAAAAAACCCTAATTCTCGGTTTTCTTTCGAATTGACATTTATATCAATTTTTCTTTCAAGTGGCTTCTGCATTACCCGTAGTCAGTACTTATGTTTCATTTGGAACCTTCAATTCTAACCAATTTGATCGTTTAAGCACTTTTCCCCAAATTTCTCGAATTAGGGTTTCTTTTCTACTGAGATTCCGTAACCCAACTTCCAACCTCCATATCTTTCAATGTAGACCTCGGATTATCAAAATTCTTTCATCGTTTTTCAATTGAACCTCAAATCTTGATTTTAAAAGTAGGTTGACTTTTTTAGTAGTTGACTTTTTTGGGGTTGACTTTTTTGAGTTTGACTTTTTCTGTCTACTTTCTTAGACTAAGTCTTGGAGTACCACTTGCAGGATGAGAAAAGCCTTTTAGCATTCTGAAACATCAATTTAGGAAGAAAATGTACATGATTTAGGGGTCCGGACAAAATTAGATGTTTACAGTAAGTATCTAGAATTTGGAAAAGCAAATGAGCCAATTGGCTAGTGGTGTGGCGAGATGGGTAGAAGAAGGATATGAGAAACTACATGAACAACTCCTTCCCAAACTATGATTGATCCAAAGGAGAATGTTAGTGCCACACAACTTGAGGATGAATCAGAAAATCCAAGGGAACCCGAAGATGAGAAAGAACTTGAGATGGATTTACTTCTTGAAGATAATGAAGCTTCAATTCCAAATGAGAGTACTTCGGCACTTGAGGTAACGTTTAAGGTTTCAATTTTTACTAATGTTTCTTCTCCACCTTTTTCTAGTAGATTCGCAAAGTTCAAGGAGGAGGAACATGAACAACACATGCCGAAAACCTTAAACAACTTGTTTGTGGATGTCATTCAACAAATACCAACATATGCATAATTCCTCGATGAGCTATGCACCACAAAGGATGATGGAATAATAATTTTGATGGAGAATGCATCAATTGTTGTGCATAGACAATTTTCAACAAAACGCGGAAATCCTGAAAGTCTCATGCCTAGAACAGAAGATCTTAAAAAGCCAAGAAGGGGTATTGGCTAGGCTAAACATAATCACTCAAGTACTAATTGGGATGACAGCCCAATTAATGAAGAAATTGCCAACCTGCCAAACCAGATTTGTTTTCTCTCTTTCGTGCTTTGTTTTAATTTATGTATAGTGTTCTTTAGTTATTTTTCTTCTTTTATTTAGTAGTTTTTTTTCTCTTACATATAATTCTTGCATATGGGGTGATAGCATTACATTGAGGACAATGTAAGAATTAAGTGTGGGGGGGGGGAAGAATTTAGGATTTCCTTTCCTTTAGTTTAGTTTAGTTTTTAGTTTGTTTTTAGTGTGTTCTAGTTACTTTCCATACTATGATGAGATATGAATTGAATAAGTCTAAAACTGGTTATTAGTGATAAGATTTTCATGAGAATTAAGCATGATATTATTTTTTATGATCCAATGTCGATATGATATGTTGATTGAGAAAGAATCATGTTTAGACTTAAATCTGACTTGTATAATCATTCTTGTGAGTTTTGAGCCTATAAGATTGATGCATTATACATATCAATCTAATTTCTTTCTTGAGAGCTCTTATGATTACATGATTCTCTAGAACTTGCTTTAAATCGTTTGAGACTATATTGATGCATGTCACAACATGAATATGATTGAGGCATTAGGATTATAACCAGGGCCAAATAGCCATCCATTCTTGATATCCAAGAGAACATCCCCCTAGTGAACCAATTTGAGCCTACATTGAATAAGCTGTTTCTTTGGTAACCACATCTTACACCTAGCCTAAACACATTTATATCTTTACCCTTGTTCTAAAGATGGACTAGAATGTTTGAGACATATTGTAAAATCAAGGGTTACTTTTTGAAAATTTGGGTTAGAACAAAAGATAAGTGTGGGGGAGGAGAAAGGCAAAAGTCAAGAGAAAAAAAAAGGGAACATTGTAAAAATACATTCCCATAAGGCAAAAGTCAAGAGAAAAAGAAAAAGGGAACATTGTAAAAATACATTCTAATATATAAAAAAAAAAATTGAATCATCTCTTGAACTTTTGGTTAAAGAAAATGATGTTACAAAGTTGGTTAGAATGAAGCAAATGCTCAACATGAATATTTAGCCTATGTTATTATGTGCTTTATAAGAGTTTGAGAAGTTTTATTTGTATGATCTTATTATGTCTCTAAACTCTATGAAATCTTTGGAACCTTTGTGATATCTTTATCTTTTTATTCTTTAACCACATTACAACCCCTTGGCCCCATTACAACCTTGAATAAAGACCTTTTGATTCATGAAGTTGCATGATCTAAGTAGTGGAGAATAGGTGGACAAGCAAGCATATGGTAGAACTGTTTTCATGAGATTGATTGAGTGTAAACACTTTACCACTACTTTAAAGAGTGAAAATCATGAGAGTATCCCATGTGAGAAGTTGAGATTAAGTTTGATATGCACTATTTTAATTGAAATATGTTATGTTAATATTGGCTTAACTCAAACTATTTACATTCAAGCATGAATTTTTGTGAAATTCTTTAAGCTATTAATTAGTTTATAAGACTTGTTTAATGATTATCTCTTATTTATATTGGAAGGATTAGGAGTAATTATATTTAGTATATTTTAATTTTATTTTAGTTTTTCAATGTTTGTGGATATCGTCCTAGTAAACCCTCACGAGACTAAACTCGTCCACTAGGGACACCTAAGGGTTTAAAGGCTTGTGTCACGTGCTAAGTGGCATCGTGATTTCTTACGAAAGTGGATTAGATTAGATTTTCTTATTTTGCTTTTATTTTGCTTTTCTTGAGGACTAGCAAAAAGCGAAGTGTGGGGATATTTGATAAGCTCATAAAATATACATTTTATGCCTTTCTACATTTAGTTTTTGTTATGTTTTCGATCTTTATCTTGTTTACTTAATTTATATTTTTGAATTATAGGTATATTTAGGAGAATAAAGTTAAAAGATGTCAATAATGATGGTAAAGAGCTTATAAAATCACAATCATAAGATGGAAGAAGACTTGGGAGTTAAAAAGATCAAATTTTTAGTGCTAGATTATCAGGCAGATCTGACATCCGGAGCTTGTTGCAAGGAAAGCATTATGTTAAATTCATTATTTGAAGAAACTTCCTACTTGATTTTTTAAGCTGACTTGAATACCTTTCTAACGATAGTTTACATGTCTAAATCGGACAACGGATGGTCATCCAAATCAGCCGACGAAGTGCGAGACAGCGCAGTAGTTGCAAAACTGACGTCAGTGAGCAAAATCACCAAGTCAGCCCACTTGGCGCCGCGACACCGACCTTATTGCCTCAAAATCGAGAAAAATCGAGAAAAAGTCCAAACTTGCCTTATTTGTTCTCCTAGCTTCCTTGATCAACAAGAAAGGGTTTCCAAGGTCAAAAAGCTCTATAAATACCATCTTTTGAGCCACAAACTATTATTATCCTTGAGAGGAGACTCAAAGATCATCATTAATTTTCTTCTTCTTCTCCATTATTTTATTTTCTTTTTAGTTTTATGTATATATTATCTATGTCTATGTCTATGCTAGGCTAAACTTATTTTTGGTTAAGGGTGATTTCAAAGCCCTATACATGTTTGTAATTGATTGAGATTCTATCTATATTAGTTTTCTATCAAAGTTGTTTATGTTCTCTTACAAGAGTTGTTCATGATATTGTCTTGATTTGTTTAGGTTGCAAACTAGATAGATATTGATAATTTTCTAATGCTAGTTTATGAATCTTGATCCGTGTAATTGTTTTGATTTCTATTCAATAGTGGCAATTTGTAATTCATAATTATGTTGCGTTTTCAGGAATTATAAAGTGGAACATAACCTAAGTTAAACAATTCATGTTCATGCTTTTGTTGCTTAGATCAACCTATCTTTCTCATCATAAAGCTGCTGTCAAATTAAATTTAGAGATGCTTATCCTAGGTTGTTTGATAGTTAGAGATTAAGTAGTGGCGTTCGTCCTGCTTAACGACGAACTAAGGAAGGATTGGGGTAACACGAGATGTTGTTATCTACGGTTGTTAACTTTGATAGCTAATTGATGTTGATAGATCTGAAATTGATTTTCAATGATGTCTAGTGGTGGAGAATGAAACCTTAACTATACTTCTCTTATATTTGATTTCATCTTATTTATTTGCTTCTTATTTTATTTATTTATTTTAGTTTTAAAATTATTTCAAAAATCCCTTTTTCTTTTATTGTTCTTGAATTTTAGTTTTAAACTAGTAATTTATAAATTAAAAACTAATCTATGTGGATTCGACCCTTACATGCGACTTTATTATAATTGATCATATTAATTGTAAGATTTAATAAAAATACACTCTTTTGAGTGTCTCAACTATGCCTCAATGTTGATCTCCGCGCCCTACAAGGATGCCATGCGAATTAAGAGAATTTCTCAATGTAATGGGGGGGGGGCGAATGAGATCCTACTTGGTGAGCTTTAATTGTATGAACAGCTTCACCAGCCAGCCAATAAACTCCCAGAGAATATGCTCAAACCAAGATTTCACAGCTCCCACAGCCTCTGGGTACAGAATGTGTGATAGACCTGATTAGGGAGAAAAATCCATTAGCAAACAGCTTAAGCTCCTAAAAATTGCAAAAAGAAACTGCCATTCTTGAGGAAGATGACAATTGGAAATTAATTCTTCTAGCAAAGTGGAAGATAAATAAGAAACTAGAAATGCAAGTCAAATCTCTTAATATCCTGATGTAAGAAAGAAAAACTTACCAAGTTGCTGTACAAGTTTGCAGTATACAGTAAAATCATCAAAAGATATAATTTCTCATTATATATGAAAAAAAAATGGACTATTAAATGTGCATATTTTCAACAAATCAATCAAGCTTGCCTCTGAAACTGTTCAATGTTAACAAATTTGTAAGAACTGCAGCCAAGCAAAGCAAAAAGTCAATATTATATAATATCTTAATAAAAACTTTGGTTATCAACAAAATCTTGAGAAATATAATATTAGTTTTCAGCTGAGTTCATATTATAAGTACAAATTTTTTTAAATCAAATGAAGATTTTCGTCATTCTTTACAAATTTTTTTGCTCTAAATTATACTAGTATGTATTTCTTATATTCATATTCATCTTCATCTTTTATCTTATGGCGTATAAACAATTTCCGAATCATCTTTATGACGAGTTTCCATGATTTCAAAGCTTTTTTTTATCTTGCAAACCTGGATTGATACAGTTGGTTGAGTATTTATTAGTGTCTTGACAAGCATCAAGGTTCGAATCTCCCCTCATCGAAGCAGTCTCACTTGATGAGTGATCTCAATTGAGTTTATGCATTGACCTTGAACTTGGATAATCCCCCTTCACCTAAACTTTCTGACAAAAAAAAAAGCCAACATTACCCATTAATCCAATTAGTATTAAAAGAACGCTATATAATAACACTGGAAATTAAATCAGTTCGCTCAGTAGCAAGATGACAAAAACCAAAGAACAAACAAGGCTCTGGAAAGAAAAAAAAACTAGGATTCTATAATGGATGAAGTAAAAATGATTGAAAGAAAAAAACAAAAACCTTCAAGTTCATCAATATTATGTGTCCAAATATTATCTCCATAGAGACGCTTCCACAACATGAAAGCCTGACTAGGCCTGAATCCATGTGATTGAACCCATTCCTGACAAAGAATATCCCCAGAAGATTAGCAACAGAAATCTAATAACATATTTTACTCCATAAAATAAAAAAAATAAAAAATAAAGACCCACTTGAAGCTCGGCATAATTCATCCCTTTGAGAAGCACCTTGGAGCCCTTCTCCAGATTTTCATAGCTTTTCCCACCTCCAAAATCCCGAAAATTATCGTTGTCATGGAGGGAAAATAGTGGGGATGCAGAAGTGCAAGAGGAGTTCATTGGATTTGGGGTACAAAATTAAATGTGATGGAGCCTTAACAAACTGTTGGGAAAAAGGCAGGAATAGGAGTTGTGGTGCGCAATGCAGAAGGTCAGATTGTGTCAGGTGTTTGCACTAAAGTAAAGGCTGATTGTGCCTTAACTGTTGAGCTATTGCAGTTAGAGAAGGTGTTAAATTGGCTAAAGAGCAGAATTATCAAAAGGGGGTGTTGGAAACTTATTATGCAAGTATTCATTCAGAATTAGTTGCTAAAAGTAAGTTCAGAAGCTTGGAAAGGAGACCTATTATTAGGTATATATAGCATATGTTGCAACGAATACCAGAGAAGAAGATTCTTTTAATTATGAGAAATGCTTAATCAAGCAGCAGATTGGATAGCTTCTCAGGCTATCAAGCGGATGTGCAGTTTGGGTTGGTTATGGCTACCACCATCTGCTTTGGTGCATGTACTGAATAAAGATGGGTTGCCTTGCTGGCCCCTCCTTAAGGCTATGTTGATATGGCTGGCTTGAATTACTCTTCCTGTATTTGCTCTATTACTTTGTTGCTGTGTACAAGCGCTATTCTTGATTACAATTCGTTGGCCAGGAAAAAAATCATCGAAATAAATACCCAAATTACCTCTCCAGTTTTTCTAACCTCTGTTTTTCTCTCTTATCAAACAAGCAAAAAGATGTTGCTCTTATCTACTTTTCTTTGTAAGATTGAAAATTGCAATTAATTACTCATTTCAGAAAAACAAGGGGGGATTTAGTGAAATACACATTCGATATGCCATTCTTGTTCAGATGTCAGTAGTCAGTCGGAAAAAAAATGTTTCAATCTTGTTCTGCTGTGGAATGTTGAATCTTATTAGGTTAACATTTCCAAACATTTTTGTCAATCATCACAGAAGTTAGACAGGTGAAACAATCTATTAATACAGGAATAATATAACATAAAAACTTGTACATGAGATGTGAGAGATACAATCTATTAATAAAGTGATTGGAAACCAAACAATAAAAATAATAATAAAAAAAAAAAGTCAGGAAAAGTACTTTAAAAGTGTAATATCTTCTTAAAAAACTGTGGACCAATCTATTAATACAGGAATAATATAACATAAAAACTTGTACATGAGATGTGAGAGATACAATCTATTAATAAAGTGATTGGAAACCAAACAATAAAAAAAAAAAAAAAATTTCATGAAAAGTACTTTAAAAGTATAATATCTTCTTAAAAAACTGTGGACCAATTCTTCAAGGGTTCTTCATCTTAATCCTTAGTTTCCTAGCTATTTGTGTTGCTTTTGGATGAACTGGCCGCTTGTTACCGTCAGATTGTTCTACCTCTACCCAATTAATAACCTTGAGTATGAGAGATTGAGGAACTTTCTTAGTATCCCCATCGGCTGTGCCTTTGGATTTCTTCATACCATTCTCCAGAGCTTTCTCTAGGAAGTCCATAAACCAATTTCCTGCTTCAGTTTCAATTTGCTTGCCCAATTTTAATGTATTGCTTAAGCTGATTGATAATGGTTTCTTGTTTTCATCATTCTCACCAACAGCTTCAGGGGGCAGCATGCCAATTGGAGTTGACGGTGCTGAGGATACCGTGGGGTTAGAATTTGATCTTAGGACCCTCCCCATGTTTGTATTCTGCTGCTCACTTCTCTCGGGAAAGGCTGTAATTGACTTGTACAATGCGGCTCGCCTTTTTGATGAACTTAACTCTGTATTCCTCCTGCTTTGGTCCATTGAGTTGTGCACGATTTCATGCAACATTGCTGTCTCATTTTCACCTTGTTTATCTTTCTCTTCAGCTTTTGAGTTTTCTGCCATTTCAGTAGCTGCTTGAACGGACACTATATCACCCACGGCCTGTACAATTTGGGCGTGAAACTCCAGAAACTGATCGAAGCATGCAGCTGGAGCATCTGGTTTTGCTGACTTGCTCATGTTGGAAAACATCCTGCAATCAGCCAAAGTATTTCGACCTTAGCAAACATAAAAACTTCAACAGAGAAAAAAACAAAAAGACAGTTTGTAATTTTATTACTTGAGAGAGCGAACTAAACTATCTGTGGCTGTAGCATCTCTTAGTGCTTGAAGAGCAATCTTCTGAGCTGTTTCTCGCTGCTGCACAGCTTCCTATTAAAGCATAAAGTCAGTAAGCTTCTAGAACTAAAGCCATGACACATTGACAATCTTCTTGGTTAACAGGAATCCTAATCTCACCTTGCCCAACATGCTAAGCTTCCCTGGCAAATTCATGGGTAGACTTTTGTTATTATCAAACTGAGATTGTGGTTGTTGTGCAATAACACTTGGGTTGGAGTTGTTTTGTACATCTCCACCCATATTGAGGGCCCTTCCACGGCTTAAACTTGGCGGTGGGGTTGAACTTTTCTTTTCCTGCTCAGCAAAATTGAGTTGAATAATGAAAACGAACATCATTGAAAAGTTAATATTAGAGTAAAACATAGCAATTTTTAAATGGAAAAGGGGAAAAATGTACCTACAGATGAGTTGAGAGGAGTAATTGGGATCCTAGGCTCTCGATGGCAGACACTTTTGCTCCGTGGAAACTTTGAGGCAGAAGAAGGTACAACACAGCTTTTCCTATGCAAAGCAGGATTTTCTAGTTTTGTATCCATCATTTTAGCCAACAATCCCCCACCAAAAGAACACCTTACACTAGCACTAGCATTCCCATCCTTTGCTACCCTTCTTATCATTGGAGACATCATCGGAGTTCTCACTGAATTAGACCGCTCTTTCACAGGAGTACACTGATCAAAATCCAATGGAACCGGCTTTAAAACTGAAGGAGAAGGAATCTCATCAGACCCATTAGGCCCCCTTCCCCAATAACCTCTTCTATGTAGCTTAGAATCTTGTTTCTGCTCAACTTTCTCCCCCTTCCTTCTTAAACCCATTAAAGGCTCTGGTGTCCCAACTAAGGGGTGTCTTCCAGGGAGCGGATTTGCACCTTTAACAACAGGAACAGGAGATCCAGGCTCTAATCTTTCAACATAAATGAACTGCCCAAGTTGCATTTTGTTACTAAGAACAAAATCATCTTGGTCAGAAGGAAGACTAACATAAATTGAATGTGAAGAATCTGAGACCTTGATGTAAAACCCATGTTTAGGCCAAAGATTCTTCTCATCAAGATCAGCTGGTACAATATCAGTGACCTGCAAAAGCGAGCTCCTATGATCATTAGTTGGCTTGACCCCAGTGTTCATCCCATTAAGTAACTCCAGCAGAATCCCAGGTTCCAATGTTGCCATAATGTCCTGATCTTCTCTTAAGAACCAAACCCAAATGAAAGAATCGTCGAAGATTATTGAAATTCAATACATAAAAGAGAAGTGGATGTTTGGCAACGGTAAGTTGAGATGATAAAGTAAAGGTTTTTAAATTTTGGAACGTTGCGGCAACGGTCATGTGGGGTGTGCAAACTTTTTGTAAGAATGTTTTAAATTCTAACCGTTAGATGACATAAAAATCAATTACAGTGAAAATGAGAAAATTACAAAAAAAAAAAAAAAAGTTAACAACTAAAACCTATTCACTTATTATATATCATGATAAAAAAATTTATTAAAAGGAAATGAAACTTTGATATTTTAAATTATATTAAAGTCATCTTAAAAAGTGGATTTATTATTAAGGGTCCGCTCCTATAGACACTGATTAAGAATTATTTATTTATTATTTCAAGAATTTTTTTTTTGCATTTAATACATTACTTGTATTGAATTCAAGAAAAAGTAATATATTAATTATACATTTCCCTATTATTAATAATGAGATTTAGTACTGAAATATTATTATAATATTTACAATAATAATAGTTCCATATAAAATATTAAAAAATATGTGTATATTAATATTAAATATTTTTAATATTTCAAGAATATTATTTAAAATATAAAACTAGTTGAATATTAATATTTTAATATTTATAAATATATATTTTTAATAAAATTAATTAAAATAATTATTTATAAATATAATAATATATTAAGTTAAGTCCAAGCTTCAGCTAAGCCTTAGCTAATAATAATGAAATAATTATTATTTACAATATAATAATTAAAATAATTATTTATAAATATAATAATATATCAAACGAATGGGATGGCAGATGCCTTAATTAAGGCTGGAGTAAAACGCCTGGAAAATTTCATTGTCAGGTGGTGATAGTGTCTTTATTATTTGATTTGTATCGTATTTTGTTGTGGTCATAATTGTGTTATGTAGTCTACTGGTAATTTTGTCTTTGTAGGTGGCAGTATTTTCAGGAAGGTTTGAAATTTTGACTGTTTTGCTTTGATTTTTAAATTGGATTTGGTGTTTACAGGGATATCCTTTTATTTCCTGCTTTCGAGTATCCTACCTTTTTGGAATTGGGTTGTATGATAGATTATATTATGCAATAAATTAGTTGATTTAGCAATAAAAAAAAAAAAATTTCAAGTTGAGTCCAAACGTAAAACTTTTGTCCAAGACTTGTCTTTTGGGTAAGTCTACCTTGGGGAAACATTTTTTTTTGTGCTTTAATGAGTTTATAAATTGTCTTTTCTTATTAGTAAAAAAAAAAAAAAATTTAAGTTTTCAATTCAGTTTTTTGTAGATTTCAAATGAATTTCTATTGTCATTTTTTTTTTATCAATTTGATATAAAAATTGTAGAGGTCAATATTTATGAAACAAATAAAATCTAAGAGAGAAAGACAAAAAGTTATGGACCTTCTTAGAATTTTAATAAGCTCTCAAGCATATAAATAGAGAAAAAAATAAGGTGAATAATATATCTAGTATTAACTCTTAACGAACATAAAAAATGAAAAAACATTTTGATTTAGGCATCAACAATTTAGAGATGTCTATGAACCGAATCGTAGTAGACTCGACTAATACTTTTAAAACTTAGCCATCTTTAAAAGTTATATATTAAAAAAGTTTTAATATTTAAAAATTTAAGTAAAATTAGATCTGACGACTAATCTAACTCATTAATAGGTTTAACCACAAATATAATAATTATTTAATATTTCAAGTTGCTTTTTAATATTTTTACAATAATTCATAATTCATATTTCATAATATGATAATTATATAAAAAATTTTATGACATAAATAAATATTTTTTTTATCATCTTTCTATGTAATTCTTTTAAACTGACAATTTTTATAACATTTAATGCAGGTTTGCATGCGTTTGTACTTAAGGAATTGGGTAAATATGAAAAACATGCACTCCATGAGAAATATTTGTCAAATGGTATAATGAATAAAAGTTATTTGAAAAAGAGAAATGAATAATTAAAAATTATTATAAAGGATATTGTAAAGACAAAATTACCCTTAATGAAAAAACTTATTTTTCCTTTCTCTTTCATAAGAAAATATTATTTTTTAAAAATTTTAATTGAAAATAAATTTAAAAAATAAAATATTTAAATATATATATTTTTTAAAATTTAAAAAAATTTTAAAAAGTAAAGAAAAATTAATTTTAGGCATATTATTTTTATTTTTTAAAATTTTTTAATTAAAAAAAGTAAATAAAAAATTTAAAAATTTATTTTTTAAATTAAAATTTTTTTATTTTCAGAATATTTATTTTTTAATTAAAAATTAAATTAAAAAATAAAAGAAAAAAGGAGGAGAAGGTTTTTTTATCAAGGATAATTTTGTCTTTACAATATCCTTTATAACAATTTCTAATTATTCATTTCTCTTTTTCAAATAACTTTTATTTATTATACCATTTAACAAATACTTCTCATGGAGTGCATGTTTTTCATATAAACCCTAAGGAATTCTCATTATAACACTTAGGGCTAGTTTAGCATTGCTGTTGGAAAAAGCTTGGGTTGGAAAAAGCTCGAGTTGAAAAAAGTGTGTTTATAAAGTGTGGTAAAAAAATGTGGTTTAAAAACTTTTAAGTGTTTAGCATTGCTGTGAAAAAGTGTTGTAGGAAATTGAAATGTAAAAAAAAGATATGTTTAAAATAATAAAAGTGTAGAGATGTGAGGATAATAAAGTCATTTTATCCAAAAGCCAGCTTTTAAAGCCCAAAAGCTATATTTTTTGGCTTTTTGGTTTGGCTTTTCAAACCATGGTTTCAACAGCAGAAACCAATTTTTTTTTATCTATTTAGCATTGCCTTTGCGGTGAAAAGCAACTTTTGACCTCAAAAGCTGTGCCAGAAGCAATGCTAAACGAGGCCTTAAAGAATTATCATTAGAATGAATATGCGTTTGTACAGACGTCATATGGTGGTGCGTCCTGTCATAATGCAAATCCGGGAAATAAAAAAAGAAAAATGTTTGTTTCCGGTTTCTCACCTACTTTACTTGCAATTTGGAAAAAACCCGTAAGTAGGTAACTTCCTAAGGTGACGTCTGTCGCAACCCTTAAAAAATCGAAAAAATGCCCCGTCGCGCGACATCGACTTGTTAAATATTATATTGAAAAAAAAATAGAAAAAAAGACTATTTAATTCTTTTTGAAATAAAGGTTGAAGGGTTTGAAAACAATCTCGTGAAAGAAATGGAGTCGTCACTAATCTTTTTTGGCTAAGTGTGATTGGCCATCTATTAAAACTGATTTTTATAAAACATTTTAAAATTAATTAAAATATTTTTTAAAACTAATTTTGAAGTCTGCGCTTTGAATCAGAGAAAATAAGTGCGGGTTCGGGAGTCAGTTACGTGTGGGGAAGGATTAGCACCCCCACAACACCCGTATAAAACGGTACCTTATTAGTCATGAGTTATCTCGAGTCTCAGTGAAAGTCAGTTTTAAATTGGGTGTTTAAAAATAATTCCCTAAAAAAAAATCATATTTTATTTCAAAATGATTCGAAATTTATTAACATAAAATTTTTCATATTTCCCGACAAACTCGACAAAACATGAAATTTTTTCTTATTTTGAAATTCTACGAATCACCCTCATTTTTTGAGAAAAAGGATATTCCGTTGTTAATGATAATTGATGATATTCTCTCCGGCAGACTCAGCAGAGAACTCATGAATTATTTTAAGTGGAGAATAACTTTGTTTTATTAAAAATCATTAGCTTTTATGCATTGAAAATAATATATAAAAAGAATGATCTTGAACATGCAAATCAATACTAAGGCACAAAAATATAAATTAAACAACATGTACAATTATCATTGTCGCAACCTAAAAAATAACAAGTTCCATCGCGAGACATTACTCGTTAAGTGTGACATTGAGAAAATAGAGGAAAAAATTACTTAATTTCTCTTGAAATAAAATGAGGGTTTGAAAACAACCTCGAAAAAGAAATTGAGTCGCTACTAATCTTTTTTGGCTAGGTGTGATCGGTCACCTATTAAAACCGGCTTTGTAAAACAATTTTAAAATTAATTAAAACATTTTTAAAACCAATTTCGAAGTCTACGCTTTAAAACCAGAGAAATCAAAGAAGCGGGTTCGGGAATCGGTTACGTGCGGGGAAGGATTAGCACCCCCATAACGCCCGTATAAAACGGTACCTTATTAATCATGTGTTGTCTCGAGTCTCGGTGAAAATTGGTTTTGAAATTGGCATTTTAAAATAATTCCCATTTTAAAGAAAAATAATCCCATTTCTAGTTAAAAATGATCCGGAATTTATTAACTCAAATTTTTCTATATTCCCCGGCAGATCCGGTGAAACATAGAAATTTTTATTTTCTTAGAAAATCACTAAATCACTCTTGTTTTTGAAAGAAAGATATTCCATTGTTACTGATAATTGATGATATCCTCCCCGACAACCCGGCAGAGAACCCATGAATTATTTTAATTCAGGAATAATCTTGATTTTAAAAAAAATGTTATTTGTTTTTCATGTATTTCGAAAATCATAGAAAATGATCATGGATATGCAAAATGGTACTAAGATAAAGATTAAATGAGCATGCATATTTATCATGGTATGACAAACATTTTATTATGACATGGTAAAAGAAATTATGACATAGCATAAAGAAATGAATGTCATGTGAACGAAATCGACATGGCAAACCTAAACTTGGCGGACTAAATGACATGGCAAATGAAATAACATGGCATAAGAATGAATGTCATGTGAGTGAAATCGACATGGCAAACAAAGTAGCATGGCATATGAATAGCATGGCATGAGAATGAATGTCATGTGAATGAATGTCATGTGAATGAAATAGACATGGCAAACAAAATGACATGGCATATGAATGACATGGGATAAGAATGAATGTCATGTGAATGAAATCGACATGACAAACAAAATGACATGGCATGAGAATAAATGTCATGTGAACGAAATCGTCATGGCAAACAAAATGACATGGCATATGAATGACATGGCATAAGAATGACATAGCATGAGCATGACTGACACAACATAATCTAGATGACATGGCATATGAATGACATGGTATAATGAATGACATGGCATAATGAATGACATGGCATATGAATGACATGGCATGTGAATGAATGACATGACATAATCTAAATGACATGGCATGTGAATGGGTGACATGGCATATGAATGACATGGCATGTGAATGAATGACATGGCATAATCTAAATGACATGGCATGTGAATGGATGACATGGCATATGAATGACATGGCATGTGAAAGAATGACATGGCATAATCTAAATGACATGGCATGTGAATAGATGACATGGCTTATGAATGACATGGCATAATCTAGATGACATGGCATGTGAATGAATGACATGGCATAATCTAAATGACATGTTATGTGAATGGATGACATGACATATGAATGATATGGCATGTGAATGAATGACATGACATAACCTAAATGACATGGCATGTGAATGGATGATATGGTATATGAATGACATAGCATGTGTGTTGGGAATACACTACTTCGGGCTCATGCAAAAATATGATAATCAAAGTGCAGCGAAAATAAACAAAAAAGCACCCAAAGTACAACAGGATCTTAGGCTTGTGTTTGCATAAGTTTATAACATTCAAAAACAATTAAATCACCCATATGATTTAGAAGTTACCTACTTAAGATATCGTAAGCTTAAGTTGCAGATCCAAATCTCGAATAGCTTTCAAATCCAAGATCTACAAAGCTTCCAACTCGGCTAAGACCACAAGAAGCACAATTGTCCTTCCTCTAGAGCTAGTCCACACGAACAGCTAAAGGATCATTCTCTAAGGTATGGCGAGTCACTTGTGCTAGCAAGTTGATACTAAGATCACAATCAAAAGGTCTATATCCTTGTATCTTTCTCCTTTAATCGATCCCACTCAACTAGGTGAAGAAGCGGCAAGAAGAACACCAAGAAAAGAGGAATTGCGGCAAGCACAAAGGGGCTTAGGGAGGTTGCGATTTCAACTTTTTGCTAAGGAGGGGTTCTCTTCTTGAAACCAAACTTTTTCTTAAGCAAAATCAGAATATAACAAGTAGTATCAAACTCTCTTGGGCGGCTACAGCCTCTATATTAGATTATATAGTGGTGCAAACCCTGATCCCTATCTCCCTATGCTTGGTCGGCCACCTGTAACTTGTTGCACAAGATTTTCATTAATCCACTTAGACTTAACCTATTTAATTCTAAGATGGATTTAATAAGCCCATTATATTATCTAATAATAATAATGGTTCAGCAATCTTAATGCCTTAAGTTGGGCCAACCATCCTTAGTGGATAGTTCTAAATTAGAATAGTCACTTTGGACCAATTCTAATTTATCATGCTTATTTATTGGATAGATTAATTTCTAAACGAAAGTGTCACAACCTAAAAAATAACAAGTCTCATCGCGAGACTTCATTATTTGTTAAGCGTGACTTTAAAAAATCGAGGAAAAGTCGACTTAATTCCTCTAGAAAAATGAAGGTTTTGAAAATGACCTTGAAAAAGACATGGAGTCGCCACCAATCTTTTTTTAGCTAGGTGTGATCGGCCACCTATTAAAACCGGTTTTTGAAAATATTTTAAAAATTAATTAAAACATTTTTAAAACCAATTTCAAGTCTGCGTTTAAACCAGAGAAATCAAAGAAACGGGTTCGGGACTCGGTTACGTGCGGGGAAGGATTAGCACCCTCACAACGCCCGTATAAAATGGTACCTTATTAATCGTGTGTTATCTCAAGTCTCGGTAAAAAATCGGTTTTAAATTTAGTATTTCAAGTTAATTCCCAATTTAAAGAAAAATAATTCCATTTTTAATTGAAAATGATTCGGAATTTATAAATTCAAAATTTTTCTATATTACCCAACAAACGTGGCAAAATATAGAAATTTTTATTAATTTGAAAAAATTTCCGAATCATTCTCCTTTTTTGAAAGAAAAATATTCCTTTATTAATGATAATTGATGATATTCCCTCCAGCAAACCCGGTAGAGAACTCATGAATTATTTTAACTCGGGAATATCTTTATTTTTTTATTGAAAAATCATTATCCTTTTGAAAACATCTTAAAAGATATGAATATGTATATGCATGACATAAATAAAATGAAACAGCAAAATCTAAATAATATAATGCTTCCTAAATGATATGATATAATTTAAATGCCTTAGCATATTCTAAATGAAATGTCCTAAGTTATATGACATATTCTAAATGAAATGAAATGAACTAGGTAACATAATATATTCTATATGAAATAAAAAAACCTAGGTAACATAATATATTCTAAATGAAATAAAATATCCTAAATGAAATGGCAAATATGAATGATATGGCATATAATTTAAATGACATGGAATATAAAATAATGCTATCATATAATATGCATGGAAATAAAAATGAAAATAATAATCCTTGAACATAGTATATGCTAAATAATGTAACAAAAAAATAATTAAATAAAAATCATAGGATATCATGAAATATTCCAAATCATATAATAAACAATATAACATAACTCAAAATCATAACAATATCGTAGAAATTATCATAGCAAAAATCACATATTATATAAAATGCATGAATATGGAAAATGCAATGCATGAAAATGTATTTTTTCCTTTAATTAAGGAAATCCGTAAATTTAAAAAGATATCCGGCTACCTTAGGAAAATATGCCAAATTAAATATTCTAAAACCAAAATACTTTGTGATTGTTTGAAAACAATTTTGAAAAGCTTAGATTAAAAATAAAAACTGGGCTAAACCCTTTTTTAAATGGCTCTAATTTCCTAAGTTTAAAATCCCAGACTTAACCACCCTTAACCCGAGACTTAAGAAATCATTTTTTGAGTTTAAAAAAAGCTTAGAAACTACCTTAAGTCAGTAGTTAACCTTCCTAATCAGCCCCCTCTAAGTAAAATGATTTTTCTTTAAATTCAATTCTGACTCCACTGTCGAGTTTTAAGCCACGATTTTTTACCCTATTTTTCAAAATTCAAAAAATTCTGAAAAAAATATTGGAGACTTAGGACATGTAAAAAATACATGGGAAAAAATCAGCTTAATTTTCTGATTAAAGATGAATGTCCAGAAAAATCGGGAAAGTACGAGTACTCGGTGAAAAAAAAACTGCTTTGCCAAAATACATTTTTTTTGCCTTTGATAAAATCATTTAAAAATCAAAGTAAAAATATTTAAAACTCACAAAATGACTCACAAACAGTAGCTAGGACTTTTTGAAACTTAGATAAAAATTGACTAAGTAAAAAAAATCACAAAGGTAGAATAATCAATTTGACAAAACTTAATTTTTCACAAGTGTGCTCAAGAGAGCATGACTTTGAACCATTAATTGGCCTAAGTCATTATTCAAGTGGCATGAACATGAAATGCTTGAAAAATACCGCAAATATGATGCATGAAATGCATGGTTTTTAACCTAAATGTCATGAAAAAAATGCATGGCATCAATATAGTGACCTAGACCTAAAATGCATGAACATGCATGGCAAATAAACCAAACCTAATAACTAAAATATGCATGACATTTTCACAAACACAAAGCATGCTTAAACCAAAAACTCAACCAAATATCATGCAAATGCTAACCTATCAACTAACATGGCAAGAATGCACATACAATGCAAAAATTCAAGGAGTGGCCGAATGGCCTATAGTTTCTAACAAGCATGGCATTTTCACAAACACTTGGTATACTAACATGCAAAACTAAATCAAATGTCATGCAAATGCAAAACCAACCAACTAACATGGCAAAAATGCAACACACAATGCAAAACACATGGAGTAGCCGAATGGCCTCAAGCTCCAACAAGCATGGCATTTTCACAAACACTTGATACACTAACATGCTCAACTAAAATATAACACTCAAAACATGCAAACACAATGTAGAAATACTAAAACCAAACAAGCATTTTCACAAACACTTGATATACTAACATGCCCAACTAAAATATAAAACTCAAATCATGCAAACACCACACAAGCATTTTCACAAACACTTGATATACTAAATAAAAAACATCAACAAATTTAAAAATTATGAAAACAGAAAATTAAAAATGCAAGAACATGATATTTAAATCATAAATGGCAACAAACAAAGCAACCAAATTAAAATATGACTCAAGTATGAAGTATAAATACACTTAAAACATCAAGATTAAAGAAAATAACAATAATAACATGATAAAATAAACAAAATAGCAACTTTAATAAAGAATGTAGGCCATTCGGCCATGGTGAGAAATTGTAAAAAAAATTGTAAAAAAATATATTTAAGAAAGAGATGAAGATAGAACTGAAGAAGAACAGTAAAAAACACTTATTAAAAAAGGAAACTCACCAAATAATAATTAAAATAGCAAAATCAAGAATGGAAAATCAAGAAAGTGCAAGAGTTGGTGCTCAAGAGCAACCTCAAGAAGCTATATTTCAAGCTTTATCTCTTCAAACTTTCTTTTCTTTTCTAAACTTTTTCTTTTTGCTTTCAACCAAGGAGAGAAAAACTAAGAAAAACTAAGAGAAATATCAAAGAATGAAGTCTGAAAATGAAAATTCTGAACCTCCCTATAGTGCTGGCCGAACCCCCCTAAAATGAGCTAGGATGTTGTCATTTTGGTTCCAACCAATTTCCCATCCAATGGCTAGTAATTCAAGGTGAAAAATCATGAAATTATCACCCTTAGATTAGCATATCAGCTGTCCATAATTACAGCTGTTCAAGAATAATGTTGACACTCTCCCTTGGCCTATGTGGCTTAATCACAATGGCTTGATCAAAAAGAATCTCTAACTAACTCTTAATTCTTGGCCATTTGATTGAAAAAATCAGAAGCTTCCTCCTTCCTTTGGGCCTTGGCAGGCTAGCATTTCTCTTTTCCAGCCCAAGTCTGATTTTTTGAAAGGCCAAAAGAAGCCATTTTTGATTGCTTGGGTGAAATGACCGTTTTGCCCCCCGGATGCAAATAAATGGCAAACGGACTCCAAATTCAAATTTTCTTTTTTTAATACTTTCAAAATAATAAAATATCGAATTCTAGAAGTATTCAAAATTTTTTGAGTCCGTTTCCTATTTATTTGGATTTTTTCTTCTAAAAATGCCCTTTTATGCCCCTACATTTTACCCTTTTTTTAAACGAGCTCCAAATCAAAATTTTTCTTCACCAATCACTTCCAAATAATTTAAAAGTGTGATCTGGAAGTTTTCATAAATTTTGGAACTCATTTGGTATATTTTTGGGATTTTTCTACTTGAATTATTGCATAGGAGGCTCGAGATTTAGCCATTTTGCAAACGAACTCCGAATCAAGATTTTCTTTTTCCAATCTCTTCCAAATAATATAAAAATGAGATTTGAAAAATTTCAGAATTTTTGGAGTCCATTTGCTATTTTTTTCGGGATTTATCTTCTTGAATTATTGCATAGGAGGCCCGAGATTTGGCCATTTTGCAAACGAACTTCGAATCAAGATTTTATTTCGCCAATCTCTTCCAAATAATTAAAAAAAAAATGAGATTTCAAAATTTCAGAAGTTTTGGAGCTCATTTTCTAATTTTTCGGGATTTTCCTTAGTGAATTACTACAAAAGAAGCCCGAGATTTGGTCATTTTGAAAATGAACTCCGAATCAAGATTTTATTTTGCCAATCTCTTTCAAATGATTTAAGAATGAGATTTGCAAATTTTCAGAATTTTTGGAGTCCATTTGCTATTTTTCCCAAATTTTCCAATTTTGCCCTTTTGCCTCCGAAACCAGGTTTTGCTCAAAACAAGTCCGATTTTCAGATTTTCTTCAAGCTGAGCCTTGGAATATCCCTTTTTAATCATTCCTTATCCACTGGGGGCTTTAGTCTTACCAAGTCGGGCCATTTCTGTGATTCTTCCCGATTTCACCGAAATCCACCAAAAACCCTAATTCTCGATTTTCGCTCGGATTGACTTTTCTTTCGGTTTTTCTTTCAAGTGGCTTCTCCATTACCCGTATTCAGTTCTTATCTTTCATTTGAAACCATCAATTTCAACCAATTCGATCGTTTAAGCACTTTTCCCCAAATTTCTCGGATTAGGGTTTCCTTTTTACTGAATCTCCAAATCCCATCTTCCGAACTCTATATCTTTCAATGTATACCTCGGATTATCAAAATTCTTTCGCCATTTTTCAATTGAACTTCAAATCTTGATTTTGAGAGTGGGTTGACTTTTTCAGTAGTTGACTTTCTAGGGTTTACTTTTTCGAGGTTGACTTTTTTCGGGGTTGACTTTTTTTTTTACTTTGACTTTTATGCTCATCCTCTTAATCTAAGTCTCGGAGTACCACCTACATGATGAAAAAAAGTCTTTTTACATTCGAAAACATCAATTTAGGAAGAAAACATACCTGTTTTAATGGTCCGGACAAAATTAGGTGTCTATAGCTGCCCCTCTTTGGCTATTGCTGAGAAGCAGGAATCAGGCAAAGATAAACAAACACTAATTTTGTACGGTCAGTGAAATCACATGTGAAGAAAAGGGAAAAGGGGTTTCTTTTTTCTTTTTTCATTTTTAATTTTTAATTTTTTAATTTTTTAATTTTTAATTTTTTCTCTTTTTTTCTCTTTTTAATTTTTTTAATTTTTTTAAATTTTTTAATTTTTTTTTCATTTTTTAATTTTTTTTTTGTTGAAAAAGCTATAAACTGAAGATTTTGTCCTTAAATTAAATTCCATGACTAATCGAGGCTCAACACGTCTTAAGAAAACGAGTTCGATTTGCAAGAAAAGAAATAACCTCGACGATGGTCTCGGGGTCTTAACCTGTCTTGTTCTTAGCTGTGTTTAAAATTCTGGGTATCTCCTCCAGAAGCTTCGGCTATCACCACCAAAGTCTTGCTCATTTTTAAAATTGTAAAACCCTGAATATCTCCACTAGAGGCTTTGGCTATCACCACCAAAGACTTTCTATCTTTTCAAAGGATTTTAAAACTCTGGAATCTCCACAGAGGCTTCAGCTATCACTACCGAAGATTTTCTCACTGTTTAAAATTTGTAAAAATTTTGGGTATCTCCTCTAGAAGCTTTAGTTGTCACCACCGAAGACTTTCTCACTGTTTAAAATTTGTAAAAATTATAGGTATCACCTCCAGAAGTTTCAGCTATCACCATCGAAGACTTTCTACCTTTTCAAAGGATTTTAAAACTCTGGATATCTCCACAGAGGCTTCAGCTATCACTACCGAAGATTTTCTCACTGTTTAAAATTTGTAAAAATTCTGGATATCTCCTCCAGAAGCTTCAGCTGTCACCACCGAAGACTTGTTCATTTTTTTAAAAACGTGTTAAAATTATGGGTTCGGCGAGTTCAAAATAAAAGAAAGTACCTCGACGGTGGTCTCGGGGCTCGACTCATTTGAGAAACAAAACGAGTTCGATTATACCTGAAAACTTTAAGAGATGATGCAAATGCTTCATGATGCAAATGCAAATGTCTTTAATTGATGGAAACGCTTCTTGATGTAGACGCAAATGACTTAGACTAGTGCAAATGTCTTTGATGCAAACGTAAATGACTTGATCTGATGCAAATTTTCTTGAGGCAAATTCAAAATAACTTAGATTGATGTAAATGCTTCTTGATGTAGATGCACATGTTGAATAAAATTCTGGGTAACTCCTCCAAAAGAAGATTTCTTATTTTTCAAAATTATAAAACCCTGGATATTTCCAGTAGAGGCTTCAGCTATCACCACCGAAGACTTGTTCACTTTTAAAATTTGTAAAATTCTGGATATCCCCTCTAGAAGCTTTGGCTATTACCACCTAAGGTTTGCTCATTGTAAAATTCTGGGTAACTCCTCAAGAAGCTTTGGCTATCACCACCAAAGACTTGCTCATTGTAAAATTCTGGGTAACTCCTCTAGGAGCTTTGGCTATCACCACCAAAGACTTGCTCATTGTAAAATTCTGGGTAACTCCTCCAGAAGCTTTGGCTATCACCACCAAAGACTTGCTCATTGTAAAATTATGGGTAACTCCTCCAGAAGCTTTGGCTATCACCACCAAAGACTTGCTCATTGTAAAATTCTGGGTAACTCCTCCAGAAGCTTTGGCTATCACCACCACAGACTTGCTCATTGTAAAATTCTGGGTAACTCCTCCAGAAGCTTTGGCTATCACCACCAAAGGTTTGCTCATTGTAAAATTCTGGTAACTCGTCCAGAAGCTTTGGCTACACCACCAAAGGTTTGCTCATTGTAAAATTCTGGATAATTCCTCCAGAAGCTTTGGCTATCACCATCAAAGACTTGTTCACTTTTAAAATTTGTAAAATTCTGGATATCCCCTCCAGAAGCTTTGGCTATCACCACCAAAGACTTGTTCACTTTTAAAATTCTGGGTAACTCCTCCAGAAGCTTTGGCTATCACCACCAAAGACTTGCTCATTGTAAAATTCTGGGTAACTCCTCTAGAAGCTTTGGCTATCACCACCAAAGACTTGCTCATTGTAAAATTCTGGGTAACTCCTCTAGAAGTTTTGGCTATCACCACCAAAGACTTGTTCATTGTAAAATTCTGGGTAACTTCTCTAGAAGCTTTGGCTATCACCACCAAAGACTTGCTCATTGTAAAATTCTGGGTAACTCCTCTAGAAGCTTTGGCTATCACCACCAAAGACTTGTTCATTTTTAAAATTTGTAAAATTCTGGATATCCCCTCTAGAAGCTTCGGCTATCACCACCAAAGGTTTGCTCATTGTAAAATTTTGGGTAACTCCTCCAGAAGCTTTGAGAAATGATGCAGATGCACATGTCTTTTACAAGGTGCTCATGCTTCATGGTGAAAATGTAAATGGCTGATTGATGTAAATGTTTCTTGGTGCAAATGCAAATGGCCTGGATTGATGCCCCTGTTTCATGATGCAGATGCCCCTACTAATTGTGTTCATGTAACTGGTTTATGAATGGTGTAGCTACAATTACCACACAACAATGAAAATGCAATGATTCTAGAAATGATGCAATTGCTTGAGATGACGCAAATGCGAATTCCATGAAGAATGTAAATGTAAAGGTAAAATGCAGATGCTTTATGGAATAATGCCAATGCAAATACCCATGAATGATGCAAATGCTTGTAGATACTATGCAGATGCAAAAGCTCGATAAAGAAATAAGTGCTCATGAGTGATGCAAATGCCCCCGGTTGTTTTTCTAGACTTTGGCTTAGCCTTTCAAATTCATTTTTCCTCTTCAAATTAGAGTATATCTTCAATTCATTTTGGCTATTCTCTTTGCCCCAACAGTTTTCAAACTTTCATCAACAGAGATATGAACCGGGTTTTATTTCTTCTTCTCATATCTGGAAGTCAAGACCTATCCTGGCAGTTCTATACCTTTGGGTTAGAAAAATCCTTGTCTCATGTCAACATCAAAATGGGTATTTCAAAAAATCTCTTTATTTGTTTTCGCATCTTGAAAACTTCTGAACAAAAAATATTAACCCCACAATGTGTGATGTATAAATCTTTTGAAGGCTGATGATCATTGTTAGAAATTTCTCTAAGTATCAATCTGGGTTTTTTCAACTGGGATTGGTAAGGCTTGGTATAACAAGATTCTGGCTTTTCCAGGAAAACTTCATGACAAAAATGTATATCCCTTTTAGGCTCACAAATGGAAATTTTTTTATAAATCATGAATTCATTGAGAACCAAGCAAATTCAACATTCTTTTAGTTTCCATATCAAGGCATTTTGACAAGCATCAAGATTAGCTGGGATGTTTAAACGGAAAGTTTAATCTTGGAGGAAAAAAAATTTTAGTTTTTGAAAACAATCCTCCGAATGAGAGTTGACAATATGGGAGGTTCAGGAATTCCTAGATGTTCCTTGATGACCACTTTTTTTAAGATGACCTTCTCTTTTTTTGTGGTATCGACACTTTTATAGATGGCATAAAAAATTTCCATTTTACTCTAGACCGCCCATTTTTTGGGTTTTCTCCCTAGAGTCCCATTCTTTCCAATTTTTCTTTTTTTTTGTTCTACCATACACTTGAGAATTCTAAATTCTTCCTTAGTGAAATGATAATTCGATGAGATGGGATAAAATCTGAGGAAAAACCTTTCAAATTAAATATTCATGCTTGATCAAAATGGACTTTTAAAGCACATAATGTAGGCCATGGCTCAGGGTTCAAAAAGAAAGGATAAATAGGCCCAAAATATGTGTTTGAGGGTAATCAGATCAAGGATCATTTCTTTAGGAGGATTCTCTTTGAAGCATTTGTCCCTTTTGGACTTTTTATTCCTTTTGACTTTTGCGTCTTTTCTTCTTCGTTCTTGGCTTTCAATTTGCCATGTCTTTCACACATTTTGTTTTCTTTTTTTTTTTTTTTCCTTTCTTGGCTTTCATTTCACCATCTTTTCCCATATTTTTCTTTGACAGAGTGAGCCCGTATTTATTCGGAGCTCCATTTGCTTTGTATCTCTCTTTGAGCTAGGACTCATTTCTCAATGATCTTTAAAAAGATCTTTCCTCGCATTTGCCCCCCAGTGTAGAGGGTAATCCTTGATCAGGGTTTAAAGAAAAAAGAATTCTTTCGGCTTAAAGGGGTGACTATGGATAATTTTATTTTGTGCGAAAGAGATATGAAAGATGGCCATTTCTCATGTCAAGCACAAATATTCACATTGAAAAGCAATCCCCAGGGGAAATAGATATTCAGAATTTCATTTTGCACTTTGGAATCATCCGAATTCTCATATGCATGATATCACAAATTTTTTCATTTTTCATTTTCATCGCATGCCCCAATGATTCATGCGTTAGTCCATCCTTATTCACCATGTATGTATCATTTCCGCATATGATGCCCCAATTTGATTAACTAATGAGAATTTGTATCAACGAGGAACATAGCAAGTCTAGGTTTGTACTGAAAAGGTTGAGTTTCCAATCTGAGTTCTTTGAAGAGACAAGGAAAATATGACCTAAAAATGGGTTTTCTCTAGGATATGGGATAATCTGGTTTGGTCATTGTGCCCCAAGGTATTAATCATGAAGTGATGTTTGGGTAATTGAAGTTTTATGGTTTGTTGAAAATGTCATGAATGGTTTTAGCACAATCTTGACACACATCAAATTATCAAAATCTAGATTCTTGAAAGAATGCTCATTTGTTTGAATTTCAAGGAATTCGAAAAAATTTCAAAAAGTTTGTTCCTTTGTTCATAGCCTAGACTAGGATTTACATCCTTGCTTATTCTGTAATGACAATGCCTTTTTTTTTTGTGTGAAGTTCAATCATTCATATTCCTTGAAGCATTAGGTATTTCAAGTGTTCTTGATTGAAGGTTTAGGTATAGAGAAGCCCAAAAAAGAGGGGGGAGGGTGTTGGGTCATGTCTAACAATGATCAACAATATTCTCAAGACTGTCCATTATTAAAAATTCCTTAATGCTTGTTTTTGCAAATTCAAATTATTGTTAAAACACATCAAACACAAAGCATTTAAAATTCAAAATTCATTTAATTCATGTAGATGTTAACATGAGACAAGTGCTTTCATCATCACAGTGTATAGAACTACATGTGTCAAAAACCTAATATGATCATGCACCATGTTTCTTATGACACTTGGCTTTCCCATCTTCAAA
Organism: Fremontodendron californicum; assembly: GCA_030761205.1. NCBI lineage: Eukaryota > Viridiplantae > Streptophyta > Magnoliopsida > Malvales > Malvaceae > Fremontodendron > Fremontodendron californicum. The sequence goes on from JAULJL010000002.1 coordinate 13,386,314, forward strand.
ATTTATCGAACTAGCCTTGATGAGATCCCTGACCTTGTACCTCAAAGCGGGGCAGTTCTCTGTTGAGTGACCTTGATTGCCAGAATGATAACCACAACACTCATTAGCATCATACCAGCTCGGATAGGGGGGCTTCAGAGGCTCTAATTGCATAGGTGTCACAAGGTGATTCTGGATGAGTTGAGGTAATAGCTCACTAAATGTCATAGGAATCGGGTCATCCTGATTTCTTTTTCGCTTTTTATGCCCCCTTCGATTATTCCCAAGGGTGTTCGATTGATAGACAGATGTAAATTCTGGTGTAGTTGCGGTTATTGGTTGGTAGGGATAAAAACCTTGAGAGACATTGTTCAGGGTAGAGTAAAATGGCTTATACGAGGAGAATTGGGGAGGTGGGGCAAAGCCTTCCATGACTTGGGTATCTTCCTTTTTCTTTTCAGATGCCCCCTTTTTCTTGGTATTGGATGTTCTTTCTCCTTCAATTTTCCCATCCTTGATAGCATTCTCAATCATCTCCCCTGAAATTACCATGTCCAAAAAATTCTTCGTGGTGTTACCGACAAGTATATCATAGTACGGGGCCTGCAGTGTATTCACAAACATGACAGTGTTTTCCTTCTGAGTTAAGGGCGGTTGTACTTGGGTGGCCAGGCTCATCCACCGTTTCGCATATTCTTTGAAGCTCTCAGTAGCTCTTTTCTTCATATTTTGCAAGGTGAGACGGTCAGGCGCCATGTCGGTCATATGCTTGTACTGGTTTAGAAAAACCATAGCCAGGTCATTCCAAGAGCGAATCTGATCCTTACTCAACTGACTATACCACCTAATTGCGAATCCGCTGAGGCTATCCTGAAAGCAGTGAATCAAAAGCTTATCATTATCTATATGACTTGTCATCTTCCAGCAGAACATAGTGATGTGGGCTGACGGGCCGGTCGTCCCGTCATATTTCACAAAGTCAGGGATCTTGAACTTAGGAGGAATGACAAAATCGAGGACCAAACATCGCTCTTTCGCATCTAAACTCCCAAATACATCTGTACTTTCTACTGCCCGGAGCCTTTCATCTAACAACTGATATTTCCCTTGGGAATCTGCCAACTCAACCTCATTTACTGCAACCATTTTCAACTTTGCCTGTTCAGCTGGATTATCTAAGTTTAGGACATTGACGGGGTTAACAGTGTTCTGGACATCAATCATTACGACCTTATTCTGACCTTTTTGTGCCTCTAGCCCTTTCCTGGCGACAAAGTTTTTTAGTGTATCCTTTTCCCTTGCTTACGGCGGACATCAGCTCCATCAATTTAGTCATCTGATCCTTAGATTCTGCTTGAGACTTTGCTAGCTGTTCTCGCAATTCTTTCTGTTCCCTTTCCATTTTTTCCATTCGGGCAACTTGTTCATCCTCCATAGCACTAGCCTGTATTACAAGGGTACTCAGTACTTCTTATACCTCTGATTTGAAATGGAAATTCTTTCAAAGACTCCTAAAACCAAGCCAACTTTTGTTTTATTTCCCCCAAATGTATGTCATGATGAATGAGCCATGATTGTCATTTGATGTATGTGAAGAATAAAAGAAATGATGTATGGACATATATAGTGGAAACATGCTGACCATGTGTCGCACCCTAAAAAATAACGAGTCTCATCGTAAGACTTTATTATTCGTTAAGCGTGACATTAAAAAAAAAGGAAAAGTCGACTTAATTCCTCTAGAAAAATGAAGGTTTTGAAAATGACCTTAAAAAAGACATGGAGTCGCCACCAATCTTTTTTAGCTAGGTGTGATCGGCCACCTATTAAAACCGGTTTTATAAAATATCTTAAAAATTAATTAAAACATTTTAAAAACCAATTTCAAGTCTGCGTTTTAAACCAGAGAAATCAAAGAAGCGGGTTTGAGAGTCGGTTACGTGTGGGAAAGGATTAACACCCCCACAACGCCCGTATAAAATGGTACCTTATTAATCGTGTGTTATCTCAAATCTCGGTAAAAAGTTGGTTTTAAATTTAGTATTTCAAGTTAATTCCCAATTTAAAGAAAAATAATTCCATATTTAATTTAAAATGATTCGAAATTTATAAATTCAAAATTTTCCTATATTCCCCAACAAACGTGGCAAAATATAGAAGTTTTGGAAAACTTTCCAAATCATTCTCTTTTTTGAAAGAAAGATATTCCTTTATTAATGATAATTGATGATAATCCCTCCAGCAAACCCGGTAGAGAACTCATGAATTATTTTAACTCGGGAATATCTTTATTTTTTTTTTATTGAAAGTTCATTATCCTTTTGAAAACATTTTAAAAGATATGAATATGTATATGCATGACATAAATAAAATGACATAGCAAAATCTAAATAATATAATGCTTCCTAAATGATATGATATAATGTAAATGCCTTAGCATATTATAAAATGAAATGAAATATCCTTAGCATATTCTAAATGAAATAAAATATCCTAAGTTATATGAGATATTATAAATAAAATGAAATGACCTAGATAACATAGTATATTCTATATGAGATGCAATATCCTAAGTCATGATATTTTTAAAATAAAATGGAATAACCTAAGTAACATAACATATTCTATATGAAATGAAATAATTTAAATGACATGGCAAACATGAATGATATGGCATATAAATTAAATGAGATGGAATATGAAATAATGCTATCATATAATATGCATGAAAATAAAAATGAAAATAATAATGCATGAACATAGTATATGCTAAATAATAAGACAAAAAAAAAAACTAAATAAAAAGCATAGGATATCATGAAATATTCCAAATCATATAATAAACAATATAACATAACTCAAAATCATAACAATATCATAGAAATTATCATAGCAAGAATCACATATTATATAAAATGCATGAATATGGAAAATGCAATGCATGAAATGTATTTTTTCCTTTAATTAAGGAAATCCGTATATCTAAAAAGATATCCGGCTACCTTAGGAAAATATGTCAAATTAAATATTCTAAAACCAAAATACTTTGTGATTGTTTGAAAACAATTTTGAAAAGCTTGAATTAAAAATAAAAACTGGGCTAAATCTTTTTTTAAATGGCTCTAATTTCCTAAGTTTAAAAATCCGGACTTGACTACCCATAACCCGAGACTTGAAAAACTATTTTTAGAGTTTAAAAAGGCTTAGAAACTACCCTAAGTCAGTAGCTAACCCTCCTAATCAGCCCACTCTAAGTAACTTAACCAAAACAGAAAAATGATTTTTCTCTAAATCCAATTCTGACTCCACTGCCCAGTTTTAAGCCACGATTTTTTATACTATTTTTAAAAATTCAAAACATTCTGAAACAAATACTGGAGACTCACGACATGTAAAACTACACGGAAAAAAATCAGCTTAATTTTATGATTAAAGACGAATGCCCAAAAAAATCAGAAAAGTACGAAAACTGGGTGAAAAAAATTGCTTTGCCAAAATACATTTTTGCCTTTGATAAAATCATTTAAAAATCAAAGTAAAAATATTTGAAACTCATAAAATGACTTACAAACAGTAGCTAGGACTTTTTGAAAGTTAGATAAAAATTGGCTAAGTAAAAAAATCACAAACATAGTGCATGAAATCATAAAAATTGGCTAAGTAGAATAATCAACTTGACAAACTTAATTTTCCACAAGTGTGCTCAAGAGAGAATGACTTTGAACCATTAATTGGCTCAAGTCATTATTCAAGTGGCATGAACATGAAATGTATGAAACAATACAGCAAACATAGTGCATGAAATGCATGAGCTTAAACCTAAATGTCATGAAAAAATGCATGGCATTCATATAGTGACCTAGACCTAAATGAACTTGCATGGCATTTAATTCAACCTAGACCTAAAATGCATGAACATGCATAGCAAATAAACCTAACTTAATAACTAAAATATGCATGGCATTTTCACAAACACAAAGCATGCTTAAACCAAAAACTCAATCAAATATCATGCAAATGCTAACCTATCAACTAACATGGCAAGAATGCACATAAAATGCAAAAATTCCAAGGGTGGCCGAATAGCATAATGTAACTAGCAAGCATGGCATTTTCACAAACACTTGGTATACTAGCATGCAAAACTAAATCAAATGTCATACAAATGCAAAAAACCTACCAACTAACATGGCAAAAATGCAACACACAATGCAAAACACATGGAGTAGTCAAATGGCGTCAAGCTCCAACAAGCATGGCATTTTCACAAACACTTGGTATACTAACATGCTCAACTAAAATATAACACTTAAATCATGCAAAAACCACACAAGCATTTTCACAAACACTTAATATACTAAATCTAAAACATGCTCAACTAAGATATAAAACTCAAATCATGCAAAGACCACACAAGCATTTTCACAAACACTTGATATACTAAATCTAAAACATGCTCAAATTTAAACATCATGAAAACAGAAAATTAAAAATGCAAAAACATGATATTTAAAACATAAATGGCAACAAACAAAGCAACCAAATTAAAATATAACTCAAGAATATGAAGTAACATAACATTTAAAACACTAAGATCAAAGAAAATAACATAAACAATATGGTAAAATAAATCAAAACAGCAACTTAACTAAATAATGTAGGCCATTTGGCCATGGTGAGTTTATTGTAAAAAAAAATGTAAAAAAATATATTCAAAAAGGAGATGAAGGAAGAACTTGAAAAGAACAATAAAAATCATTTATTTAAAATGGAAACTCAACAAATAGAAATCAAAATAGCAAAATCAAGAATGGAAAATCAAGAAAGTGCAAGAGTTGGTGCTCAAGAGCAACTTCAAGAAGCTATATTTCAAGCTTTATCTCTTCAAACTTTCCTTTCTTTTCTAAAATTTTCTTTTTTGCTTTCAACCAAGAAGAGAAAAACTAAGTAAAAACTAAAAGAACTCAGCAAAAATGAAGATGAAAAATGAAATTTCTGACCCCCTACAAGGCTGGCCGAAACACCCTAATATTCCCCAAGGTGTTGTCATTTTTTTTAACCAATTTCCCATCAAATGGCTAATAATTCAAGGTGAAAAAATCATGAAATTACCACCTTTAGATTAGCATATCAGCTCTCTCAAATTACAGCTGTTCAAGAATAATGTTGACATCTCTCTTGGCCTATGTGGCTTAATCACCATGGCTTGATCAAAGAGAATCTCTAACTAACTCTTGATTTTTAGCCATTTGATTGAAAAATCAGAAGCTTCCTCCTTCCTTTGGGCTTGGGCAGGCCAGCACTTCTCTTTCCAGCCCAAGTCTGATTTTTTGAAAGGCCCAAAGAAGCCCTTTTCGGTTGCTTGGGTGAAATGACCATTTTGCCCCCCAGATGCAAATAAATATCAAACGGACTCCAAATTCAATTTTTATTTTTTTAATACTTCCAAAATAATAAAATATTGAGTTCTAGAAGTTTTCAAAATTATTCGAGTCCGTTTGCTATTTATTTGGATTTGTTCTTCCAAAAATGCCCTTTTATGCCCCTACATTTTACCATTTTTTAAACGAGCTCCAAATCAAGATTTTTCTTCACCAATCTCTTCAAAATAATTAAAAAGTGTGATCTGGAAGTTTTCATAATTTTTGGAGCTCATTTGGTATTTTTTCGAGATTTATCGGCTTGAATTACTACATAGGAGGCCCGAGATTTGACCATTTTGCAAACAAACTCCGAATCGAGATTTTCTTTTGCCAATCTCTTCCAAATAATTTAAAAATGATATTTGCAAAATTTCAGAATTTTTGGAGCTCATTTGCTATTTTTTCAGGATTTATCTTATTGAATTATTGCATATGAGGCCCGGGATTTGGCCGTTTTGCAAACGAACTCCGAATCAAGATTTTCTTTCACCAATCTCTTCCAAATAATTTAAAAATGAGATTTGCAAAATTTCAGAAGATTTGGAGCTCATTTGCTAGATTTGGCCATTTTGCAAACGAACTCCGAATCAAGATTTTCTTTCGCCAATCTCTTTCAAATAATTTAAAAATGGGATTTGCAAAATTTCAGAAGATTTGGAGCTCATTTGCTATTTTTTCGGGATTTTCCTTTTTGAATTACTACATATGAAGCCCGGGATTTGGTCATTTTGCAAACGAACTCCGAATCAAGATTTTCTTTCGCCAATATCTTTCAAATGATTTAAGAATGAGATTGACAAATTTTTAGAATTTTCGGAGTCCATTTGCTATTTTTCCCAAATTTTCCAATTTATCCCTTTTGCCTCCGAAACCCGGTTTTGCTCAAAACAAGTTCGATTTTCAGATCTTCTTCAATCTGAGCCTTGGGCTATCCTTTTTAATCATTCTTCATCCATTGGGGGCTTTGGTCTTACCAAGTCGGGCCATTTATGTGATTATTCCCAATTTCACCGAAATCCACCAAAAATCCTAATTCTCAGTTTTCTCCCGGATTGACTTTTCTTTCAGTTTTTCTTGCAAGTGACTTCTCCGTTACTCATAGTCAGTGCTTATCTTTCATTTGGAACCTTCAATTTCGACCAATCTGATCGTTTAAGCAATTTTCCCCAAATTTTTCGGATTAGGGTTTTCTTTCTACTGAATCTCCAAATCCCAACTTCTGAACTCCATATCTTTCAATGTAGACCTCGGATTATCAAAATTCTTTTTCCATTTTTCAATTGAACTTAAAATCTTGATTTTGAAAATGGGTTGACTTTTTTTGTAGTTGACTTTCTGGGGTTGACTTTTTCGGGGTTGACTTTTTCCAGGGTTGACTTTTTTTAAGTTTGACTTTTTATGCTCGCCCTCTTAAACTAAGTCTCGGAGTACCACCTGCAGGATGAAAAAAGTCTTTTTACACTCGGAAACATCAATTTAGGAAGAAAACATACCTGTTTTAGTAGTCCGAACAAAATTAGGTGTCTACACCATGTATGTAATAAATGTAATCACGATGCCAACATGTTGCAAGCAAAGAATAAACAAATCAACGCATGGATATATGTAATGAATAATCATGTATATTTTAGCATATTTCCCAATGAATGATCATATACATTATGAATGCAACACGATGTCAATTATGATACATGCAAACAATGAATGATTGATACAGAGTATATACAAAGAAAATCATGCTGACCATGTATGTCATGAATGCATCCTAATGTTAATATGACAAATTAATGTATGAGCCTATACGAAGAAATCATGCTGACTATGTTTGTCATAAATACAACCCAAAGTCAACATGATGCCTGTAAAGAATAAGCAAATTAATGCATGGATATATACAAAAAAAATCATGCTGATTGTGAATGCATGAATGCAACCTGATGTTAACATGATACATGTATGAATGTATGGTATGACAAATAATTGATCGGATGCAAAATGCAAAGGGGAAGATATCACGGAGGAAATAAGAATCGGAGGAACTTAATCATCAACATCTTCTAAATTTGAAACATAATCAATTCATTCCCACATCAACGTTCAACAATGGTATAAACCATGTTTTACAAAATTTGAACGGTGGTTAAAACTGTCTTTTACAAGTACTTTATTCTTTCTAGCATCCTAAGGCTATAAGAGCCGGCTACTGAAAAAGTGAAATCCTATTACATCATATAAAACCGAAGTCTTTCCACCTCAATGCTGTAAATCTCCCAATCCTAATGACGCTTTCCCAGTCCTCTATCAATCAGTGTCGTTGGATCCAACCACTTGGCATTTATAAGAGTTTGCACTTTCTTTTTGAATGCTATACAGCCTTAGATGCTATGGCCAACAATTCCACAGTGATAATCACATCTTGCATTTGGATTATACCACCTTGGATATGGTGGTAACAGGGGTTTCAATGGGACGCAAGCAACCATGTGATTTTGGATCAGTATAGGGAGAAGCTCTCGGTAGCTGATTGGAATGGGATCATACTGCTCTTGAGTCTTGTTTTTAGGTTGTTTCTTAGTCACACATGGCCTAGGAGTTGGGGCACTTGGTGGTGGCACTAAGGTCCGAACCAGAGTGTTTACATAGGGAGATGGAGGAACAACAAGGCAAGGGTATGGATTTGGACACGGGGCCTTTGGAGGTTGTACATAGCTCGAGGTTCCTATCCCAGATGCTGGATAAGGTGATTGATGAGGGAAATAGTATGAACTGGAAGTTGTTGGTGATGGAGTGGGATTCAAGAATCCCGTAGTGGTCATCCCAATGGACGATTGGATCATGGTAGGGTAGGGATACTAGTTTGGACCTAGAACAGTTTGTAGTTATGGTACAGGATCCGAGGTTTCTATCTTTGGTATCAGGCTCTCAAGTTTAATTATTTTCACGATTTTGTCCATAATTTCTTCAGGATTGCAACCTTTGTGGCATTGACAAGTGCAGGATCCAGCAAGGATTGTATGTTCTGGACCTAATGGTTTTGTTTGATCCGAAGACGATACAGAGCCCTGAGAAAGTTCCTCTTTACTCTTACCCATACCCTCAACCATTTTCAGCAATTTGGCAAGATGTTCCTTCACCTCTCGGATTTCATGTCCACATTCCTCTTGGTTGCGTTCCAAAGCACCCAATTGTTCCTCCGATTCATTCCTCATATCTCGAACCCCTTTCATGCAAATGAAAATGTCATGAGATTAAGAATACAATTGTGAATGTACATGCTCTATTCCTATGTGCATGAATATACTGATGATAAATGCATGAACATATACAGGGAAATTACGATGACTATGTATGCTATGGATGCAATCTAATGCCAACATAATGCATTTAAAAAATGAATAAATTAATGCACAAGTATATACAAATAATGACTATGCATGTCATAAACGTATTCTACAATGAATGACCATGCATGCTATGATGTCAAAATGATACATGCAAAGAAAAATGAATTAACACAAAGGTAGGTACAAAGAATGACCATGTATATCACAAATGTTTTCTCCAATGAATAACCATGCATGTTAGGACTGTGACATGATGTCAAAATGATACAAATTAACCAATGATTACTCGAAATTGGTGGGACCTAAATCTTGATTATTCAAAAATCTCATTATGCAAAATTTGCCTCCAAATTTATGATTTTTTGAAACATTTTTTTATTTATGAAAAACCAATCATATTATTTTCAAAAGAATTTCGGGGTAGTGGATCCTACTATGGTATACAATATCCAAATGTTCATGCAATACTACCGGTTTTATGAAATCATCAAATGAAATTACCAACTGTTTATTGCAAAGAATGAGATCAATAACACAACCAAAAAATATACATGCTCTATTCACACATGTATGAAATGTGCAAAATGCAAAAATGCTTGAAAAAGGATTTTTAATTTTTTAAACAATTAATGAATATTTTGCCCCGACAAGTATCTACTTATATAGGTATCATAGTACCTTTGGGACGGATTAACACATTTATTATGGGTGATGTACGTACATCGTTGCCCGATCTATAAAACTTATTCAGAGTGTAAAATAGGTAACAAAAGGTTTAGAAATGTCCCTCCATGTGTTCCTATCTTCGGTATATCTTAACGAAAATCTGGCATGGCTTCGCCTAGGTTCACTATATGAAGGTGAATCGGTTCTAAGGCCTCGAATTGTTCCTCACTGTCGCCGGTGAAGGCTAGTAAGGCACCTAGATAAAAGCGGGTCCAATTCGTTAGAGTATATTTTCCTATGCCCGTACAGAGGATTATCACGAAGGCATTAGGTACTTTATACTCCGAAAGTGTTTAACTAGCCCATACGGAGGATCAATCACAAAGGCTTGGTAACTTTACTCCCACTTAAAAGGACGGAACCCGGGTAGAGAGTTCATGTTATGCAAATGCAAGTGAGTGTGTGTGAGGAATAAAACAAACCTGTCACCACCTATTCTACACCCCTTATTCTAAATCCCCCACTAAAATAAAAAATATAAAGCATCCGTCAAGCAAACATATAAATATACGCAACAAAAAAACCAAAGAACAAATAATAATATGAATGCACATGAATATGGACATATTAAAATATTTTTTATTTTCAAAATTCTCTTTTATTTTAAAAATATGGAAATTAAAATTAAATACCAATTAAACCAACAAAACCGAGACTTTGATAACACACGACTAATTTCTAGGCCTGACTCTCTAATTGTCCTAGTGGGTCGCCAAGCTGTCGCAACCTAAAAAATAACAAGTCTCATCGCGAGACTTTATTATTCGTTAAGCGTGACTTTAAAAAATCGAGGAAAAGTCGACTTAATTCCTCTAGAAAAATGAAAGTTTTGAAAATGACCTTGAAAAAGACATGGAGTCGCCACCAATCTTTTTTAGCTAGGTGTGATCGACCACCTATTAAAACTGGTTTTATAAAATATTTTAAAAATTAATTAAAACATTTTTAAAACCAATTTCAAGTCTGCGTTTAAACCAGAGAAATCAAAGAAACGGGTTCGAGACTCGGTTACGTGCGGGGAAGGATTAGCACCCCCACAACGCCCGTATAAAACGGTACCTTATTAATCGTGTGTTATCTCAAGTCCCGGTAAAAAATCGGTTTTAAATTTAGCAAGTTAATTCCCAATTTAAAGAAAAATAATTCCATTTTTAGTTGAAAATGATTCGGAATTTATAAATTCAAAATTTTTCTATATTCCCCAACAAACGTGGCAAAATATAGAAATTTTTATTAATTTGGAAAACTTTCCGAATCATTCTATTTTTTTGAAAGAAAGATATTTCTTTATTAATGATAATTGATGATATTCCCTCCAGCAAACCCGGTAGAGAACTCATGAATTATTTTAACTCGGGAATATCTTTATTTTTTTATTGAAAAATCATTATCCTTTTGAAAACATCTTAAAAGATATGAATATGTATATGCATGACATAAATAAAATGACATAGAAAAATCTAAATAATATAATGCTTCCTAAATGATATGATATAATTTAAATGCCTTAGCATATTCTAAATGAAATAAAATGTCCTAAGTTATATGACATATTCTAAATGAAATGAAATGAACTAGGTAACATAATATATTCTAAATGAAATAAAATATCCTAAATGAAATGGCAAATATGAATGATATGGCATATAATTTAAATGCCATAGAATATAAAATAATGCTATCATATAATATGCATGGAAATAAAAATGAAAATAATAATGCATGAACATAGTATATGCTAAATAATATAACAAAAAAATAATAAAGAAAAAGCATAGGATATCATAAAATATTCCAAATCATATAATAAACAATATAACATAACTCAAAATCATAACAATATCATAGAAATTATCATAGCAAAAATCACATATTATATAAAATGCATGAATATGAAAAATGCAATGCATGAAAATGTATTTTTTTCTTTAATTAAGGAAATCCGTATATCTAAAAAGATATTCGGCTACCTTAGGAAAATATGTCAAATTAAATATTCTAAAACCAAAATACTTTGTGATTGTTTGAAAACAATTTTGAAAAGCTTAGATTAAAAATAAAAACTGGGCTAAACCCTTTTTTAAATGGCTCTAATTTCCTAAGTTTAAAATTCCGGACTTGACCACCCTTAACTCGAGACTTAAGAAATCATTTTTAGAGTTTAAAAAAAGCTTAGAAACTACCTTAAGTCAGTAGTTAACCTTCCTAATCAGCCCCCTCTAAGTAACTTAACCAAAACAGAAAAATGATTTTTCTTTAAATTCAATTCTGACTCCACTGTCCAGTTTTAAGCCACGATTTTTACCCTATTTTTAAAAATTCAACAAATTCTGAAAAACATACTGCAGACTTAGGACATGTAAAAATACACAGGAAAAAATCAGCTTAATTTTATGATTAAAGATGAATGCCCAGAAAAATCGGGAAAGTATGAGTACTTGGTGAAAAAAAACTGCTTTCCCAAAATACATTTTTTTTGCCTTTGATAAAATCATTTAAAATCAAAGTAAAAATATTTAAAACTCACAAAATGACTCACAAACAGTAGTTAGGACTTTTTGAAAGTTAGATAAAAATTGACTTAAGTAAAAAAAAAAATCACAAAGGTAGAATAATCAATTTGACAAAACTTAATTTTCCACAAGTGTGCTCAAGAGAGCATGACTTTGAACCATTAATTGGCCTAAGTCATTATTCAAGTGGCATGAACTTGAAATGCTTGAAAAATACAGCAAATATGATGCATGAAATGCATGGTTTTTAACCTAAATGTCATGAAAAAAATGCATAGCATCAATATAGTGACCCAGACCTAAATGAACTTGCATGGCATTTAATGCAACCTAGACCTAAAATGCATGAACATGCATGACAAATAAACCAAACCTAATAAGTAAAATATGCATGGCATTTTCACAAACACAAAGCATGCTTAAACCAAAAACTCAACCAAATATCATGCAAATGCTAACCTATCAACTAACATGGCAAGAATGCACATACAATGCAAAAATTCAAGGAGTGGCCGAATGGCCTATAGTTTCTAACAAGCATGGCATTTTCACAAACTCTTGGTATACTAACATGCAAAACTAAATCAAATGTCATGCAAATGCAAAACCTACCAACTAACATGGCAAAAATGCAACACACAATGCAAAACACATGGAGTAGCCGAATGGCCTCAAGCTCCAACAAGCATGGCATTTTCACAAACACTTGATACACTAACATGCTCAACTAAAATATAACACTCAAAACATGCAAACATAATGTAGAAATACTAAAACCAAACAAGCATTTTCACAAACACTTGATATACTAACATGCCCAACTAAAATATAAAACTCAAATCATGCAAACACCACACAAGCATTTTCACAAACACTTGATATACTAAGTATAAAACATCAACAAATTTAAGCATTATGAAAACAAAAAATTAAAAATGCAAGAACATGATATTTAAATCATAAATGGCAACAAACAAAGTAACCAAATTAAAATATGACTCAAGTATGAAGTAGAAATACACTTAAAACATCAAGATTAAAGAAAGTAACAATAATAACATGATAAAATAAACAAAACAGCAACTTTAATAAAGAATGTAGGCCATTCGGCCATGGTGAGAAATTGTAAAAAAATTGTAAAAAATATATTTAAGAAAGAGATAAAGATAGAACTTAAGAAGAACAATAAAAAACACTTATTTAAAAAGGAAACTCACCAAATAATAATTAAAATAGCAAAAGCAAGAATGGAAAATCAAGAAAGTGCAAGAGTTGGTGCTCAAGAGCAACCTCAAGAAGCTATATTTCAAGCTTTATCTCTTCAAACTTTCCTTTCTTTTCTAAACTTTTTCTTTTTGCTTTCAACCAAGGAGAGAAAAACTAAGAAAAACTAAGAGAAATATCAAAGAATGAAGTCTGAAAATGAAAATTCTGAACCTCCCTATAGTGCTGGCCGAACCCCCCTAAAATGAGCTAGGATGTTGTCATTTTGGTTCCAACCAACTTTCCATCCAATGGCTAGTAATTTAAGGTGAAAAATCATGAAATTATCACCCTTAGATTAGCGTATCAGCTGTCCATAATTACAACTATTCAAGAATAATGTTGACACTCTCCCTTGGCCTATGTGGCTTAATCACAATGGCTTGATAAAAAAGAATCTCTAACTAACTGTTAATTCTTGGCCATTTGATTGAAAAAATCAGAAGCTTCCTCCTTCCTTTGGGCCTTGGCAGGCCACCACTTCTCTTTTCCAGCCCAAGTCTGATTTTTTGAAAGGCTAAAAGAAACCCTTTTCGGTTGCTTGGGTGAAATGATCGTTTTGCCCCCCGATGCAAATAAATGGAAAACGGACTCCAAATTCAAATTTTCTTTTTTTAATACTTTCAAAATAATAAAATATCGAATTCTGGAAGTTTTCAAAATTTTCCGAGTCCGTTTGTTATTTATTTGGATTTTTTCTTCCAAAAATGCTCTTTTATGCCCCTACATTTTACCATATCTTAAACGAGCTCCAAATCAAGATTTTTATTCACCAATCTCTTCGAAATAATTTAAAAGTGTGATCTAGAAGTTTTCATAATTTTTGGAACTCATTTGGTATTTTTTTGGGATTTTTCTACTTGAATTACTGCATAGGAGGCCCGGGATTTAGCCATTTTGAAAACGAACTCCGAATCAAGATTTTCTTTTGCCAATCTCTTCCAAATAATTTAAAAATGATATTTGAAAATTTTCATAATTTTTGGAGTCCATTTGCTATTTTTCCGGGATTTATCTTCTTGAATTATTGCATAGGAGGCCCGAGATTTGGCCATTTTGCAAACGAACTCGGAATCAAGATTTTATTTCGCAAATCTCTTCCAAATAATTAAAAAATGATATTTGCAAAATTTCAAAAGTTTTGGAGCTCATTTGCTATTTTTTCAGGATTTTTCTTCTTGAATTACTACATAAGAAGCCCGGGATTTGGCCCTTTTGCAAACGAACTCCGAATCAAGATTTTATTTCACCAATCTCTTTCAAATGATTTAAGAATGATATTTGCAAATTTTCAGAATTTTTGGAGTCCATTTGCTATTTTCCCTAAATTTTCCAATTTTGCCCATTTACCTCCGAAACTCGGTTTTGCTCAAAACAAGTCCGATTCAGATTTTCTTCAAGCTGAGCCTTGGGCTATCCATTTTTAATCATTCCTTATCCATTGGGGGCTTTAGTCTTACCAAGTTGGGCCATTTTTGTGATTCTTCCCGATTTCACCGAAATCCACCAAAAACCCTTATTCTCGGTTTTCTCCCGGATTGACTTTTCTTTCGGTTTTTCTTTCAAGTGGCTTCTCCATTACCCATAGTCAGTGCTTATCTTTCATTTGAAACCATCAATTTCGACCAATTCAATCGTTTAAGCACTTTTCCCCAAATTTCTCGGATTAGGGTTTTCTTTCTACTGAATCTCCAAATCCCATCGTCCGAACTCCATATCTTTTAATGTATACCTCAGATTATCAAAATTCTTTCGCCATTTTTCAATTGAACTTCAAATATTAATTTTGAGAGTGGGTTGACTTTTTCAGTAGTTGACTTTCTAGGGTTGACTTTTTCTAGGGTTGACTTTTTTTTTGACTTTGACTTTTTATGCTCACCCTCTTAATCTAAGTCTCGGAGTACTACCTACATGATGAAAAAAGTCTTTTTACATTCGGAAACATCAATTTAGGAAGAAAACATACCTGTTTTAGTGGTCCGGACAAAATTAGGTGTCTACAGAAAGTAATTTAATTCTCAATTAAACTTCTTTATCCTCATGAACAATTCATATCATTAATCTATTAATATCATCTTAATATTCCAATATGGTATAGTCATCGCAATTCACTTTGCACATCTTTATGTCAAAGTTGACTATACTAGATAAGACTTCTTTATTCCTCTTATCTCATTAAGACATTTTCCTTGGATTTCTTAAATCTCAATTATGTCTTAATTCATCTCATTGAACTTATTCAATTAAGTCCTTAATATAGATCTTTTTTTTCCATTAAGTTTTACCTTAACAGAATACCATGTTTAATCCATACATATCTGTTCTTATATGTGTAACCCTCTAGGTTCCCAATATGTTGGCAATGAACATAAGTTAATCTCATTAACTTGCTTTCATAGATCAAGAGAGGGATCTAGCAACCCATCATGACCACCCAAATATTGTGAAGTCAGCGTGACCTTTTAGAACCTTTCAGCAACCAGCCTGTCGGTGTAATACGGTCCTTTCACCATATATCCCGGATAGCACATGAGCATGTTGCAGTGTCTACTCATGATCAATCCATATTAGTTCTTCGGAACTTATGATTAACCTTATGAATTTAGAGAAATAACTTTCTCCTAAATCCATCATGCTTTGGCCAAGGACTTAACCAAGTTAATCATAGTCAAGAATAAACAAGATATGTCTCCAATATCACAGGAAGTGGTGAATCCTCTCTGGATCACTCATTCATCTTTGTTTGGTTCATGTCATACCCAATAACACCCTAACATAACCATCCTCATGTTTGGGACCCGTTCGTGATGAAATCTAAGTATGACACTCTACATACAAGATGACCTGGTATCACAAGTCTGAGGACTAATTTACACGACTGGTACTAAGAGAACATTGTCATAGACACTAGAGTGATATTATTACCAAATGAAGTTCTTTTGGCGGGCTATTTCTGTGAACTTGTTCAATAGACAAGCACCTATATGTTATCCCAAGTATCCCATACTTCAACTTGTATGAGATTGGTTTCTTACTTTGCAAGTAAGAAGGCTTAACATATACCAGTCTTTGAGTATTGCTAATGCCCCGTCTTGGCAATACGATGACCAGGAATAGTTTGAGGAACAAGGCTTTGATGCATAAGGATCTCATAATTATAACTCTTTATAATTCCTTTGCAAGGCCATTATGTTCCATGGGCTTCATCTGATTAGTACTTAATAACTCCTTATTATTGTACTAACATGAAGTAAAACCTTGTATCACTATAATCATAGTGAAGGGTATGCTTTATTGATTGTGTATCCCAAGCTCAATCTGATTGGCTCTAGTGCATACACCAACAATCTCCCACTTGCACTAGGCCAATCACTAATGCATCCAATGCCGAACTCTTTCGATTAGTAATTGTGTCTCTACAAAGACGTAGCTTAAGTGTTTCGAGAATATGCTTTGTCATATACATGATAATCTCATTATCAAGGTTAATAATTCGGATCACAACGAGACCTAGATTCCATTCATATGGCTCAGTTGTATCTAAAACAACTATTGGAATCTACTTGTTAGCTAGTAACTAATGATCGAAATATAACTCCTTTTGCAAGCCAAAACAAAAAGAGTTAGTATTAAAAACCTTTAATCTAAACGTGCAATCTTTTCAAGTATGGAACGTTTCCTACTAATTGCATTCTTCAAAATTGGCAATTTATCATAACATTTTACCATTCAAAAAGTTATTAATAGCTCCCACTAGATCCTACATATGTAGATGTTAAGGGACTAATTCAATAACAATTCGAATTCCATATCACTAAGCTAAATGGTATTCAAAATACTTTGCCAGTTGTATAATATATAAGACTATGTTATAAAACTATTCTATAACTGATTTATTTAAGAGGAAACTAAATAAGCATGGCATCCTATGCCAGAAAAATAATATGCTTCGAAAACATAAATAAAATATCCTCAACATTGGCCTATAATGCCAATGAAAACGTCAAATGTTTCTAAATAAATCATAACTAAAAGGTCTTATTAAAAACCTATAAGATCGGCAAGCTCTGATGCAGTATCAAACTCGGTTACCATCTTCATGGTCCAGCTTCACTACTCTTTCCTTTTCTCCCTACAATATGTCATACATATTTAGTACCAAATGATAGGTATCATATACCAAGATGAGTGAATCAAATTATACCTGAAGTTGAAACTCCTTTCAGCTTCTTTCCCTTGTTAGGCTCAAGGTACTCTTTGCAATTGCGCCTCCAATGACCAGTTTTCCCACAATAGAAGCAAGCTTTGTTAGCATTATCCTTATCCTTTGCTTCCTTTGCAACACCATCATCTGGCTTCAAATTCTTTGAAGCAGGAAGTACATCCCATCTGGTCTTCCTTTTCTTCTTACTTTTCGGTTTAGAGGAAGAGACTAAATGGATAGATGACTTGTCCTTAACAATGGTTTGCTCGGCCTATGTGAGCATATTCAATAACCCAAAAAGGGTTGCCTCCAAATGGTTCATGTTGAAGTTCAACACAAACTGCGAATATCTCTCAGGCAGTGAAGAAAGGATTAGATCATGATTCGTAACCCATCCAATCTGCTCCAATCGGGTAATATACCCTATCATCTTAAGCACATGAGGCCTCACTGGGCTTCCCTCTGACATCTTTGTTTGGAACAATTTCTTTGAGATGTCAATTCTCTCAGTGTGATTCTCCTTAGCGAACAGTTCTCTAAGGTTAAAGATGATATCCTGAGCATTCATGGCCTCATGCTGCTTTTGGAGATCGGGTGCCATACTAGCCAACATCATACATGTTGCTTGTACGAGATCATCTCTATGAACTCTATAGGCCACCTTCTCCTCCTTAGTTGCATCAGCAGCAAGCTCATCTGGGATAGGCTCATCAAGAACATAAGCTTTCTTTTCCTGTGTCAAGACAATCTTAACATTACGAACCAGTCAACGAAGTTTGTTCCAGTTAACTTATTAGCATTAAGTATGCTTCTCAGTGATAATACATTTGCCATTTTAGCGTTTATATCCTATATTAATAAAAGAATTAACAGTTAATAAATAGTAAGTAGTAATCATTTATGTCAGCCTTTAATACTTAAATGATTATTCTCATTATTTTAACAAAATAATAGCCCTCATCTACTATTTTGAGAAATTTAACTCTTAAACTTCTTAATGAGCTAGGAGCCTTTTCATTCTAGCATAACCTTGAGTGCCTCAACAAGCTATGTTGAAACTAATTGAGTAGGTAACTTAGTTTACCAATTACATCTCTATGCAACTCCTAGATCTAGTTAGGTGACAACTCTTTGCCTAAATACATCATATGCATTTCGCCTAACTATGCCTCTAAATTTCATGTGATCAAGTTTTTACGCATCTAGATTACGTAACACTTAGTTAGGTAAGACCCACCTTCAATAACTCAAACATGTTCGTACATAAGTTTGACTCTGAGTGACTCAATAAGCCTACGAATGGAAGAACTCTGGTTATCTTGTTATGATGGTGGAAGACAGCTAATCATGCGTAACATGGACTCAATATAATTTAATGAGGGATTTCATTTAGCTTTTATATAGGTCTCATTGATTTCATACTTGATTGACATGCGTATCATTCATTCAATTACATATATCGCATATACATAACTCAAAATAAATCTATCACATGCAATCTACTAGGATGATTACAGACTTTATTCTAATCTAGTTTCCTTGAGCCATTAGGAAACTAGTTGGTCAAATACCTAGGGGATACCATACATAGTCTTCGAAAGCTTTGTTGGTAATCTCCTTGGTTGCTTTTTCTTGGAGCCATATCTCCTTACAAACTTGGAATTTACATAAATTCTACTTCCTATCCTAAATCTAAATCTATAAAGAATATAACAGTTACATTGCTTTATCAGAAACCTCGAGTTACATTCTAGGGGAGTTAGATGAGAAGAGAATTTACAACTCCGGAATGAAAAAGAGAAGGCAGGGTGCGCAGACCCTATTTATAAAATACCAATAAGAAAATTCAACCATACATTCCCTATTCATACTAAGGTCTAGTCCATAACCATCCTTCATGCACACATAATCATATTATAAGCATGAATTAAGAACATGCATAGTCAATATCACCTGGTGATCTTGTGTACTATTTGCATAAATGTTACCAAATAAATTTGAGGCAAATTCTAGCAATTTCGGTTCCATCAATTAAAACACTTTTAACAACATCTTAACAATTAAGAAAGCTATCTTGAAATTGGACTTTACCTAACTATTAGGTTGCTTGTCTTAATTAGGACAAAATATTCTAGCATGCTCAAACATCCTAAACCTTTTAGGATATCTTTGTTTGTCTCATACCGAGTCTTTAAGTTTGCAATCTATCCTAACTCTTTAGGAACTTAAAGTATCATTAGGTAACTCTTATCTAATCATACTACATGTCTCTCCTAACCTTTAGGATTCACACTCCTACTAGGAAACGGTTTCCTTGTTGGAGTAGGACTCTAACTCTTAGTGTCCTAGGCGCAGGCAATTACTTTGGCCATTGAGTGGCCATTTCCAGCCTGTGATTAGACTACTGTATGCTAACTAAAAAAACTACTGGATGTCCTAAAAGAGCTTAATGGCTGCCCTTTATAGCTGCACTCAATTCGACAACTATTGCCTCCTTGGTGCCGCAATTCGGCCTACTAGCGTGTAGCAACAATTGCCACTTTATCCAGTCATGTTCCATGCCTAAACCAGCCATCTTAGATTAATCATATTCACCTTAGATGCTGTCTAAAATTCCTAGCAAACATGTGGAACGTTTCCACACTTATGCTCGAATTTTATGGCATGCAAACACATACAAAACAGTTCAGAAAATTTCAGCATTGTAGTAACAATGTTTCATGTCCAAAAACAACTTCGCTTAAACGTTTTAAGCTTAAATCAATTTTGTAATTTCAATGGTAGCATGTAATATAAATTTCCAGATTGAAACATCTATAAAATCAATTTTATATCATCCCCAAATCAGCTTACAAAACTTGACTCAAAACTATGGTTTTTGACATCAAAACTTGTCGGGTTTACTAAGACATGTCATGGCTTTAGTCCTTGTTGATTAAAACAATTTTAATCTACCATTTAAACAATATTAAATATGATTAAAGTCATTATATAGATGCTGTCCATATTTAACAAAATAAAGAAAACAACTTTTCTTTTCAAACATAGGAACCGAAATCATGCCAAAATCAATATACAACACATTAACTTGTATATCACCAAGAATTGACATGCACAAACCTCATGTAAACAACATAACCTTGGCTCTGATACCACTGTTGGGCATACAAACTTTGGGCTCATGCAAAAAAATGATAATCAAACTACAGCAGAAATAAACAAAGAAGCATCCAAAGTATAACAGGATCTTAGGCTTATGTTTGCATAGGTTTATAACATTCAAAAACAATTAAATCACCCATATGATTTAGAAGTTACCTACTTAAGATATCTGATGCACCCAAAAGAGTGTATCTTATTTAACCTTGCACTAAAAAGATAAATTGTAAGTATAGTAGTTAGCAAGGGTCGAGTCCTCAGGGATTGGGTTTTAGTTTATAAGTTAATAGTTTAAAACTTAAATTCAAGAACAATAAAAGAAAAGGGGTTTTTGAAGCCAGATTTAAACTAAAGTAAATAATAAGAATAAGATGCAAGGCGGTATAACCAGCCAATAAAAATATATATACTAAATTAGGCGGTATAACCAGCCAATAAAAATATATATACTAAATTAGGCGGTATAACCAGCCAATAAAAATAAAACAAAGTTAATATACAAATTAGGCGGTATAACCAGCCAATAAAAATAAATATACTTTTAAAAATAAGCAAACTAGAAAAGTAAGAAAACAAGTAAGTAAGAAGAATCAAATATGAAAAATATGGTTAAGGTTTCATTCTCCACCACTAGACATCATTAAGAATCAATTTCAGATCTATCAATATCAACCAACTATCAAAGTTAACAACCGTAGATAACAACAAGCTCTGTTATCCCAATCTTTCCTTAGTTTGTCGTTAAATAGAACAAGCTCTCTATTTAATCTCTAACCATCAAACAACCTAGAATAAGCTCTCTAGATTCAATTTAATGGCAGCTTTATGATGAGAAAGATAGGTTGATCTAAGCAACAAACACATAAGCTCGGATTGTTCAACTTAGGTTATGTTCCACTTTGCAATTATTGAAAACTTGACCATAATCATTAATCACAAATTGCCACTTATGAATAGGAAATCAAGACAATTACACGGATCAAGACTCCTAAACTAGCAATAGATAATTATCAAGATCTATCTAGTTGTACACCTAAACAAATCAAGACAACATCACGAACAATTCTTGTAGAAGAACATAAGCAACTTTGATAGAAAATTAATGATAGATAGAATCTGAAAATCAATCACAAAACATGTCTAGGGCTTTGAAATCACCCTTAACCAAATAGAAGTTTAGCCTAGCATAGGCATTATAAACATAAACATAAAATTAAAGAAAATCTAAGAAGAAAATAAAAGAAAGAAAGAAGAAGAGGAAGAATATTAATTATCCAACCTCTTGCTCTCTCTAAAGAAAAAGAAAACTAGAGAAAAGAAAGAAAACTAGAGAAAAGAAAGAAGAAGAAAACTTAGAGAATTTTATTAAAATGGCTAATATCCTACCTATGTACCATATGATCCCTTACAATCACCCAAGGCCCTCTATTTATACACATTTTGGAGGGCTAAATGACAAGAGACAAGCTTTACAAATTTCAAAGGTAGGTATAATAGGTTGGTGCATTTTCTAACAATTTTCGTCATACATGACGATTTTGATCAGCCAACTTGATGGTCGATTTTGTCAATTTTTCAGGCCTTATCTGATCACATGGTCTTCTAGAAAAATGTTACCCTATCAGTTACGGATCCATAGCCGTTATAACCAGCTCATTTGCTGATGTGGATAAGCAGATATGGGCAAAATACGAAAACAGGTCAGCACAGACCTCATTGCATATCAGCCAACTTGATGGTCAATTTCGCTAGGGAAAACGACTCCGTTTCAAGAAGTGTAAAACATGAAAAAGATAGATATGCCTCTTAGCTTTGCACAGCTACAAATTTCAGCCTTATTGCTTCAGTGAAACTCGAGATATAGCTGATATGGCAAAATGTGTCGGAACTGGAACTGAACTGGATTTGCCCTTAATTCTAGTAATCTGAAATCACTCAAAGAAACTTGTGAAAAACACCAAAATACATAAAGATCATAAACACAATTAGACTAAACAATAATAACTCGTATTTGACACAAAACAATAATAAAACATAACTAAAAACTATATAATTATACGAGTTATCACACCCCCACACTTAGATTGTTGCTAGTCCCTAGCAACGACTCAATAAAAATAAAATAAGAAAATCTAATCTAATCCACTTTCGTAGGAAATCACGGTGGCACTTAGCATGTGACACAAGCCTTTAAACCCCTAGGTGTCCCTAGTGGACGAGTTTAGTCTCGTGAGGGTTTACTAGAACGATACCCACAAACATTGAAAAACTAAAATATAAATAAACTACATATACTAAAAATATTTATTCCTAATCCTTTCAATACAAATTAGAGACAATCTTTGAACAAGTCTTATAAACTAATCAATAGCTTAAAGAATTTCACAAAAATTCATGCTTGAATGTAAATTGTTTGAGTTAAGCCAATATTAACATAACATATCTCAATCAAAATAGTGCATGTTCAAATTTAATCTCAACTTCTCACATGATATACCCTCATGATTTTCACTCTTTAAAGTAGTGGTGAAGTGTTTACACTCAATCAATCTCATGAAAACCGTTCTACCATATTCTTGCTTGTCCACCTATTCTCCACTATTTAGATCATACAACTTCATGAATCAAGAGGTCTTTAATCAAGGTTGTAATGGGGCCAAGGGGTTTGTAATGTGGTTGAATAACAAAAGGATAAAGATATCACAAAGGCTCCAAAGAGTTCATAAAGTTTAGAGACATAATAAGATCATACAAAGAAACTTCTCAAAACTCTTTACAAGTACATAGTCACCTAGGCCGAATATTCATGTTGGGCCTTTTCTTCATTCTAAACAACTTTGTAACATCTTTTTCTTTTTCCACAAATTCAAGAGATGATTCATATTTTTTACTTAGGAATGTATTTGCCAGTAGTCCATTTCTTTTTCTCTTGACTTTTCTTTTCTTTTCCCCCCACACTTATTTCTTGTTTCTAACCCAAATTTTCAACTAAAAATATCCCTTGTTTTTTGCAATATGTCTCAAAATATATAATCCATCTTTAGAACAAGGGTAAGGATATAAGTATATTTAGGCTAGGTGTAAGTTGTGGTTACCAATAAAACATCATATTTAATGTAGGCTCAAATTCGCTCACTAGTGGGGATGTTCTCTTAGAACATTAATAATGGATGGCTGTTTGGCTCTGGTTATAATCCTAATGCCTCTATCATATTCATGTTGTCACATGTATCAATATAGTCTCAAACGGTTCAAAGCAAGTTCTAGAGAATCATGTAATCATAAGAGCACTCAAGAAAGAAATTAGATTGATTTGTATAATGCATCAATCATTATAGGCTCAAAAACTCACAAGGATGATTATACAAGTCAGATTAAGTCTAAACATGCTTCTTTCTCAATCAACATATCATATTAACATTGGCTCATAAAAAAAATTGACATCAAGCTCAATTCTCATGAAAATCTTCTCACTAATAAATCTGTTTTAGACTTATGCAATTCATATCTCATCATTGTATTAAAAAGGAACTAAAACTCAAAAAAAAAAAAATAATAATAATAATAATAATAAAGACTAAAAAAAAAAAATTAATAGACAAAATAAAAGAAATCCTAAATCATTCCCCCCACACTTAATTCTTACATTGTCCTCAATGTAAGTCTATTAACCCAAATGAAAGAATCATGTGTAAGAGAAAAGAACTAATAACATAAGAATAGGAACAGCTAAGACTCAAAACAAAACAAACTCATGCAACCTAAATAATCTTAAAATACTAAACAAAAATTAACAAGTAAACATAAAAAAATTAAAATCAAACTGACAAGGTGTGTCTCAAGTCTCCCTTACTCAGACCTTGTTCAGAATGAATACTTCTAAATTGCTTAAAACATAACAATTTTTTTTTTTTTTTGAAAAGAAGAAATCAAACTGACAAGGTATGTCTCAAGTCTCCCTTACTCAGACCTTGTTCAGAATGAATACTTCTAAATGGCTTAAAACACAACAATTTTTTTTTTTTTTTATTTTTAAATTAGCAAAATATGTCCCTTACCCCCTACTAAAATATGACATTATCCCCAATGTCAAATTTTAAAGGTAGAATTTAGGAGATATTACCTGCAGAGGTTGCTAACCACTTATTATAACTGAGACACAACAAGCAAAATGTTAGATAATGTCACAAAGACAAAGTGCAATCCACTCCTTGCTCATCCATATCTCTTTTCTTTTTCCAAGCGTTTGCGAAACAACCGTAGCAGATAAACACTCATAAGCTTGGAGCTTTTTGAGTAAATCTTCAATGGTTGTAGCAGAAATTATGGTTCTCCTTGCCTCTGAAAACATGAATCCATTTTCCACAGCATTATCTAAATATGAAAGCAAATTACTAAAATAACCATTAATATTAAGCAAACCAATGGGTTTCTTATTTGTGACCAAAGATGACCAAGAAGCCACGCAAGCTATTTCTTCCAATGTACCCAAACCTCCTGGTAAAGCAATGAATGCATCGGCAGAATGGTACATGATTGTCATCCGTTCAGGGATACTCCAGACTTGTATTTCCTTACCCACGGTAGGTCCACAAAAACTTGTGAATAGTTTTGGCACGATTCCTAGAACTGGACTTCCTCCGGCGTGTGCTGCTGTAGCGACTGCTCCCATTAAACCCGTACTACCGCCTCCATAAATCAAGTGGATCTTTTGTTGGGCAAGTATTACTCCAACTCTTATGGCTTCATCAGCGAATATGTTATTTTTCCCTGGATAAGCACCTCCAAAGACACAAATTTTTTTAATGCGCTGGGATGAAGTTCTTTCCATTTTTTTTTTCGAGTGCCTGAAAGAGAATGAGTACATGGTGTAATATATAGAGGACTGAGTAGTGAATCAGACAAGAGTAATAATGTCGCCGAAAGTGTATCTGACCTGTCAGAAGAAAATGTTAACCTAACAAAAGATTTTTTGCGTGATTTCAGGAAGAAAATCAAAAAGAGAAGAAAAAATCAACCGTAAAAGACAAATAAAAAAAAACGAGAATAATTACACAAATCGAACAACACGTAAATTAAAACAAAATAAAGTTATTGCAAATCAAACCAAAAGCTGAGAAGTCATTTATTGTAGTTGTGATTGTGGCTCACATCTTCCTCTGGTTTTACGTCCAGAAACGGCTTGAACGCCTTCTATGAGTCGAGGATATGCTTCCCATCCAGTTTTCTTACAAGCTGGCAAACAGGGTCTTTTAACATCAGATTCCCAAGATGTTGCCATTCCCTTTGGAATTGCGGCCATAAATCAAGAATTTCTCTTTGTACGTCTCCACTAGGATGCGTCTCAAGAGAAAGTTGGATATTACCCAAATTCTCCTTACTCAGTCCATCCTTAATGAATTCAATTTTATCATCTCGATTAGAGGACGGAATCCCAATAGAACGACATTTACCGTTACACGTCCATCGTGCACATTTGTGGCAATTTGAACTCATGCGCTTTGCTCGTCGCTTCTTTGCAAAAGTGCTTCTACCTGTACCTAGTAAATGCAAAACAGGAAGATATTCATCTTCACGTACCTTGGCTTCAATTATCCAACGTATGTCTTCATGAATCCCTTTGTGCATAAGCATTCTTAATCTTTCAAATCGAACTTGGTAAAGCTTCAGTAAAATATTTCGAGGAAAAGGAGGAAATCGTTTCTGCAATCTTGTGATAATATCATCCATCCTGAAAAAAAAATGAAAAAAAAATTGAAAGAGAAATTGGAAGAGAAATTTATATACAATATCAGTTTTGTGGGTAGCTGATGGAACCGATTTAAATAATCACGGAGTACCGTTATCCGCCATTTAACCGGGGTAAAAAAAATTATATTTACATCTAGTTATTTTCAAAACAAGGATCAGAAAGAAAAACAACATAAAAAGACTCAAAAACAAAACACTCTAAATAAAATCCTAAATTCTTCCCCCCACACATAATTCTTACATTGTCATTAATGTAATGCTATTAATCCCAAATGAAAGAATCATGTGTAAGTGAAAAGAACTAATAAACAAAATAAACTTATGCAGCCTAAATGAACTTAGAAACACTAAACACAATTAGCAAAGAAACATAAGAAAAAGATAAAGAAAAAGAGAGCAAATCTGAGGATGGCAGTTTGGCAATGCTTTCACTAATTAGGCTGCCTCCCCCAATTAGCACTTGATTTAGTGTTTTGAACCTAACCAACACCCCTTCTTGGCATTTTAGGCTTGTCAGGCTCATACATGAAATTTCCCAAATTTATGCGTTTGAGAGGAAGCTTTCTTTGCACAACAGTGGATGCATTCTCCATTACAAGTATTATTCCATCATCCTTTGTGGTGCATATGTCATCGAGGAATGGAGCATATTTTGATACTTGTTGAATGACCTCCACAAACAAGTTGTTTAAGGTTTCCGGCATGTGTTGTTCATGTTCTTCCTCCTTGAACTTTGCAAATCTACTAGGAAAAGGTGGAGAAGAAACATTAGTAAAAAGTGAAACCTTAAACGTTACCTCAGGTGCCGAAATACTCTTATTTGGATCTTTGGCTTCATTATCCTCAAGAATAGAATCCATCTCTAATTTTGTTTCATCCTCATCTTGTTCCTCATTCTTCAAGGTCACAATAGTAGCATTCTCCTTTGGGTTAACCATCGTTTGGGCTAGGAGTTCTTCAGATCTTTGTGCTACCCATCCCACCATACTACTAGCCAATTGGCTCATTTGCTTTTCCAAACTCTGGATGCTTGCCCTTGTTTCCTGTTGAAATTGCAAAGAATCAGTAACAAGAGAATAGACAAGATCTTCTAAAGAAGTACCTGAGTTTTGAGTCATATGTGGTGGTTGAAAAAAATCTGGTTCTTGAGACCATGATTGATTGAAGCTAGATGGATGAGTGTAATTGGCATAAGGATCTACTTCTTGGTAATTTTTCGAGTAGCCATAATTAGTATGATCCCACCACCCCTCATGGTAAGTGTTTGAGTAATGATCATACTGTTGGTCTTGGAACACTTGATGGCCTTGACATCCTCCCATGGCCAATTGTTGAACTGGGGAGGTGAGATTGGCTTGTTGATTCTCCATGTTCATGTATGCCACCAACTCTTCAAGTGTTAGATTGCTCAATTCCATTGTTTTTTTTTTTTTGTTTTTATAAATTTGAAAAGAAAAACTTGTATGTACAAGAAAATAAAACTAATTAGAACTGAAAATAAGAATAAACCAAGTAACAAATAAACTAAAGAAAGCAATCCCCGGCAACGGCGCCAAAATTTTGATGCACCCAAAAGAGTGTATCTTATTTAACCTTGCACTAAAAAGATAAATTGTAAGTATAGTAGTTAGCAAGGGTCGAGTCCTCAGGGATTGGGTTTTAGTTTATAAGTTAATAGTTTAAAACTTAAATTCAAGAACAATAAAAGAAAAGGGGTTTTTGAAGCCAGATTTAAACTAAAGTAAATAATAAGAATAAGATGCAAGGCGGTATAACCAGCCAATAAAAATATATATACTAAATTAGGCGGTATAACCAGCCAATAAAAATATATATACTAAATTAGGCGGTATAACCAGCCAATAAAAATAAAACAAAGTTAATATACAAATTAGGCGGTATAACCAGCCAATAAAAATAAATATACTTTTAAAAATAAGCAAACTAGAAAAGTAAGAAAACAAGTAAGTAAGAAGAATCAAATATGAAAAATATGGTTAAGGTTTCATTCTCCACCACTAGACATCATTAAGAATCAATTTCAGATCTATCAATATCAACCAACTATCAAAGTTAACAACCGTAGATAACAACAAGCTCTGTTATCCCAATCTTTCCTTAGTTTGTCGTTAAATAGAACAAGCTCTCTATTTAATCTCTAACCATCAAACAACCTAGAATAAGCTCTCTAGATTCAATTTAATGGCAGCTTTATGATGAGAAAGATAGGTTGATCTAAGCAACAAACACATAAGCTCGGATTGTTCAACTTAGGTTATGTTCCACTTTGCAATTATTGAAAACTTGACCATAATCATTAATCACAAATTGCCACTTATGAATAGGAAATCAAGACAATTACACGGATCAAGACTCCTAAACTAGCAATAGATAATTATCAAGATCTATCTAGTTGTACACCTAAACAAATCAAGACAACATCACGAACAATTCTTGTAGAAGAACATAAGCAACTTTGATAGAAAATTAATGATAGATAGAATCTGAAAATCAATCACAAAACATGTCTAGGGCTTTGAAATCACCCTTAACCAAATAGAAGTTTAGCCTAGCATAGGCATTATAAACATAAACATAAAATTAAAGAAAATCTAAGAAGAAAATAAAAGAAAGAAAGAAGAAGAGGAAGAATATTAATTATCCAACCTCTTGCTCTCTCTAAAGAAAAAGAAAACTAGAGAAAAGAAAGAAAACTAGAGAAAAGAAAGAAGAAGAAAACTTAGAGAATTTTATTAAAATGGCTAATATCCTACCTATGTACCATATGATCCCTTACAATCACCCAAGGCCCTCTATTTATACACATTTTGGAGGGCTAAATGACAAGAGACAAGCTTTACAAATTTCAAAGGTAGGTATAATAGGTTGGTGCATTTTCTAACAATTTTCGTCATACATGACGATTTTGATCAGCCAACTTGATGGTCGATTTTGTCAATTTTTCAGGCCTTATCTGATCACATGGTCTTCTAGAAAAATGTTACCCTATCAGTTACGGATCCATAGCCGTTATAACCAGCTCATTTGCTGATGTGGATAAGCAGATATGGGCAAAATACGAAAACAGGTCAGCACAGACCTCATTGCATATCAGCCAACTTGATGGTCAATTTCGCTAGGGAAAACGACTCCGTTTCAAGAAGTGTAAAACATGAAAAAGATAGATATGCCTCTTAGCTTTGCACAGCTACAAATTTCAGCCTTATTGCTTCAGTGAAACTCGAGATATAGCTGATATGGCAAAATGTGTCGGAACTGGAACTGAACTGGATTTGCCCTTAATTCTAGTAATCTGAAATCACTCAAAGAAACTTGTGAAAAACACCAAAATACATAAAGATCATAAACACAATTAGACTAAACAATAATAACTCGTATTTGACACAAAACAATAATAAAACATAACTAAAAACTATATAATTATACGAGTTATCAATATCGTAACCTTAAGTTGCAGATCCAAATCTTGAATAGCTTTCGAATCCAAGATCTACAAAGCTTTCAACTCGTCTAAGACCACAAGAAGCACAATTGTCCTTCCTCTAGAGCTAGTCCACACGAACAGCTGATGGATCCTTCTCTAAGGTATGGCGATTCACTTGTGCTAGCAAGTTGATCCTAAGATCATAATCAAAAGGTCTGTACCTTGTATCTTTCTCCCTCAATCGATCTCACTTAACTAGGTGAAAAAGAGGCAAGAAGAACACAAAGAAAAGAGGAATTGCAGCAAGCACAAAGGGGCTTATGGAGGTTGCGATTTCAATTTTTTGTAAGGAGGGGTTCTCTTCTTGAAACCAAACTTTTTCTTAAGCAAAATCAGAATATCAAAAGTAGTATCAAACTCTCTTGGGCAGCTACAGCCTCTATATTAGATTATATAGTGGTGCAAACCCTGATTCCTATCTCCTTATGCTTGGCCGGTCACCTGTAACTTGTTGCACAAGATTTTCATTAATCCACTTGGACTTAAACTATTTAATTTTAAGATGGATTAATAAGCCCATTATATTATCTAATAATAATAATGGTCCAACAATCTTAATGCCTTAAGTTGGGCCACCCATCCTTAGTGGAAAGTTCTAAATTAGAATAGTCACTTTGGACCCATTCTAATTTATCATGCTTATTTATTGGATAGATTAATTTCTAAACGAAAGTAATTTAATTCTCTATTAAATTTCTTTATCCTCATGAACAATTCATGTCATTAATCTATTAATATCATCTCATGATATTATTCCAATATGGTATAGTCATTCGCAATTCACTTTGCACATCTTTATGTCAAAGTCGACAATACTAGATAAGACTTCTTTATTCCTCTTATCTCATTAAGACATTGTCCTTGGATTTCTTAAATCTCAATTATGTCTTAATTCATCTCAATTGAACTTCTTCAATTAAGTCCTTAATATAGATCTTTTATTCCATTAAGTTTTACCTTAATAGAATACCATGTTTAATCCATACATATTTGTTCTTATGTGTGTGACCCTCTAGGTTCCCACTATGTTTGCAATGAACATAAGTTAATCTCATTAACTTGCTTTCATAGATCAAGAGCGGGATTTAGCAACCCATCATGACCACCCAAATATTGTGATGTCAACGTGATCTTTTAGAACCTTTCAGCAACCAGCCTGTCAGTGTAATAGGGTCCTTTCACCATATATCCCGGATAGCGCATGAGCATGGTGCAGTGTCTACTCATGATCAATCCATATTAGTTATTCGCAACTTATGATTAACCTTATGAATTTAGAGAAACAACTTTCTCCTAAATCCATCATGCTTTGGCCAAAGACTTAGTCAAGTTTATCGTAGTCAAGAACAAACGAGATATGTCTCCAATATCACAGGGAGTGGTGAATCCTCATGCATGTGAATGAATGGCATGACATAATCTAAATGACTTGGCATGTGAATGGATGACATGGCATGTGAATTAATTTCATGGCATAATCTAGATGACATGGCATGTGAATGACATGGCATAATGAATTACATGACATGTAAATGAATGACATGGCAATATGGATGACATGGCATTTGAATGACATGGCAATATGGATGACATGGCATGTGAATGTCATGACATATGAATGACATGGCAAAATGAATGACATGGCATGCAAATGACATGGCATATGAATGAGATGGCAAAATCAGCAAAATGACACCATCATAAAATATTCATAATCACATCATGATCACATGCACACATCATTATTTGAAATGAATTATTCATGTAAGGAATCAAATAAATAGCATATGTCAAAAAATATTATCGTGCTTCCCGGCTAACCCGGCAAAGCTTGGAAAATAATTCTTTCATATGATATTTACATGATTTCGAGTAAAATGAAAACCATACGTTTCGATTCTATAAACACGTGCATTGAACAATTCCCTAACCTCCCCAGCAAACCCGACAAATATCGAGAACTAATTCTCGCCAAATGTTTAATAAACCGAAAAATATGTTTTTTATGATAGGTTCAGTAAAAACATTTTTAAAATGCAATGTGTCGCAACCTAAAAAAAATAACGACGAGTCTCATCGCAAGACTTTATTATTCGTTAGGCGTGACATTAAAAAAAACCGAGGAAAATTCGACTTAATTCCTCTAAAAAATGAAGGTTTTGGAAATGACCTAAAAAGACATGGAGTCGCCACCAATCTTTTTTAGCTAGGTGTGATCGGCCACCTATTAAAACCGATTTTATAAAATATTTTAAAAATTAATTAAAACATTTTAAAAACCGATTTCAAGTCTGCGTTTTAAACCAGAGAAATCAAAGAAGCGGGTTCGGGAGTCGGTTACGTGTGGGGAAAGATTAGCACCCCCACAACGCCCGTATAAATCGGTACCTTATTAATCGTGTGTTATCTCAAGTCTTGGTAAAAGTTGGTTTTAAATTTAGTATTTCAAATTAATTCCCAATTTAAAGAAAAATAATTCCATTTTTTATTGAAAATGATCCGGAATTTATAAATTCAAAATTTTCCTATATTCCCCAACAAACGTGGCAAAATATAGAAATTTTTATTAGTTTTGAAAAACTTTCTGAATCATTCTCTTTTTTTTTTTTGAAAGAAAGATATTCCTTTATTAATGATAATTGATGATATTCCCTCCAGCAAACCCGGTAGAGAACTCATGAATTATTTTAACTCGGGAATATCTTTATTTTTTATTGAAAAATCATTATCCTTTTGAAAACATTTTAAAAGATATGAATATGTATATGCATGACATAAATAAAATGACATAGCAAAATCTAAATAATATAATGCAACCTAAATGACATGGCAAACATGAATGATATGGCATATAATTTAAATGACATGGAATAAAATAATGCTATCATATAATATGCATGAAAATAAAAATGCAATGCATGAAATGTATTTTTTCCTTTAATTAAGGAAATCCGTATATCTAAAAAGATATCCGGCTACCTTAGGAAAATATGTCAAATTAAATATTCTAAAACCAAAATACTTTGTGATTGTTTGAAAACAATTTTGAAAAGCTTGAATTAACAATAAAAACTGGGCTAAAAATTTTTAAATGGCTCTAATTTCCTAAGTTTTAAAAAATCCGGACTTGACTACCCTTAGCCCGGGACTTGAAAAACCATTTTTAGAGTTTAAAAGGCTTAGAAATCACCCTAAGTCAGTAGCTAACCCTCCTAATCAGCCCACTCTAAGTAGATTAACCAAAACAGAAAATTGGTTTTTCTTTAAATTCAATTCTGACTCCATTGTCCAGTTTTAATCCACGATTTTTTACCCTATTTTTAAAAATTCCAAAAATTATGAAAAAATTATTGGAGACTCAAGACATGTAAAAATACACGGAAAAAATCGACTTAATTTTCTGATCAAAGATGAATTCCCAAAAAAACCAGAGATGTACGAGTTTTTGGAGGAGAAAAAACTGCTTTGTTTTTCTTTAAAATCAATTCTGACTCCACTGTCCAGTTTTAATCCACGATTTTTTACCCTATTTATAAAAATTCCAAAAATTCTGAAAAAATTATTGGAGACTCAGCACATGTAAAAATACACGGGAAAAAATCGACTTAATTTTCTGATCAAAGATGAATTCCCAGAAAAATCGGAGATGTAAGAGTTTTGGGTGAAAAAAAAAAAAACTGCTTTGCCAACACATTTTTTTTTTCCTTTGATAAAATCATTTAAAAATCAAAATAAAAATATTTGAAACTCATAGAATGACTTGAAAACAGTAGCTTGGACTTTTTGAAAGTTAGATAAAAATTGGCTAAGTAAAAAAATCACAAAGGTAGAATAATCAATTTGACAAACTTAATTTTCCACAAGTGTGCTCAAGAGAGCATGACTTTGAACCATTAATTGGTTCAAGTCATTATTCAAGTGGCATGAACATGAAATGCATGAAACAATGCAGCAAACATAATGCATGAAATGCATGGATCTAAACCTAAATGTAAGGAAAATGCATGACACAAATAATATGGCCTAGACCTAACATGAACTTGCATGACATTTAATGTAACCTAGACCTAAGACATGCATGGCATTTTCACAAACACAAGGCATGCTTAATTCAAAAATCCAACCAAATATCATGCAAATGCAAAAACCTAACAACTAGCATGACAAAAATACAACACACAATGCAAAACACATGGAGTAGCCAAATGGCCCTAAGCTCCAACAAGCATGGCATTTTCACAAACACTTGGTATGCTAGCATGAAAAACTAAGTCATAACACAAAAATCACACAAGCATTTTCACAAACACCTAATATACCAAATCTAAAACATGCTCACTAAGATATAAAACAAGAATCATGCAAAGAATCACACAAGCATTTTCACAAACACTTAATATGCTAACTCTAAAACATGCTCAAATTTAAACAACATGAAAACAGAAAATTAAAAATGCAAAAACATGATATCTAAGATATAAATGGCAACAAACAAAGCAACCAAATTAAATATAACTTAAGAACATGAAATAACATAATATTTAAAACATCAAAAATAAAGAAAATAGCATAAACAACATGGTAAAATGAATCAAAAACAACAACTTAAAATAAATAATGTAGGCCATTTGGCCATGGTGAGTTTATTGTAAAAACAAAATGTAAGAAAAATATACTTAAGAAAGGAAATGAAGGAAGAACAAGAAACATTATTTTAAAATGAAAACTCACCAAGTAGCTTTTGAACGGATTAAGCTATAAACCCTTAGAGTAGCTTTTGAACGGATTAAGCTACAAACCCTCAGAGTAGCTTTTGAACGGATTAAGCTATAAACCCTCTCAACAAAAACACTATGACTCACCACCCGGATAATCCTAATACAAGTGTATAGACTATCTCACAAGGGGTAGTGGGTGGTCTCAACCAAAGGCCAAGCCTCCTTATTTATAAGGTGAGCACCTCCTTGGCTTGACATTACAAAGGGATGTGGGATTGGGACTTAGGCTAAAAAATGAAAATCTCTAACTTAACTCTTGATTTTTAATTACTTGATTGAAAAAATCCTAAGCTTCCTCCTTCCTTTGGGCTTGGGCAGGCCAGCACTTCTCTTTTCCAGCCCAGCTCTGATTTTTGAAAGGCCCAAAGAAGCCCTTTTCGGTTGCTTGGGTGAAATGACCATTTTGCCCCCCCGGATGCAAATAAATATCAAACGGACTCCAAATTCAATTTTTCTTTTTTTAATACTTCCAAAATAATAAAATATTGAGTTCTGGAAGTTTTCAAAATTTTCCGAGTCCGTTTGCTATTTATTTGGATTTTTTCTTCCCAAAATGTCCTTTTATGCCCCTACTTTTTACCATTTTTTAAACGAGCTCCAAATCAAGATTTTTCTTCACCAATCTCTTCAAAATAATTAAAAAGTGTGATCTGGAAGTTTTCATAATTTTTGGAGCTCATTTGGTATTTTTTCGGGATTTATCGGCTTGAATTACTACATAGAAGGCCCGGGATTTGGCCATTTTGCAAACGAACTCGGAATCAAGATTTTCTTTCGCCAATCTCTTCCAAATAATTTAAAAATGAGATTTGCCAAATTTCAGAATTTTTGGAGTCCATTTGCTATTTTTTCGGGATTTTCCTTTTTGAATTACTGCATAGAAGGCCCGGGATTAGGCCATTTTGCAAACGAACTCGGAATCAAGATTTTCTTTCTCCATTCTCCTTCAAATGACTTAAGAATGAGATTGACAAATTTTCCATAATTTTCGGAGTCCATTTGCTATTTTTCCGGGATTTTCCTTTTTGAATTACTGCATAAGAAGCCCGGGATTTGGCCATTTTGCAAACGAACTCCGAATCAAGATTTTCTTTTACCAATCTCTTTCAAATGATTTAAGAATGAGATTGACAAATTTTTCAGAATTTTCGGAGTCCATTTGCTATATTCCCAAATTTTTCCAATTTTGCCCTTTAACCTCCGAAACCCGGTTTTGCTCAAAACAAGTCCGATTTTCAGATTTTCTTCAATCTGAGCCTTGGGCCATCCTTTTTAATCATTCTTCATCCATTGGGGGCTTTGGTCTTACCAAGTCGGGCCATTTCTGTGATTCTTCCCGATTTCACCGAAATCGACTAGAAACCCTAATTCTCGGTTTTCTCCCGAATTGACTTTTCTTTCGGTTTTTCTTGCAAGTGACTTCTCCATTACCCGTAGTCAGTGCTTATCTTTCATTTGGAACCTTCAATTTCGACCAGTTTGATCGTTTAAGCACTTTTCCCCAAATTTCTTGGATTAGGGTTTCTTTTCTACTGAATCTCCAAATCCCAATTTCCGAACTCCATACCTTTCAATATAGACCTCGGATTATCAAAATTCTTTCGCCATTTTTCAATTGAACTTAAAATCTTGATTTTGAAAGTGGTTTGACTTTTTCAGTAGTTGACTTTTTCGGGGTTGACTTTTTTTCAAGTTTATCTTTTTGTGCTCGCCCTCTTAAACTAAGTCTCGGAGTACCACCTGCAGGATGAAAACAGTCTTTTTATACTCAGAAACATCAATATGGGAAGAAAACATACCTGTTTAGTGGTCCGGACAAAATTAGGTGTCTACACAATGCACAAAAATGTATTTCTCCCTTAGAGTAAGGACAGCCATATACCTAAAAAGGTATCCGACTACCTTAGGAAGAGACCTAAATCGGATTTTTAAAATCAAAAGACTCTGGGCTCGATTTTAAAAAAATGGAATTTTTGGATGAAAATGGCCTCTTGGCCGAACCCCTCATTTAAAAATGCCTTATTTTCCTAGTTTGAAATCCCGGTTGACCGCCCTTGACCCGACTTTTATAAAATCAAAATTTGTGATTGAAATGACTTGGAAGTTAACCTAAGACAGTAGCTAATGCCCTAAATCAGCCCCCTCTTAATATCTTAACCAAAACAGAAAATTAGTATTTCTTAAAAACAAAACTGACTCTCACTGGCAGTTTTGGAAACCGATTTTTTTGCCCTTCCAAAAAAATTCAAACAATTTTGAAAAAATTATGAGAGGCTTAGAACATGTCGACCTCTATGGAAAAAATCAGCTTGATTTTGGAGCATGGATACTATGATCGATTTTTACCCAAAATCAATACAGTGAGTTAAAAACTGTTTTGTCAAAATCCATTTTTAAACCTTTTATAGAAAAATCCAAAAATCAAAACAAAAATACTAGAGGCTCCTGAAAGGGTCTAAAACCTGTGGTTAAAAAATCTTTAAATTTGGACAAGGAATGCATGGTGAAAAAAAATTCAAAAAATCCAACTTGCACATCCTTTCCTTTTTCCACAAGCATGCTCATGAGAGCTTGTCTTTGAGCCATTGATTGGCTTAAGTCAAAAATCAAGTGGGGATGAGATGAATGCATGAACATGAAGAAACAAATAGGGGGATCTATCCTACCACAAATCAATCAAGAGTTAAGAACATAACACAACCAACCAGGCAAGAAGTATCAAGCAAGAACAAGCACAAAATCATCATACACCATTCGGCCAAGCATGGAACATGTAAGAAAACAATTTGACAAACTTGGTTATTTGATAAAACATGAAGAAATCTTTTGGAACTTTTTTTGAAAAACAATTTTATTTCATGAAAGAAAATAAAATAAAAATGAAAATCATGAAGGAATAACAAAATCATATGAACAAAGCATGGAGGAGAGCATAAAAGAAAATAGCTACCAAGCTTTAGCTTTACAAATCAAAGATGTAGACACATAATTTTGTCCGGGCCACTAAACAGGTATGTTTTCTTCCTATATTGATGTTTCCGAGTATAAAAAGACTGTTTTCATCCTACAGGTGGTACTCCGAGACTTAGTTTAAGAGGGCGAGCACAAAAAGTCAAACTTGAAAAAAAGTCAACCCCGAAAAAGTCAAACCCGAAAAAGTCAACCCTAGAAAGTCAACTACTGAAAAAGTCAACCCACTTTCAAAATCAAGATTTTAAGTTCAATTGAAAAATGGAGAAAGAATTTTGATAATCCGAGGTCTACATTGAAAGATATGGAATTCGGAAGTTGGGATTTGGAGATTCAGTAGAAAAGAAACCCTAATCCGAGAAATTTTGGGAAAAGTGCTTAAACGATCAAACTGGTCAAAATTGAAGGTTCCAAATGAAAGATAAGCACTGACTACGGGTAATGGAGAAGTCACTTGCAAGAAAAACCGAGAGAAAAGTCAATCCGGGAGAAAACCGAGAATTAGGGTTTTAGTGGATTTCGGTGAAATCAGGAAGAATCACAGAAATGGCCCGACTTGGTAAGACCAAAGCCCCCAATGGATGAGGAATGATTAAAAAGGATGGCCCAAGGCTCAGATTGAAGAAAATCTGAAAATTGGACTTGTTTTGAGCAAAACCGGGTTTCGGAGGTTAAAGGACAAAATTGGAAAAAATTGGGAAAAATAGCAAATGGACTCCGAAAATTATGGAAAATTTGTCAATCTCATTCTTAAATCATTTGAAGGAGATTGGCGAAAGAAAATCTTGATTCCGAGTTCAGTTGCAAAATGGCCAAATCCCGGGCTTCTTATGTAGTAATTCAAAAAGGAAAATCCCGGAAAAATAGCAAATGGACTCCAAAAATTCTGAAATTTGGCAAATCTCAATTTTAAATTACGTGGAAGAGATTGGCGAAAGAAAGTCTTGATTCCGAGTTCGTTTGCAAAATGGCTAAATCCCGAGCCTCCTATGCAGTAATTCAAGCCGATAAATCCCGAAAAAATACCAAATGTGCTCCAAAAATTATGAAAACTTCCAGATCACACTTTTTAATTATTTTGAAGAGATTGGTGAAGAAAAATCTTGATTTGGAGCTCGTTTAAAAAATGGTAAAAAGTAGGGGCATAAAAGGACGTTTTGGGAAGAAAAAAATCCAAATAAATAGCAAACGGACTCGGATAATTTTGAAAACTTCCAGAACTCAATATTTTATTATTTTGGAAGTATTAAAAAAAGAAAAATTGAATTTGGAGCCCGTTTGATATTTATTTTGCATCCGGGGGGCAAAATGGTCATTTCACCCAAGCAACCGAAAAGGGCTTTTTTGGGCCTTTCAAAAATCAGAGCTGGGCTGGAAAAGAGAATTGCTGGCCTGGCCAAGCCCAAAGGAAGGAGGAAGCTTAGGATTTTTTCAATCAAGTGATTAAAAATCAAGAGTTAAGTTAGAGATTTTCATTTTTGAGCCTAAGTCCCAATCCCACATCCCTTTGTAATGTCAAGCCAAGGAGGTGCTCACCTTATAAATAAGGAGTCTTGGCCTTTGGTTGAAATCACTCACTACCCCTTGTGAGATAGTCTATACACTTGTATTAGGATTATCCGGGTGGTGAGTCATAGTGTTTTTGTTGAGAGGGTTTGTAGCTTAATCCGTTCAAAAGCTACTCTGAGGGTTTATGGCTTAATCCGTTCAAAAGCTACTTGTGAGAGGGTTTGTGGCTTAATCCGTTCAAAAGCTACTCTGAGGGTTTATAGCTTAATCTGTTCAAAAGCTACTTGTGAGAGGGTTTGTGGCTTAATCCGTTCAAAAGCTACTCTGAGGGTTTATAGCTTAATCCGTTCAAAAGCTACTTGGTGAGTTTTCATTTTAAAATAATGTTTCTTGTTCTTCCTTCATTTCCTTTCTTAAGTATATTTTTCTTACATTTTGTTTTTACAATAAACTCACCATGGCCAAATGGCCTACATTATTTATTTTAAGTTGTTGTTTTTGATTCATTTTACCATATTGTTTATGCTATTTTCTTTATTTTTGATGTTTTAAATATTATGTTATTTCATGTTCTTAAGTTATATTTAATTTGGTTGCTTTGTTTGTTGCCATTTATGTCTTAGATATCATGTTTTTGCATTTTTAATTTTCTGTTTTCATGTTGTTTAAATTTGAGCATGTTTTAGAGTTAGCATATTAAGTGTTTGTGAAAATGCTTGTGTGATTCTTTGCATGATTCTTGTTTTATATCTTAGTAAGCATGTTTTAGATTTGGTATATTAGGTGTTTGTGAAAATGCTTGTGTGATTTTTGTGTTATGACTTAGTTTTTCATGCTAGTATGCCAAGTGTTTGAGAAAATGCCATGCTTGTTGGAGCTTGAGACCATTTGGCTACTCCATGTGTTTTGCATTGTGTGTTGCACTTTTTTTGTCATGCTAGTTGTTAGGTTTTTGCATTTGAATGATATTTGGTTGGATTTTTTAATTAAGCATGCCTTGTGTTTGTGAAAATGCCATGCATGTCTTAGATCTAGGTTACATTAAATGCCATGCAAGTTCATGTTAGGTCTAGGCCATATTATTTATGTCATGCATTTTCCTTACATTTAGGTTTAGATCCATGCATTTCATGCATTATGTTTGCTGCATTGTTTCATGCATTTCATGTTCATGCCACTTGAATAATGACTTGAGACAATTAATGGTTCAAAGTCATGCTCTCTTGAGCACACTTGTGGAAAATTAAGTTTGTCAAATTGATTATTCTACCTTTGTGATTTTTTTTACTTAGCCAATTTTTATCTAACTTTCAAAAAGTCCTAGCTACTGCTTTCAAGTCATTTTATGAGTTTCAAATATTTTTATTTTTATTTTTAAATGATTTTATCAAAGACAAAAAAAAATGTGTTGGCAAAGCAGTTTTTTTTCCACCCAAAACTCGTACATCTTCGATTTTTCTGGGAATTCATCTTTGATCAGAAAATTAAGTCGATTTTTTCCCGTGTATTTTTACATGTCCTGAGTCTCCAATAATTTTTTCAGAATTTTTGGAATTTTTAAAAATAGGGTAAAAAATCGTGGATTAAAACTGGACAGTGGAGTCAGAATTGAATTTAAAGAAAAACAAAGCAGTTTTTTCTCCTCCAAAAAACTCGTACATCTCTGATTTTTCTGGGAATTCATCTTTGATCAGAAAACTAAGCCAATTTTTTATCATGTGGTTTTATATGTCCTGAGTCTCCAGTATTTTTTTCAGAATTTTTGGAATTTTTAAAAGTAGGGTAAAAAATCGTGGATTAAAACTGGACAGTGGAGTCAGAATTGAATTTAAAGAAAAACCAATTTTCTGTTTTGGTTAATTTACTTAGAGTGGGCTGATTAAGAGGGTTAGCTACTGACTTAGGGTAATTTCTAAGCCTTTTTAAACTCTAAAAATGGTTTTTCAAGTCCCGGGTTAAGGGTAGCCAAGTCCGGATTTTTTTTAACTTAGGAAATTAGAGTCGTTTTAAAAATTTTAGCCCAGTTTTTATTTTTAATTCAAGCTTTTCAAAATTGTTTTCAAACAATCACAAAGTATTTTGGTTTTAGAATATTTAATTTGACATATTTTCCTTAGGTAGCCGGATATCTTTTTAGATATACGGATTTCCTTAATTAAAGGAAAAAATTACATTTCATGCATTGCATTTTTATATTCATGCATTTTATATAATATGTGATTCTTGCCATAATAATTTCTATGTGTCATGACATTTAGGTTGCATTATATTATTTAGATTTTGCTATGTCATTTTATTTATGTCATGCCTATACATATTCATTTCTTTTAAATGTTTTCAAAAAAGATAATGGTTTTCAATAAAAATAAAGATATTCCCGAGTTAAAATAATTCATGAGTTCTCTACCGGGTTTGCTGGAGGGAATATCATCAATTATTATTAATAAAGGAATATCTTCCTTTCAAAA
The DNA here is from genome assembly GCA_030761205.1 of Fremontodendron californicum. NCBI lineage: Eukaryota > Viridiplantae > Streptophyta > Magnoliopsida > Malvales > Malvaceae > Fremontodendron > Fremontodendron californicum. The sequence continues at coordinate 13,427,906 of JAULJL010000002.1, forward strand.
AAAAAGAGAATGATTCGGAAAGTTTTCCAAAATTAATAAAAATTTCTATATTTTGCCACGTTTGTTGGGGAATATAGGAAAATTTTGAATTTATAAATTCCGAATCATTTTCAAATAAAAATTGAATTATTTTTCTTTATATTGGGAATTAACTTGAAATACTAAATTTAAAACCAATCTTTACCGAGACTTGAGATAACACACGATTAATAAGGTACCGATTTATATGGGCGTTGTGGGGGTGCTAATCCTTCCCCACACGTAACCGACTCCCGAACCCGCTTCTTTGATTTCTCTGGTTTAAAACGCAGACTTGAAATTGGTTTTTAAAATGTTTTAATTAATTTTTAAAATATTTTATAAAACCGGTTTTAATAGGTGGCTGATCACACCTAGCTAAAAAAGATTGGTGGCGACTCCATGTCTTTTTTAAGGTCATTTTCAAAACCTTCATTTTTCTAGAGGAATTAAGTCGACTTTTCCTCGGTTTTTTTTAATGTCACGCTTAACGAATAATAAAGTCTTGCGATGAGACTCGTCGTTATTATTTTTTAGGTTGCGACAGCTTGGCGACTCCGCTGGGGACATATTAGAGAGTCAGGCCTAGAATTAGTCGTGTGTTATCAAAGTCTCGGTTTTGTTGGTTTAATTGGTATTTAATTTTAATTCCCGTATTTTTTTAATAAGGAGAATTTTGAAAATAATAAAATGTTTTTAAATATGTTCATTCTCATGTGCATGTATTTTATTATTGTTTTCTAGTTATTTAAGGTTGTATATTATAATTGCTTGTTGGTTAATGCGTTACACTATTCTTGAATGTTTTAATTGCTAGGGCATTTAGAATAAGGTTTGTAGAATAGGTAGTGAAAGGTTTGTTATTCCTCCACACACACTACACGTGCATTTGCATAACATGAATCCTCTACCCGGGTTCCGTCCTTTTAAGTGGGAGTAAAGTAATTAAGCCTTCGTGATTGATCCTCCGTATGGGCTAGTGAAACACTTTCGGAGTATAAAGTACCTAATGCCTTCGTGATGATCCTCCGCATGGGCATAGGAAAATATACTCTAACGAATTGAACCCGCTTTTATCGGGGTGCCTTACTAGCCTTCACCGGCGACAGTGAGGAACAATTCGGGGCCTTAGAACCGATTCACCCTCATATAGTGAACCTAGGCGAAGCCATGCCGGATTTTCGTTAGATATACCGAAAATAGGAACACATGGAGGGACATTTCTAAACCTTTTGTTACCTATTTTACACTCCGAATAAGTGTGGAAGATCGGGCAACGATGTACGTACATCGCCCGTAATAAATGTGATACTCCGCCTCGAAGGCATCGTGATGCCTAAATAAGCAGATATTGTTGGAGCAGATGTTCATTAGCTGTTTTAAAAAAAAAAAAAAAAAAAAAAATCAATCATTTTTCAAGCATTTTTGCATTTTGCACATTTCATGCATCTGTGAATAGAGCATGTACATTTTTGGGTGTGTTATTGATCTTATTCTTTGCAATAAACAGTTGGTAATTTCATTTGAGGATTTCATAAAACCGGTAGTGTCACATGAACATTTGCATATTGTACCATAGTAGGATCCACCTTGAAATTCTTTTGAAAATAATGTGATTGGTTTTTCATAAATAAATAAAAAAACACAAAAAAAAATCATAAATTTGGATGCAAATCTTGCATAATGAGATTTTTTGAATAATTAAGATTTAGGTCCCACCAATTTCGTGTAATCATTGATTTCTTTGTCTATACCTTTGTGTTAATTCATTTATTTTTTTGCATGTTATCATTTTGACATCATGTTATAGTCGTAGCATGCATGGTCATTCATTGTAAGATACGTTTATGACATGCATGGTCATTATTTGTATATACTTATGTATCAATTTATTCTTTCTTTACATGTATCATGTTGGCATCAAGTTGCATTCATGCATTCATAGTCAGCGTGATTTTTTCTGTATATATCCATATATCAATTTATTCTTTCTTTACATGCATCATGTTGGCATCCAGTTGCATTCATGCATTCATAGTCAGCATGATTTTTCTGTATATATCCATTATCAATTTATTCTTTCTCTATATGCATCATGGTAGCGTCAAGTTGCATTCATGCATTCATAGTCAGCATGATTTTTCTGTATATATCCATATATCAATTTATTCTTTCTCTATATGCATCATGGTAGCATCAAGTTGCATTCATGCATTCATAGTCAGAAATGATTTTCCTATATATATCCATGCATTAATTTGCTTATTTTTTACATGCATCATGTTGGCATCAGGGTGCATTCATGGCATACATAGTCGTCATGTTATGCTCATGCATTAATTTTTCATATTGGCATCAGGTTGCATTCATGACATACACGGCCAGCATGACTTTCTTCGTATATACTCTGTGTCAGTCATTTACTCTTCACATGCATCATAATTGACATTATGTGGCATTCATAGTGTATATGATCATTCATTGGTAATGCATTTGGAACATACATGGTCATTCATTGTATATATCCATGCTTTAATTTGCTTATTTTTTTACATGCATCATGTTGGCATCAGGGAGCATTCATGGCATACATAGTCGTCATGTTATGCTCATGCATTAATTTTTCATATTGGCATCGGGTTGCATTCATGACATACACGGCCAGCATGACTTTCTTTGTATATACTCTGTGTCAGTCATTTATTCTTCACATGCATCATAATTGACATTGTGTGGCATTCATAGTGTATATGATCATTCATTGGGAAATACATTTGGAACATACATGGTCATTCATTGTATATATCCATGCATTGATCTGCTTATTCTTTACATGCATCATGTTGACTTTGGGTTGCATTCATAACAAACATAGTCAGCATAATTTCTTTGTATATGTTCATGCATTAATTTGCTTATTACATACATCATGTTAGCATTAGGTCGTATTCATGACACACATGGTTAGCATGATTTTCTTTGTATATACTCTATACCAATCATTCATTGTTTGCATGTATCATAATTGACACCGTGTTGCATTCATAGGATATACGATCATTCATTGGGAAACATGCTAAAATGCATATGATCAGTCATTGCATATATCCATGTGTTGATTTGTTTATTCTTTGTTTGCAACATGTTGGCATTGTGATTGCATTTATCACATATATGGTCAGCATGTTTCCATTGTACATATCCATACATCATATTGTTTAGGCTTCACATGCATCAAATTGCATTCATGGCTCATTCATCATGACATACATTTGGGGGAAATAAAATAGAAGTTGGCTTGGCTTTAGGAGTCTTTGAAAGAATTTCCATTTCAAATCAGAAGAAGTACTGAGTACACTTTTAATATAGGCTGGTGCTATGGAGGATGAACAAGTCGCCCGAATGGAAAAAATGGAAAGGGAACAGAGAGAATTGCGAGAACAGCTAGCAAAATCTCAAGCAGAATCTAAGGATCAGATGACTAAACTGATGGAGCTAATGTCTGCTGTAATCAAGGGAAAAGGATACACCGAAAACGTTGTCGCCGGAGAAGGGTTAGAGGTACAAAAGGGCCAAGATGAGGTCGCAATAAGTGATGCCCAGAACACTGTTAACCCCGTCAATATCCTAAACTCAGATGATCCAGCTGAACAGGCAAAGTTGAAAAGGGTTGCAGTAAATGAGGTTGAGTTGGCAGATTCCCAAGGGAAATATCAGTTGTTAGATGAAAGGCTCCGGGCAGTAGAAAATGCAGACGTATTAGGGAGTGTGGAGGCGAAAGAACGATGCTTGGTCTTCGATTTAGTCATTCCTCCTAAGTTCAAGATCCCTGACTTTGTGAAATATGATGGGACGACCGATCCATCAGCCCACATCACTATGTTCTGCCGGAAGATGACAAGTCATATAGATAATGATAAGCTTTTGATTCACTGCTTTCAGGATAGCCTCAGCGGGTCCGCAATTAGGTGGTATAGTCAGTTGAGCAAGGACGCTCTTGGAATGATTTGGCTAGGGCTTTTCTAAACCAGTACAAGCATATGACCGACATGGTGCCTGACCGTCTCACATTGCAAAATATGAAGAAAAAAGCTACTGAAAGCTTCAAAGAATATGCGCAACGGTGGATGAGCCTGGTCGTCCAAGTACAACCGCCTTTAACTCAGAAGGAAATCACTGTCCTTTTTGTGAATACACTACAGGCCCCATACTACGATAGACTTGTCGGCAACACCATGAAGAATTTTTCAGACATGGTAATTTCAGGGGAGATGATTGAGAATGCTATCAAGGATGGGAAAATTGAAGGAGAAAGAACATCCAATACCAAGAAAAAGGGGGCATCTGAAAAGAAAAAGGAATATACCCAAGTCGTGGAAGACTTTGCCCTACCTCCCCAATTCTCCTCATATCAGCCATTTTACTCTACCCTGAATAATGTCTCACATGGTTTTTATCCCTACCAACCAATGACTGCAACTACACCAGAATTTACATCTGTCTATCAATCGAACACCCTTGGGAATAATCGAAGGGGGCATAAAAAGCGAAAAAGAAATCAGGTTGACCCGATTCCTATGACATACAGTGAGATACTACCTCAACTCATCCAGAATCACCTTGTGACACCCATGCAAATAGCGCCTCTGAAGCCCCCTTATCCGAGCTGGTATGATGCTAATGAGAGTTGTGGGTACCATTCTGGCAATCAAGGTCACTCAACAGAGAACTGCCCCGCTTTGAAGTACAAGGTCAGAGATCTCATCAAGGCTGGTTCGATAAGTTTTGAAGATGGGGAATCCAAGTGTCATAAGAAATATTGTGCATGATCATATTAGGTTTTTGACACATGTAGTCTATACACGGTGATGATGAAAGCACTTGTCTCATGTTAACATCTACATGAATTAAATGAATTTTGAATTGTAAATGCTTTGTGTTTGTTGTGTTTCAACAATAACTTGAATTTGTAAAAACCAGCATTAAGGAATTTTTAGTGATGGATAGTCTCAAGAAGATTGATGATCTGTGTTACAAATGACCCAATACCTTCTCCATTCTCTTTAGGTTTTCCTAAGCCTAAATCTCTTAAACCAAGAGCACTTGAAAGACCTAATGCTTCAAGGGATATGAATGATTTGACTTCATAGAAGCATTGTCATTGCAGAATAAGCAAGGATGCAAATCCTAATCTAGGCTATGAACAAAGGAATGAATTTTTTGAAATTTTTCGAATTCCTTGAAATTCAAACAAATGAGACATTCTTTCAAGAGTCTAGATTTTGATAATTTGGTGTGTCAAGATTGTGCTAAAACCATTCATGACCTTTCCCAATAACCACAAAACACTAATTGCCCAAACATCACTTCATGATTGACATCCTGGGGCACAATGATTAAACTAGATTATCCCTTGTCCCAGAGAAAACCCGTTTTTGGGTCATATTTTCCTTGTCTCTTCAAAGAACTCAGATTGGAAACTCAACCTTTTCAAAATAGACCTAGACTTGCTATGTTCCTCGTTGATACAGATTGGGGCATCATATATGGAAATGATGGATACATGGTGAAGAAGGATGGGCTAACACATGAATCATTGGGGCATGCAATGAAAAAAAAAGAAAAAGAAAATTTATAATATTATGCATATGAGAATTCGAATGATTCCAAAGTGCGAATTGAAATTTTGATTATCTATTTCCCCTGGGGATTGCTTTTCAAAGTGAATATTCATGCTTGACATGAGGAATGGCCATCTTTCATATTCCTTTCGCACAAAAAAGAAACTATCCATAGTCACCCCTTTTGAGCCGAAAGAATTCTTTTTCTTTAAACCCTGGTCAAGGATCACCCTCTACACTGGGGGGCAAATGCGAGGAAAGATCTTTTTAAAGATCACTAACAGACACAAAGCAAATGGAACCCCGAATAAATACAGGCTCACTCTGTCAAAGAAAAAGAAGAGGAAAAGATGGCGAAATGAAAGCCAAGAAAAACAAAAGAAAAAACACAAAACAAAATGTGTGAAAGACATGGCAAATTGAAAGCCAAGAACGAGGAAAGAAAGACACAAATGTCAAAAGGAAAGAAATGTCCAAGAAAGGGACAAACGCTTCAAAGAGAATCATCCTCAAGAAATGATCCTTGATCTGATTACCCTCAAACACATATTTTGGGCCTATTTATCCTTTCTTTCTGAACCCTGAGCCATGGCCTACATTACGTGCTTTAAAAGTCCATTTTGATCAAGCATGAATATTTAATTTGAAAGGTTTTTTTTTCTCAGATTTTATCCCATTTCATCGAATTATCATTTCACTAAGGAAGAATTTAGAATTCTCAAGTGTATGAAAAAAAAAATTTGGAGAGAAAAAGGGACTCTAGGGCGAAAACCCAAAAACGGGCGGTCTAGAGTAGAATGAAAATTTTCAATGCCATCTATGAAAGTGCCGATACCCCAAAAAGAAAAGATCTTATTAAAGGAGTGGTCATCGAGGAACATCTAGGATTTCTTGAACCCCCAAATTGTCAATTCTCATTCAAAGGATTGTCTTCAAAAAAAACTGAAACTTTTTTCTCCAAGATTAAACTTTCCAGTTTGAACATCCAGGCCAATCTTGACGCTTGTCAAAATGCCTTGATATGGAAACTAAAAGAATGTTGAATTTGTTTGGTTCTCAATAAATTCATGATTTGTAAAACCTGTTCCATTTGTGAGCCTAGAAGGGATATACATTTTTGTCATGAAGTTTTCCTGGAAAAGCTAGAATCTTGTTATACCAAGCCTTGCCAATCCCAGTTGAAAAAAAAAACAGATTGATACTTAGAGAAATTTCTAACAATGATCATCAGTCTTCAAAAGATTTGTACATCACACATTGTGGGGTTAATATTTTTTGTTCAGAAGTTTTCAAAATAAGAAAACAAATAAATATATTTTTGAAATACCCATTTTGATGTTGACATGAGATAAGGATTTTTCTAATTCAAAGGTATAGAATTGCCAGAATAGGTCCTGACTTCCAGATATGAGAAGAAGAAATTAAACTCAGTTCAGATCTCTATTGATGAAAGTTTGAAAACTTTTGGGGCAAAGAGAATAGCCAAAATGAATTGAAGGTATACTCTGATTTGAAGAGGAAAAATGAATTTGAAAGGCTAAGCCAAAGTCTAGAAAAACAACCGGGGGCATTTACATCCCTCATGAGCACTCATCTCTTTATCGAGCTTTTGCATCTGCACAGTGTCGGCAAGCATTTGCATCATTCATGGGTATTTGCATTGGCATTATTCCATAAGCATCTGCATTTTACCTTTACATTTACATTCTTCATGGAATTCGCATTTGTGTCATCTCAAGCAATTGCATCATTTCTAGAATCATTGCATTTCATTATTGTGTGGTAATTGTAGTTACACCATTCATAAACCAGTTACATGAACACAATTAGTAGGGGCATCTGCATCATGAAACATGGGCATCAATCGAGGCCATTTGCATTTGCACTAAGAAATATTTTACATTTGCACCACGAAGCATGAGCACCTTGTTAAAAGACATGTGCATCTGCATCATTTCTCAAAGCTTCTGGTGTGGATATCCAGAATTTTACAATTTTAAAAGTGAACAAGTCTTCGGTGGTGATAGCTGAAGCCTCTGGTGGAGATATCCAGGGTTTTATAATTTTGAAAAATGAGAAATTTTATTCTGAAGGAGTTACCCAGAATTTTACAATGAGCAAGTCTTTGGTGGTGATAGCCAAAGCTTCTGGTGGGGATATCCAGAATTTTACAGTTTTAAAAGTGAACAAGTCTTCAGTGGTGATAGCTGAAGCCTCTGGTGGAGATATCCAGGGTTTTATAATTTTGAAAAATGAGAAATTTTATTCTGAAGGAGTTACCCAGAATTTTACAATGAGCAAGTCTTTGGTGGTGATAGCCAAAGCTTCTGGTGGGGATATCCAGAATTTTAAAGTGAACAAGTCTTCGGTGGTGATAGCTGAAGCCTCTGGTGGAGATATCCAGGGTTTTATAATTTTGAAAACATGAGAAATTTTATTCTGAAGGAGTTACCCAGAATTTTACAATGAGCAAGTCTTTGGTGGTGATAGCCAAAGCTTCTGGTGGTGATATCCAGAATTTTACAGTTTTAAAAGTGAACAAGTCTTCGGTGGTGATAGCTGAAGCCTCTGGTGGAGATATCCAGGGTTTTATAATTTTGAAAAATGAGAAATTTTATTCTGAAGGAGTTACCCAGAATTTTACAATGACCAAGTCTTTGGTGGTGATAGCCAAAGCTTCTGGTGGTGATATCCAGAATTTTGCAGTTTTAAAAGTGAATAAGTCTTCGGTGGTGATAGCTGAAGCCTCTGGTGGAGATATCCAGGGTTTTATAATTTTGAAACATGAGAAATCTTCTTCTAGATGAGTTATCTAGAATTTTATATTGAGCAAGTCTTTGGTGGTGATAGCCAAAGCTTTTGGTGGGGATATCCAGAATTTTACAGTTTTAAAAATGAAAAAGTCTTCGGTGGTGATAGGTGAAGCCTCTGGTGGAGATATCCAGGGTTTTATAATTTTGAAAAATGATAAATCTTCTTTTGAAGGAGTTATCCAGAATTTTTTTCAACATGTGCATCTACATCAAGAAGCATTTGCATCAATCTAAGTTAGTTAAATCTGCATCAAGAAAGTTTGCATCAAATCAAGTTATTTACATTTGCATCAAAGATATTTGCACCAATCTAAGACATTTGCATCTACATCAAGAAGCGTTTGCATCAACAAAAGACATTTGCATTTGCATCATGAAGCATTTGCATCATCTCTTAAAGCTTTCAGGTATAATCGATTTCGTTTCCTTAAGGCGAGTCGAGCCCCGAAATCATCGTCGAGGTATTTTTTTTATTTATGAACAAGTCTTCGGTGGTGATAGCTGAAGCCTCTGGTGGAGATATCCAGAGTTTTTTTTAAAGTCCTTTGAAAAGGTAGAAAGTCTTCGGTGGTGATAGCTGAAGCTTCTGGAGATGATACCCAGAATTTTACAGTTTTAAAAATGAGCAAGACTTCGGTGGTGATAGCTGAAGCCTCTGGTGGAGATATCTAGAGTTTTAAAATCCTTTGAAAAGATAGAAAGTCTTCGGTGGTGATAGCTGAAGCTTCTGGAGGTGATACCCAGAATTTTTACATTTAAAAAAAAAATGAGCAAGACTTTGGTGGTGATAGCCGAAGCTTCTGGAGGAGATATCCAGAATTTTAAACACAGCTGAGAACAAGATAGGTTAAGGCCCCGAGACCATCGTCGAGGTCATTTCCTTTCTTGCAAATCAAATTCGTTTCCTTAAGACGAATCGAGCCTTGTTTAGGCAGGGAATTCAATTTAAGGACAAATCTTCAATTTACTGTTTTCAAAAAAAAAATTTGAAAAAAAAGAAAAAAGAGAAAAAATGAAAAAAAATAGAAAATGAAAAAAGAAAATAAAAAATGCAAAATGCAAAATGCAAAAATGAATGAAGAAATGAAAAAGAAAACCCATTTCCTTTCCATGTGATTTCACTGACCGTACAAAATTAGTGTTGGTTTATCTTTGCCTGATTCCTGATTCTCAGCAATAGCCAAATAGGGGCAGCTGTAGACACCTAATTTTGTCCGGGCCACTAAACAGGTATGTTTTCTTCCTATATTGATGTTTCCGAGTATAAAAAGACTGTTTTCATCCTGCAGGTGGTACTCCGAGACTTAGTTTAAGAGGGCGAGCACAAAAAGTCAAACTTGAAAAAAAGTCAACCCCGAAAAAGTCAAACCCGAAAAAGTCAACCCTAGAAAGTCAACTACTGAAAAAGTCAACCCACTTTCAAAATCAAGATTTTAAGTTCAATTGAAAAATGGAGAAATAATTTTGATAATCCGAGGTCTACATTGAAAGATATGGACTTCGGAAGTTGGGATTTGGAGATTCAGTAGAAAAGAAACCCTAATCCGAGAAATTTGGGGAAAAGTGCTTAAACGATCAAACTGGTCGAAATTGAAGGTTCCAAATGAAAGATAAGCACTGACTACGGGTAATGGAGAAGTCACTTGCAAGAAAAACCGAGAGAAAAGTCAATCCGGGAGAAAACCGAGAATTAGGGTTTTAGTGGATTTCGGTGAAATCAGGAAGAATCACAGAAATGGCCCGACTTGGTAAGACCAAAGCCCCCAATGGATGAGGAATGATTAAAAAGGATGGCCCAAGGCTCAGATTGAAGAAAATCTGAAAATTGGACTTGTTTTGAGCAAAACCGGGTTTCGGAGGTTAAAGGGCAAAATTGGAAACATTTGGGAAAAATAGCAAATGGACTCCGAAAATTATGGAAAATTTGTCAATCTCATTCTTAAATCATTTGAAGGAGATTGGCGAAAGAAAATCTTGATTCCGAGTTCGGTTGCAAAATGGCCAAATCCCGGGCTTCTTATGTAGTAATTTAAAAAGGAAAATCCCGGAAAAATAGCAAATGGACTCCAAAAATTTTGAAATTTGGCAAATCTCAATTTTAAATTACGTGGAAGAGATTGGCGAAAGAAAGTCTTGATTCCGAGTTCGTTTGCAAAATGGCTAAATCCCGAGCCTCCTATGCTATTCAAGCCGATAAATCCCGAAAAAATACCAAATGAGCTCCAAAAATTATGAAAACTTCCAGATCACACTTTTTAATTATTTTGAAGAGATTGGTGAAGAAAAATCTTGATTTGGAGCTCGTTTAAAAAATGGTAAAAAGTAGGGGCATAAAAGGACGTTTTGGGAAGAAAAAATCCAAATAAATAGCAAACGGACTCGGATAATTTTGAAAACTTCCAGAACTCAATATTTTATTATTTTGGAAGTATTAAAAAAAGAAAAATTGAATTTGGAGCCCGTTTGATATTTATTTTGCATCCGGGGGGCAAAATGGTCATTTCACCCAAGCAACCGAAAAGGGCTTTTTTGGGCCTTTCAAAAATCAGAGCTGGGCTGGAAAAGAGAATTGCTGGCCTGGCCAAGCCCAAAGGAAGGAGGAAGCTTAGGATTTTTTCAATCAAGTGATTAAAAATCAAGAGTTAAGTTAGAGATTTTCATTTTTGAGCCTAAGTCCCAATCCCACATCCCTTTGTAATGTCAAGCCAAGGAGGTGCTCACCTTATAAATAAGGAGTCTTGGCCTTTGGTTGAAATCACTCACTACCCCTTGTGAGATAGTCTATACACTTGTATTAGGATTATCCGGGTGGTGAGTCATAGTGTTTTTGTTGAGAGGGTTTGTAGCTTAATCCGTTCAAAAGCTACTCTGAGGGTTTATGGCTTAATCCATTCAAAAGCTACTTGTGAGAGGGTTTGTGGCTTAATCCGTTCAAAAGCTACTCTGAGGGTTTATAGCTTAATCCGTTCAAAAGCTACTTGTGAGAGGGTTTGTGGCTTAATCCGTTCAAAAGCTACTCTGAGGGTTTATAGCTTAATCCGTTCAAAAGCTACTTGGTGAGTTTTCATTTTAAAATAATGTTTCTTGTTCTTCCTTCATTTCCTTTCTTAAGTATATTTTTCTTACATTTTGTTTTTACAATAAACTCACCATGGCCAAATGGCCTACATTATTTATTTTAAGTTGTTGTTTTTGATTCATTTTACCATATTGTTTATGCTATTTTCTTTATTTTTGATGTTTTAAATATTATGTTATTTCATGTTCTTAAGTTATATTTAATTTGGTTGCTTTGTTTGTTGCCATTTATGTCTTAGATATCATGTTTTTGCATTTTTAATTTTCTGTTTTCATGTTGTTTAAATTTGAGCATGTTTTAGAGTTAGCATATTAAGTGTTTGTGAAAATGCTTGTGTGATTCTTTGCATGATTCTTGTTTTATATCTTAGTAAGCATGTTTTAGATTTGGTATATTAGGTGTTTGTGAAAATGCTTGTGTGATTTTTGTGTTATGACTTAGTTTTTCATGCTAGTATGCCAAGTGTTTGAGAAAATGCCATGCTTGTTGGAGCTTGAGACCATTTGGCTACTCCATGTGTTTTGCATTGTGTGTTGCACTTTTTTTGTCATGCTAGTTGTTAGGTTTTTGCATTTGAATGATATTTGGTTGGATTTTTTAATTAAGCATGCCTTGTGTTTGTGAAAATGCCATGCATGTCTTAGATCTAGGTTACATTAAATGCCATGCAAGTTCATGTTAGGTCTAGGCCATATTATTTATGTCATGCATTTTCCTTACATTTAGGTTTAGATCCATGCATTTCATGCATTATGTTTGCTGCATTGTTTCATGCATTTCATGTTCATGCCACTTGAATAATGACTTGAGACAATTAATGGTTCAAAGTCATGCTCTCTTGAGCACACTTGTGGAAAATTAAGTTTGTCAAATTGATTATTCTACCTTTGTGATTTTTTTTACTTAGCCAATTTTTATCTAACTTTCAAAAAGTCCTAGCTACTGCTTTCAAGTCATTTTATGAGTTTCAAATATTTTTTATTTTTATTTTTAAATGATTTTATCAAAGACAAAAAAAAATGTGTTGGCAAAGCAATTTTTTTTCCACCCAAAACTCGTACATCTTTGATTTTTCTGGGAATTCATCTTTGATCAGAAAATTAAGTTGATTTTTTCCCGTGTATTTTTACATGTCCTGAGTCTCCAATAATTTTTTCAGAATTTTTGGAATTTTTAAAAATAGGGTAAAAAATCGTGGATTAAAACTGGACAGTGGAGTCAGAATTGAATTTAAAGAAAAACAAAGCAGTTTTTTCTCCTCCAAAAAACTCGTACATCTCTGATTTTTCTGGGAATTCATCTTTGATCAGAAAACTAACCCAATTTTTTCTCATGTGGTTTTATATGTCCTGAGTCTCCAGTATTTTTTTCAGAATTTTTAGAATTTTTAAAAGTAGGGTAAAAAATCGTGGATTAAAACTGGACAGTGGAGTCAGAATTGAATTTAAAGAAAAACCAATTTTCTGTTTTGGTTAATTTACTTAGAGTGGGCTGATTAAGAGGGTTAGCTACTGACTTAGGGTAATTTCTAAGCCTTTTTAAACTCTAAAAATGGTTTTTCAAGTCCCGGGTTAAGGGTAGCCAAGTCCGGATTTTTTTTAACTTAGGAAATTAGAGTCGTTTTAAAAATTTTAGCCCAGTTTTTATTTTTAATTCAAGCTTTTCAAAATTGTTTTCAAACAATCACAAAGTATTTTGGTTTTAGAATATTTAATTTGACATATTTTCCTAAGGTAGCCGGATATCTTTTTAGATATACGGATTTCCTTAATTAAAGGAAAAAATTACATTTCATGCATTGCATTTTTATATTCATGCATTTTATATAATATGTGATTCTTGCCATAATAATTTCTATGTGTCATGACATTTAGGTTGCATTATATTATTTAGATTTTGCTATGTCATTTTATTTATGTCATGCCTATACATATTCATTTCTTTTAAATGTTTTCAAAAAAGATAATGGTTTTCAATAAAAATAAAGATATTCCCGAGTTAAAATAATTCATGAGTTCTCTACCGGGTTTGCTGGAGGGAATATCATCAATTATTATTAATAAAGGAATATCTTCCTTTCAAAAAAAAAGAGAATGATTCGGAAAGTTTTCCAAAATTAATAAAAATTTCTATATTTTGCCACGTTTGTTGGGGAATATAGGAAAATTTTGAATTTATAAATTCCGAATCATTTTCAAATAAAAATTGAATTATTTTTCTTTAAATTGGGAATTAACTTGAAATACTAAATTTAAAACCAATCTTTACCGAGACTTGAGATAACACACGATTAATAAGGTACCGATTTATACGGGCGTTGTGGGGGTGCTAATCCTTCCCCACACGTAACCGACTCCCGAACCCGCTTCTTTGATTTCTCTGGTTTAAAACGCAGACTTGAAATTGGTTTTTAAAATGTTTTAATTAATTTTTAAAATATTTTATAAAACCGGTTTTAATAGGTGGCCGATCACACCTAGCTAAAAAAGATTGGTGGCGACTCCATGTCTTTTTTAAGGTCATTTTCAAAACCTTCATTTTTCTAGAGGAATTAAGTCGACTTTTCCTCGGTTTTTTTTAATGTCACGCTTAACGAATAATAAAGTCTTGCGATGAGACTCGTCGTTATTATTTTTTAGGTTGCGACAAAAGAGTAGTAAGAAAATGCCTTTTTTTTTCTCCCTTTTTCTCTCCTTTTAGCTACTGTCTTGTGAAAAATCTGAACCCCCCTTGATGGTATGGCCGGCCCTCTCCAAATATGAGAGTGTGTGCTCCTCATTTTTTTCCTTCTCACTTCAACCCTTGGATGGTATGTCCTTCTCCTTTCTCCATCAATCTAAGCCATTACATCAAAATATTTTCATGACAATAAAAATGCTATCTAGCAATTTGATCTTGGCCATTGAAGGATGTACTCATCTTTCTACAAAGCACCTAGGCCATTGGATGAACAAGATATTTTCATGACATTAAAAATGGCATCTTGCAATTTGATAGTGACCATTGGATGAATTTAATCAAATCTCACCCTTCATTCATGAGCTGACCAGCCAAGGGCCTGGAATATCCGAGCAATTCCTTCATCTTTCATATTTTTTAATTGCAAATTGGCCCTTTTCGATTTTTTTGATAAAATTACCCTTTTAGCCCCCGAACTTAATTTAATTGCAAATAGATCCCAATTTCGGATTTGTATTTTCCAACTCATCCCATTCAATATAAAACTTAGTTTTGGAGGTTTTCACATTTTTCGAGCTCATTTGCTATTTTTTTGGATTTTTCTCTTGGAATTACGTTTTTTTAGTGCATCTCAAATTTAGCCTTTTTATTTGAGCTCCAATTTCGGATATTTTTTTGCCAATCTCTTCCAAAAATTATGAAACTTAGATCTGGAAGTTTTCATAATTTTTCGAGCTTGTTTGCTATTTTTTCCGAAATTATCTTTGGGAATTTCGGGTTAGTGCACCCAAACTTTTCCATTTTTCAAATGATCTTCGATTCCAGGTTTTTCTTCTCCAATCTCTTTCAAAAATTATGAAACTCAGATCTAGAAGTTTTCATAATTTTTCGAGCTCGTTTGCTATTTTTCGCGGAATTATCTTTGGGAATTTCGGGTTAGTGCACTCGAACTTTGCCATTTTTCAAATGAGCTCCGGTTCCGAATTTTTCTTCACCAATCTCTTCCAAAAATTATGAAACTCAGATCTGGAAGTTTTCATAATTTTTTGAGCTCATTTGCTATTTTTTCGGAATTTTCTTTGGGATTTTTCGCTTATTGCCCTTTAACCTATGAGACCACGGTTTTGCTCAACGATTTTTGGATTTTCTTTTGCCACTTCCTTTTTCATATATTGAATTGGATTTGGTCCAAAAATGCCCAATTTTTACGATCGAATTCCCCTCCGATTTGGTTTCCCCCTTTTCAACCTCGAGAATTTTCTCATATTTCCATTTTTGCTCTAACCGACTCTTCCTTGGGATCCACTTCAAACTGGGCCTTGGGCTATTTTTGTTTATTTATCCTTTATCAATTGAGGGCTTCAATTTCACCGAATCAGATCATCTCTGTAGTTTTCCCCAAATTTGCAAAATTTACCCTTTTTAACCAAAACCCTAATTTTCGATTTTTCTTCCAAATTGACTCTCCTTTGGTTCTGCTTCCAATTGGCCATTCCAATACCCGTAATCATTAATAATATTCCATTTGCAACCTCTAATTTTGACCAATTTGATTGTTTAAGCATTTTCCTCCCAAATTTGCTGAATTAGAGCTTCCCTTACACTGAAATTTCTGCAATCCCTCTTTCAAACTCCATATCTTTCATTGTAGACCTCGGATTATTAAAATTCTTTCACCATTAATCAATTCAACTTCAAATCTTGATTTTGACTAAGAGTTGACTTTTTTAATGGTTGACTATTTGAGGTTGACTTTTTAGAGTTGACTTTTTCTGAGTTGGCTTTTCATTTTGAACTCCGAATCACAAGTCTTGGAGGACCATTTGCAAGATGAGAAGAGATTTTCTGTATTCTAAAAAAGTACAAGGAAACATTTTCCTGGTTGAGGGGGGTTCGGACAAAATTATGTGTCTATAGCTGCCCCTCTTTGGCTATTGCTGAGAATCAGGTGTCAGGCAAAGATAAATAGACAATAATTTTGTCCGGTTAGTGAAATCACAAGTAAAAAAAAGGAACGAGAGTTTGCTTTATTCTTCATTTCCATTTATTTTATTTATTTTTTTTCAAAAAAAAGCTGTAAATAGAAGATTTTGTCCCTAAATTGAGTTCCTTGACTAATCAAGGCTTGACCCATCTTAAGGAAACGAGTTCAATTTGCAAGAGAAAAAAATACCTCGATGAAAGTCTCGGGGCCTTATCCTATCTTGGTGAAGTCTTACTAGCGAAACCAAAAATTAAAAAGACCTGGGCGAACCCATAGATCGAAAAGTTATTAGGCAAAACCATAGATAATTTTCAAATGAGATGACTTGGGCGGAACCAGAAGTCGAAAAGTTATCTAGGCGAAACCATAGATAATTTTCAAATGAGATGACTTGGGCGAAACCAGAAGTCAAAAAGTTATCTAGGCGAAACCATAGGTAATTTTCAAATGAGATGACTTAGGTGAAACCAGAAGTCAAAAAGTTATCTAGGCGAAACCATAGATAATTTTCCAATGAGATGGCTTGGGTGAAACCAGAAGTCGAAAAGTTATCTAGGCGAAACAATAGATAATTTTGAAATGAGATGACTTGGGTGAAACCAAAAGTCGAAGAAGACATGGGTGAAACCAGGGGTATTTTTAGAATATGGTGCCCGAAGGTCTTATCCATGATTTTGAATAATTATGCCCGGAGGTCTTTAAAAATGGTGCTCGAAGGTCTTATCCGTGATCTTGAAAATTATGCTCGGAGGTCTTTAAAAATGGTGTCTAGAGGTCTTATCCATGGTTTTGAAAATTATGCTCGAAGGTCTTTAAAAAATGGTACGCGAAGGTTATATCCATGATTTTGAGAATTGTACCGGGAGGTCTTAAAAAATGGTGCTCGTAGGTCTTATTCATGATTTTGAAAATTGTGCCCGAAGGTCTTACAAAATGGTGCCCAGGGTCTTATCCATGCAACTAAAAATTGTGCCCGGAGGTCTTAAAAATGGTGCCCGGAGGTCTTATCCATGATTTTGATATTTGTGCCCGGGGGTCTTAAAAACATATGCTCGGAGGTCTTATCCATGATTTTGAAAAATTGTTGAAAATTAACCTGAAGGTTTTGAAAGGATGAAATGCTTCTTGATGCAGCTGTGAATGTCCTTAATTGATGCAAATGATTCATGATGCAGGTGCAGAGATTAACAAGATGCACATGCTTCATATTGCAAATGCAAATGTCTTGGATTGATGCAAATGCTTCTTGATGCAGATGCATATATTGAATGAGATGCAAATGCTTCATGGTGCAAATGCAAATGCCTTAGACTAATGCAAATGCTTTTTTATGCAGATGCAATATTGAATAAGATGCAAGTGCTTCTTGGTTCATCAAATGCAAATATCTTAGACTAATACAAATGCTTCTTGATACAGATGCAGATATTGAATAAGATGCAAGTGCTTCTGAATGATGCAAATGCAGAGATCAACATTGACGCAACTACTTCATGTGGCGATGTAGATGCAAAGATCAACATCGTGCAAATGCTTCGGAATGATGCAAATGCAAAGACTAGCAGTGTGCAAAATGCTACTACATGATGCAAACGCAAAGATTAACATTGACGCAACTACTTCATAGAATGATGTAGATGCAAAGGTTGGCATTGTGCAAATGCTTCTGAATGGTGCAAATGCAAAAATTAGTAGTGTGCAAGATGCTTCTACATGATGCAAATGCAACGATTAACATTGACGCAACTACTTCATGGAATGATGCAGATGCAAATATCGTCATTATGCAAATGTTTCTGAATGATGCAAATGCAAAGATTAATCAATGTGCAAATGCTTCTGAATGATGTAAATGCAAAGATCAATAGTAATACAAATGCTTCCTGGGAAGATGCAGATGCCTCTATGAATCTTATTCATGTGATTGGTCCATGAATAGTGTAATTGCAGCTACAATAATGAAGACGCAATGATCCTAGAAATTATGCAATTGCCTGAGATGACGCAAATGCAAATATCCATGAAGGATGTAAATGTAAAGGTATAATGCAAATGCTCATGGAATAGTGCAAATGCAAATACCCATGAATGATGCAAATGCTTGCTGACACGGTGCAGATGCAAAGCTCAATAAAGAGGTAAGTGCTTATGAGTGATGCAAGTGCCCCTGATAATTTTTTCTAGACTTTGGCTTGGCATTTCCTTTTCAAATCAGAGTGTATCTTCATAAGTGATCATTTTCTTTCCAGTCTTTGGCAATCTCTTTGCCCTAATTGTTTTCAGACTCTTATCGACAGAAGTTTGAGCCAAATGTTCATTCCTTCTTCACTTTTCCAGGAGTCAAAATCTACCTCAGTAGTCCCATACCTTTGGTTAGAAAAACGCTTGTCTCATGTCAACATCAAAAATGATTATTTCAAAAAAATATTTTTATTTGTTTTACAATTTTGAAAAAATTTGCTCACTTAATGAAAACTTCTGAGCCAAAAATATTAACACCACAGTGTGTGATGTACGAATCTCTTGAAGACTGATGATCATTGTCAGGAAATTTTCTGAATGTCAATTTGGGTTTTTCAACTTGGATTGAAAGGACTGATACAACAGGATTTTGGTTGATCGAAGGAAACTTCACAACAAAAATGTATGCCCCTTCTAGGCTTACAAATGACACAAGTTTTATAAAATACGAATTCCTTGTGAATCAAACAAATTCAACATTCCTTTAGTTTCCAAATCATGGCGTTTTGACAAGTTTCAAGATTGGCTGGAATGTCTAAACTGGAAAGTTGATTTTGGAGGAAAAAATATAATGAGTTTCAGTTTTTGAAGTCAATCCTCCAAATGAGAATTGTCGATTTGGGAGGTTTAAGAATTCCTAAATGTTCCTCGATTTCTTCAAGATGACCTTCTTTTTCGTGGCATTGACATTGACATAGATGGCATCAAAAATTTCCATTTTACTCTAGATCGCCCATTTTTTGGGTTTTCGCCCTAGAGTCCCATTCTTTCCATTTTTTTCTCTTTTTTTATTGTTCTAGCACGCACTTGAGAATTCTAAATTCTTCCATACTGAAATGATAATTCGATGAGATGGGATAAAATCTGAGGAAAAACCCTTCATGTTAAATATCCATGCTTGATCAAAATGGACTTTTAAAGCAAGTAATGTAGGCCACAGTTTGGGGTTCAGAAAGAAAGGATAAATAGACCCAAAATATGTGTTTGAGGGTAATCAGATCAAGGATCATTTCTTGAGGAGTATTCCTTTGAAGCATTTGTCCCTTTTGGACTTTTCTTTCCTTTTTGACTTTTGCTCTTTTTTTTCTTTGTTCCTGGCTTTCATTTGCCATGCTTTTTCACACGCATACACACATATATATATATATATTGTGTTTTTTTTTTGTTCTTGGCTTTCATTTCGCCATTTTTTTTTCTTTTTCATTGCTTCGACAGAGTAAGCCCGTATTTATGTTGGCGCCAAATTTGCTTTGTATCTGCCTTTGAGTTAGGACTCATTTCTCCATGATCTTTGAGAAGATCTCTCCTTACATTTGCCCCCCCAGTGTAGAGGGTGATCCTTGATCAGGGTTCAAAAAAGAAAGAATTCTTTCGTCCCAAAAGAGGTGACTATGGATAATTTCTTTTTGTGAAAGGGATATGAAAGATGGCCATTTCTCATATCAAGCACAAATATTCTCATTGAAAAGCAATCCCAGGGGGAATAGATAATCAGAATTTCATTTTACACTTGGAATCATCCGAATTCTCGTATGCATGATATCACAATTTTTTTTTTGTGTCGCATGCCCCATGATTCATGCGTTAATTCCACCTTATCCACCATGTATTCATCATTTCTACATGTGATGCCCTAATTTGATTAACCATGAGAATTTGTGTCTTTACGAGGAACATTGCAAGTCTAGGTTCACATTGAAAATGTTGAGTTTCAATCTTGGGTTTGTTTGAAGTACCAAGAAAAATATTAACCAAAAACAGGTTTTCCTCCAAGACATGGGATAATTTGGTTTGGTCTTTATGCCCCAAGGTGTCAATCATGAAGTGATGTTTGATCAATTGGTATTTGTGGTTATTTGGAAAGGATGTGAATGGTTTTGGCACGACCTTGACACACATCAAATTACCACAATCTAGATCCTTGAAAGAATGTCTCATTTGTTCGAGTTCCCAAAGAGCTCGAAAAAATTTCAAAAATTTTGTTCCATTGTTCATAGCCTAAACTAGGATTTACATATTTGCTTATTTTGTAGTGAGAATGGTTTATGAAGTTCAATCATTCATATTCCTTGAAGCATTAGGTCTTTCAAGTGGTCTTAGGTCAAGGGACTTAGGCATACGAAAGCTTAAAAGAGAGGGGAGAGGGCAATGGGTCATTTCTAACAATGATCATCAATATTCTCGAGACTATCCATTATTAGACTTCCTTAATGCTTATTTTTGCATATTCAAATTATTGTTAAAACACAACAAATAGAAAACATTTAAAATTCAAAATTCATTTAATTCATATGAATGTCGACATGAGACAAGTGTTTTCATCATGAGGTATGAAACTACATGCATCAAAATGCTCCTGTTGACATCCTTCAAAGGTAGTAATTCTCCTCCTAAAACCCTAAAAGAAATTGATTTACGGCAAAGCGGACTTCCTCTGATCGATAAGCTCCGGAGTCAAAATGCCATCGTGGATAAGACCTTCAATCCTTTCCTTCAGTTGTCTGCATTTTTCAGTTGAATGCCTAACTACCCCCAGGTGATACTCACACTTGCTGTCAGGGTCATAACTCCTTGCTGATGGATTCAAAGCTATTTTCAAAGGCATAGGGGTAAGGTACTGATTCTTTATTAGTAACGGCAGCAGGTCAGGGATTGGGATTGGAATTATTTCTTGGTTGTCCCGCGGTCATTTTTTGGAAGCAGGCCTTGTTGCAAGGACTGGTATAGGATTAGGTGCTTGGGTTGGTAGGTAAGGATAAAGGCTTGGAGATACCTTGGTAGGGTAACATGATTGGTATGAGGGGTGTCGCAACCTAAAAAATAACAAGTCTCATCGCAGGACTTTATTATTCGTTAAGCGTGACATTAAAAACCCGAGGAAAGTTCGACTTAATTCCTCTAGAAGAATGAAGGTTTTGAAGATGACCTTGAAAAAGACATGGAGTCGCCACCAATCTTTTTTAGCTAGGTGTGATCGGCCACCTATTAAAACCGGTTTTATAAAATATTTTAAAAATTAATTAAAACATTTTTTAAAACCAATTTCAAGTCTGCATTTTAAACCAGAGACATCAAAGAAACGGGTTCGGGACTCGGTTACGTGAGGGGAAGGATTAGCACCCCCACAACGCCCGTATAAAACGGTACCTTATTAATCGTGTGTTATCTCAAGTCTCGGTAAAAAGTTGGTTTTAAATTTAGTATTTCAAGTTAATTCCCAATTTAAAGAAAAACAATTCCATTTTTAATTGAAAATGATCCGAAATTTATAAATTCAAAATTTTCCTCTATTCCCCAACAAACGTGGCAAAATATAGAAATTTTTATTAATTTGGAAAACTTTTCGAATCATTCTTATTTTAAAGAAGATATTCCATTATTAATGATAATTGATGATATCCTCCCCAGCAAACTCGGCAGAGAACTCATGAATTATTTTAACTCGGGAATATCTTTATTTTAATGAAAATCATTACCTTTTTTGAAAACATTTAAAAGAAATAAATATGTATATGCATGACATAAATAAAATGACATAGCAAAATCTAAATAATATAATGCAACCTAAATGATATGATATGATATAATATAATTTACATGCCTTAGCATATTCAAAATGAAATGAAATATCCTAAGTTATATGATATATTCTAAATGAAATGAAATATCCTAAGTCACGTGATATATTCTAAATGAAA
This sequence comes from Fremontodendron californicum, assembly GCA_030761205.1. Classification (NCBI taxonomy): domain Eukaryota; kingdom Viridiplantae; phylum Streptophyta; class Magnoliopsida; order Malvales; family Malvaceae; genus Fremontodendron; species Fremontodendron californicum. Next base: position 13,450,039 of record JAULJL010000002.1, read on the forward strand.
TGAAATGAAATGACCTAAGTCACATGATATATTCTAAATGGAATGAAACGATCTTGGTAACATAATATATTCTACATGAAATGAAATGTCCTAGGTAACATAACATATTCTATATGAAATGAAATAATTTAAATGACATGGCACATATGAATGATATAGCATATAATTTAAATGACATGGAATATAAAATAATTCTATCATATAATATGCATGAAAATACAAATGAAAATAATAATGCATGAACATAATATATTCTAAATAATATGACAAAAAAATAACTAAATAAAAAGCATAGGATATCATGAAATATTCAAAACCATATAATAAATAATATAACATCAAAAAATATAAATCAAAATAATAACAATACTATAGAAATTATCATAGCAAAAATCACAAATTATATAAAATGCATGAATATGAAAAACGGAATGCATGAAAATGTTTAAAATCCCGGACTTGACCACCCTTAACTCGAGACTTAAAAAATTATTTTTAGAGTTTAAAAAGGCTTAGAAACTACCCTAAGTTAGTAGCTAAACTTCCTAATCAGCTCCCCCTAAGTAACTTAACCAAAACAGAAAAATGATTTTTCTTTAAATTCAATTCTGACTCCACTGTCCAGTTTTAAGCCACGATTTTTTACCCTATTTTTAAAAATTCAAAAACATCTAAAAAAAATACTGGAGACTCAGGACATGTAAAAATACATGAGAAAAAATCGGCTTGATTTTCTGATTAACGATGAATGCCCAGAAAAATTAGGAAAGTACGAGTACTGGGTGAAAAAACTGTTTTGCCAAAATACATTTTGGCCTTTGATAAAATCATTTAAAAATCAAAGTAAAAATATTTAAGACTCACAAAATGACTCACAAACAGTAGCTAGGACTTTTGAAAAGTTAGACAAAAAATTGGCTAAGTAAAAAAAATCACAAAGGTAGAATAATCAATTTGACAAACCTTAATTTTCCACAAGTATGCTCAAGAGAGCATGACTTTGAACCATTAGTTGGCCTAAGTCATTAGTCAAGTGGCATGGACATGAAATGCATGAAAAAATACAGCCAATATGATGCATGAAATGCATGGTTTTAAACCTAAATGTCATGAAAAAATGCATGGCATCAATAAAGTGACCTAGACCTAAATGAACTTGAATGACATTTAATGCAACCTAGGTCTAAAATGCATGGTCATGCATGGCAAAATAAATCAAACTTAACATCTAAAATATGCATGGAAATAACACAAACACAAGGCATGCTTAAACCAAATACTCAATCAAATGTCATGAAAATGCAAACCTATCATCTAACATAACAAAAATGCACACACAAAGCAAAATAACATGAAATGGGCGAATGGCCTCAAACTCCAAACAAGCATGGCATTTTCACAAACACTTGATATACTTAAACCAAATACTTAATCAAATGTCATGCAAATGCAAACCTATCAACTAACATAGAAAAAATGCACACACAAAGGAAAATAACATGAAGTTGCCGAATGGCCTCAAGCTCCAAACAAGCATGGCATTTTCACAAACACTTGATATACTAACATACTCAACTTAAAATATAACACTCAAATCATGCAAATATAAAGTAGAGGTATTAATGTAATAACCAATTTTTGCCCGGGTCGGATCCGAATCCGACCCGGGCCATTTGCGAACAGGGCCTGCTATTTAGCAGGCCCAATCTGCAAACTCGGGCCACCAGCAGGCCCAAACCCCCAACAAACCTAGCCCAGACCAGGCCCAATGCCTAGGCCCAACCTCTGGCCCAACCCAATCCACCAAACCCTAAACAACAACCCTAGCCACCTACCACCCCCAACCAGCCAACCTAAACCCTAGCCTCCCCTGCCACACGCCAAACCCTACTCCTGACAGCCCCAACCCCACACAGCAGCCACTTCCCACACGGAAGCCACCTGCCACACTCAACCCCCCCTTTACCCACCATAAAACCGAAAAAACAACACAAAAATGGAGACCACTCCCAAAAGGCCCCCCAGATTCGAACCCCAAAGGCCAGATCGGACCCCCACTGGTTCGAATCCGATCCTCCACACACAAAGAATCCAGATCGAAACCCCCCCAAAAGCAACAACCCTACAAACAAGAAAAAAGAAAGTCAGTAAGAAGAAAAGGGAGAGAAAGCCAAAAAAAAAAGAGATTGATTTTTTTTTGGGAGTTCGAAAGTTCAAACTCAGATCTACGAACGGCGTTCGGTTTTCGGACGAAACCATTGGCAGATCGGGACAAAAGAGGTCGAGTAGAATCTTTTGGTGGTTTTTGGCTCTCAATCGGAGCTCCGGTGACGGCGGCGACGGCGGGGCACGGCGGTCGGCGCGACGGACCGGCGCCGGAGTCTGGGGAAAGTTTTAGAGAGAAGGGAGAGAAGAAAAGGGAAGAGAGAGAGAGAAGAAAAAAAATAAAAAAAAGAGGGGTTAGGGGAATTTTATACTGTGCCAAAACGGCACCGTTTTGGGGAGGCGGGTCAACAAGACCCGCGGGTCGACCAGGGGTCCGCGCGGGTAACCCGCCCTAAAAAAACAATGGCGCCCAAACGGCGCCGTTTCGCCCAGGGTCAGCGCGTAGACCCGGATCCGACCTGGGGACCGCACGCTCGACCCGGGTTCAAAAAAAAATCTATGGCGCCGAAACGGCGCCGTTTCACGCAATGAGGGTCCGCGCGCGGACCAGGATCCGACCCGGGGTTCGCGCGCCCGACCCAGGTTCAAAAAAAAACTTTGTGGCGCCGAAACGACGCTGTTTCAAGCAAGGAGGGTCCGCGCGTGGATCCGGATCCGACCCGGGGTCCGTGCGGGTACCCCCCTCGCCCAAAAAAAGAAAAAATAAAAAGGAGATCCAGCCCAAACCGGATTCGGCCCAAACCGGATCCGGCCTGCGCCGAACCGGCCCAGGTTTTGGGCCCAACAAACCTTGGTTTTGGCCCAAGGGAGGAGAGAAAAAAAAAGAGAAAAGAAAGAAAAAGAAAAAGAAAGAAAGAAAGAAAGAAAAAGAAAAGAAAAAAGAAAAAAGAAAAAAATTAAAATTAAAATATAAAATATAAAAAAAAAGAGAAAGATTAGAAATAAAAAAAAAAGAAAGTTTTAAAATAAAAAAAAAAAGGAAGGAAAAATTGAATAAAAAAATAAAGAAATAAAGAAATATATAAAAAAGAAAAAGGAAAAGCAAGCAAAATTAAAAATAAAAAAAAATAAAATAATAAAAAAATAATATAAAATAAATAACAATAATAATATAAAAAAAAGGAAAAAGAATTAAAAAATTTTAAAAAGAAAATTCACGGTTATCAAGTTTGACGTTTTGATTTTTTTCAGGTGGTCGAGAAGAACAAAGAATTTTACGAAGATCAAGTTCGGCATTTGGAATTTCGGATCCTCGACATTTTTCATGTATGATTTTAATTTTCTTTATTATGTTTTATTTATTTATTTTCGTCCGGCATTCGATACATTTTTCTGTTTCGATTTTAAAAATTATAAAATAATAATTCTTTTAATACATGTCTTTTAAAATTATTTTCGGTAAATAAAATTCTCTAAGAACGGATTTCTTTCTCGGAATGGTCGGAACATCAATCGTTCCTTGAAATGGTCCGAGTAAGAATAATAATCGAAACATTATCGAAAATATCGGAATGATTCGAGAATTATTCTTACATAGATAATTTCTTTTATTTCGAAAATAATTATTAAAAGCATTTTCATTTACACTTTAAAAAAAAAAAGAATTTTTATAAATGCGAATTACCGACGACGGAATTCGAAAGACGTCACGGTAGTGATTCCTAAGATATCTCGAGGTGAGAGAATTTCATTAAATATCACCACGAGTGGTGGGAGTATTTAGCGATATGCTCGATACAAAAATTCATAAAAAAATGAAAATAATAAAAATGAATAAATAGTGAATGCGCTCGATATTTTGCCATGCTCGTGTTTTTAATATTATGATTTGCATGTTTAATTTTATTGTTATATGCTAAGTCGTGTGCATCCGATGTTTAAATATTTGCATCATACGAAAATAAAAAATGGATATAAATTGCCGACGACGGAATTCGAAGGATATTACGGTTGTGATTCTTAAGATATCTTGAGGTGAGAAGATCTCGTTAAATACCACCAAGAGTGTTGGGAATATTTAACGAGTATTTTCGATAACAAATTTATGTTCACTTTCGTTTTTAAAAAATAATAACAGTTCAAAAAAAAATTTCAAAAAAAATAATAAACATTTTTTTTAAAAATAAAATAAAATGAAAATAAAAGAGAATTATTTTTAAATAGTGATATCAAGTCCATTAAATCGAGATTTAAGATAACTCGTGATCAAATGGTACCGTTTTCTAAACGGGCGTTGCGGGGGTGCTAATCCTTCCCCGCACGTAACTGACTCCCGAACCCAATCATGTTTTTCACTCTGGTTCAAAGCGCGGACTTCGAAATTGGTTTTACAAAATGTTTTAATTAATGTTTTACTAAAATCGGTTTTAATAGGTGGCCAATCACACCTAGCAAAAAAGATTGGTGGCGACTCCATTTTGTGTTTTCAAATTCGTCTTAGCGGTCGAAAAACCGTTATGAGAATTAAAACTAACAAACATTTTCACAAACACATGGATTACAAAATATAAAACATAAACAATTTTAAATTTTGAAAACAGAAAATTAAAAATGCAAGAACATGATAATAAACTCATAAATGGCCATAAACTAGCAACCAAATTAAAACAAGCTTCAAGTATATGTATTAGAAAGAATAGTTAAAGCATCAAGACTTTATTTAATATCAAAATAACAAAAAAATTGAAGCTAAACAGCAATGACAAAATCACATGGACCATTCGGCCAAGTCAAGGAAATGAGAAAAGAAAAATTGCAAGAACCTCTTTTTTAAGAAAAGATGAAGAAATAAATTCAAAAGAACATTAAAAAACATTTATTTAAAAAGAAAAATCAAAAGAAAACTCACCAAAATAATAATCAAAACAGCAAAAAAAGAATGGAAAATCAAGAAAGTGCAAGAGTTGGTGCTAAAAGCAACCTCTAGAAGCTATCTTTCAAGCTTTTTCTCTTCAAACTTTCTTTTCTTTTCAAAACTTTTTTTTTTGCTTTGTAACAATGGAGAGAAAACTCAGCCGAACAAGAGAGAAATATCAAAAATCAGAGTGCTAAAAATAAAAAATTCTGGATCCCCTTAGGCTGGTCGAACCCCTCTCTCATATAAGCTAGGATGTTGTCATCCTTCCTCCAACCAATTTCCATCCAAGGGCCACTAATCTAAAATGTTTAAAACATGAAATTATCACCCTTAGATTAGGCCATCAACTGTCCATAATTACAGCTGTTCAAGAATTATGTTGACACTCTCCCTCTTCATGCATTAGCCCATGTGGCTTATTTGCAATGGCTTGATCAAAAAAATCACTAACTAACTCTTAATTTTTGGCCTTTTGATTGAAAAATCAGAAACTCCTTCCCTTCCTTGGGCCTTGGACGGCCAGCACTCCCTCTTCCAGCCCAAGTCTGATTTTTTTTGAAAGGCAAGAGAAGCCTTTTTCGGTTTCTTAGATAAAATGACCTTTTTGCCCTCCGGATGCAAACAAATGGCAAACGGACTCCAAATTGAAATTTTATTTTTTCAATACTTTCAAAATAATAAAAAATTGAATTCTGGAAATTTTCAAAAATTTTCGAGTCCGTTTGCTATTTATTTGGATCTTTTCTTCCAAAATTGCCCTTTTATGCCCCATATTTTACCATTTTTTTAAACGAGCTCCAAATCAATATTTTTCTTCACAAATCTCTTTAAAATAATTTAAAATTGTGATTTGGAAGTTTTCATAATTTTTGGAACTCATTTGGTATTTTTTCGGGATTTATCTGCTTGAATTACTTCATAGGGGGCCCGGGATTTGGCCATTTTGCAAACAAACTCCGAATCAAGATTTTCTTTCTCCAATATCTTCCAAATAATTTAAAAACGAGATTTGCAAATTTTCAAAATTTTTGGAGTTCATTTGCTATTTTTCTGGGATTTATCTTCTTGAATTACTGCATAGGAGACCCGAGATTTGGCCATTTTGCAAACGAACTCCAAATCAAGATTTTCTTTTGCCAATCTCTTTCAAATAATTTAAAAATGAGATTTGCAATTTTTCAGAATTTTGGAGTTCATTTGCTATTTTTCCCAAATTTTCCAATTTTGTCCTTCTGCCTCCAAAACCCGGTTTTGCTCAAAGCAAGTCCGATTTTCAGATTTTCTTCAAACTAGGCCTTGGGCTATTCTTTTTTAATCATTCCTCATCCATTAGGGGCTTTTGTCTTATCAAGTCGGGTCGTTTCTGTAATTCTTTCCTATTTCATCGAAATCCACCAAAAATCCTAATTCTCGGTTTTCTCCCGGATTGACTTTTCTTTCAGTTTTTCTTTCAAGTGGCTTCTCCATTACCCGTAGTCAGTGCTTATCTTTCATTTGGAACCTTCAATTTTGACCAATTCGAACGTTTAAGCACTTTTCCCTAAATTTCTCGGATTAGGGTTTCCTTTCTACTGAATCTCCTTAACCCAACTTCCGAACTCCATATCTTTCGATGTAGACCTCGGATTATGAAAATTCTTTTGCCATTTTTCAATTGAACTTCAAATCTTGATTTTGAAAGTGGCTTGACTTTTTTAGTAGTTGACTTTCTGGAGTTGACTTTTTAGAGGTTGACTTTTTTCGCGATTGACTTTTTTTTTGAGTTTGACTTTTTATGCTCGCCCTCTTAAACTAAGTCTCGGAGTACCACCTGCAGGATGAAAAAATCTTTTTACATTCTGAATCATCAATTTATGATGAAAACATACCTGTTTTAGTGGTTCGAACAAAATTAGGTGTCTACAGCTGTCCCTCTTTGGCTATTGCTGAGTCTCAGGAATCAGGCAAAGATAAACAAACACTATTTTTTTTTGGTTAGTGAAATCACATGTGAAAAGAAGGGAAAGGGGGTTTCTTTTTCATATTTTCATATATATATATATAACTGTAAATAGAAGATATTGTCCTTAAGTTGAGTTCCCTGACTAATCAAGGCTCGACTCGTCTTAAGGAAACGGGTTCGATTTGCAAGAGAAGAAAAGATCTCGACGATGGTCTCAGGGTCTTATCTTGTCTTGTGCTAACCTTATCGGCATGGGTGAAACCGAAAATTGAAAAAGATCTGGATCAAACCAGAAATTGAAAAGCATGGGTGAAACCAAAAATTTGAAAATGATCTCGATGAAACCAGAAATTGAAAAGCATGGGTGAAACCAGAAATTTGAAAAAGATCTGGATGAAACCAGAAAACGAACAACATGGGTGAAACCAGAAAAATATCTGGATTAAACCAGAGATTTGAAAAGCATGAGTGAAACCAGAAATTTGAAAAAGATCTAGATGAAACTAGAGGTTAAAGTCAGGGGTGAAACCATAAAATTGAAATAGATCTGGATGAAACCAGGGATTAAAGGCATGGGTGAAACCAAAATTTGAAAACGATCTGGATGGAACCAGAAATTTGAAAATGATCTGGATGGAACCAGAGATTAAAGGCATGGGTGAAACTAGAAATTTGAAAATGATCTGGATGAAACTAGAAATTTGAAAAGCATGGGTGAAACCAGAAATTTGAAAAAGATCTGGATAGAACTAGAAATTTGAAAAGCATGGGTGAAACCAAAACTTTGAAAAAGATCTGGATGAAACCAGAGGTTAAAGTCATGGGTGAAACCATAAAATTGAAAGAAATCTGGATGAAACCAAGGAATTGAAGGCATGGGTGAAACCAGAAATTTGAAAACGATCTGGATGGAACCAGAAACTTGAAAAGCATGGGTGACACCATAAAATTGAAAGAGATCTGGATGAAACCAGAGATTAAAGGCATGGGTGAAACCATAAATTTGAAAATGATCTGGATGGAACCAGAAATTGAAATGACCTAGAAAATAACCTGAAGGATTTAGGAAAGGACGCAAATGCTTCATGGTGTAAATGCAAATATCTTGGATTAATGCAAACGCTTCTTGAAATGATACATTTATCTTGATTGATGCAAATGTTTCTAAATGCAGATGCAAATGTCCCTACGAATCATATTCATGTAAGTGGTTCATGAATGGTGTAATTGCAGCTACAATGAAGATGCAATGATCCTAGAAATGATGCACTTGCTTGAGATGATGCGAATGCAAATATCTATAAAGGATGTACTTTGTAAAGATAGAATGTAGATGCTCATGGAATAGTGCAAATACAAATACTCATGAATTATGCAAATGCTTGCTGACACAATGTAGATGCAAAGTTTAATAAATAGATTAATGCTCATGAGTGATGCATTTCCAATTCATTTTTCAATCTTTGGCTATTCTCTTTGCCCCAACAGTTTTCAAACTCTTATTGACAGGAGTCTGCTTGCTGAGTTTTATTTCTTCTTCTCATATTTGGAAGTCAAGGTTAACCCTAATAGTTCCACACCTCTGAGTTAGAAAAACCCTTATCTCATGTTAACATCAAAAATGGGTGTGTCAAAAATATTTTTATTTTACTTTTTTGAAAAATAATTTTTCTTTTTTAATGAAAACTTCTGAGTCAAAAATTTTAACCCCACGGTATGTAATGTACAAATCTTTTTAAGACTGATGATCATGGTTAGAAATTTTCCTAAGTGTCAATTTGGGTTTTTCAACTTGAATTGACAAGGCTTGGTACAACATTATTTTGGTTTTTTCAAGAAAGCTTCACAACAAAAAATGTATGTCCTTTCTAGGCTCACAAATGGAACAGATTTTATAAATCATGAATTCATTGAGAACCAAACAAATTCAGCTTTCTTTTAGTTTCCATATCAAGGTATTTTGACAAGCGTCAAGATTGGTTGGGATGTTTAAACTGCGTCAAGATTGGCTGGGATGTTTAAACTGGAAAGTTGATTTAGGAGAAAAAAAAAGTTTTCAGTTTTTGAAATCAATCCTCCAAATGAGAGTTGACAATTTGGGAGGTTCAGGAATTCCTAGATGTTCCTCGATAACCACTTCTTTAAGATGATCTTTTCTTTTGTTTTCAAAGTGCCCATAATTCTTCTTTTTTTGTTCTTTTTTACACTCAGGGCTATGTGTAGGGACGAAAATGTCCCTGCCACTTGTAATCTTAGTTTTGTTTATTTTTTATTTATTTAAAGTTATTTAAATCACTTTATAATTATTATTTTAAATAAATAATTTATAAATTTAATTAATAATTATTTTTTTATTTTAAAATATGTAAATATATATTATTTATTTTAATTTTAGGATTTTTTAATTATTTATTAATTTCTCAAATATGTTACAAATTTCATTATATACACATTTTAATCTAATGTTCTTAATGGTCATTTTTTTCTTCTCACTATAATTCACCTCATCGCCACCATTATGTTTGCATCCAAACACATACCTACCGCTACAATACCCAATCTCACTGCTATAGTAACTAATTTCACCTCCACCTTTGTTTTTAATCTCACCGAGGCCTATCTCACCGCCCATCCAAATAGATCCTGAAAACAGTTGTGGCGGTGAGATTAGTTACTATAGCGGTGAGATTGGATACTGTAATGGTGAGATTAAAATCAACAGTGATATATGTGTTTGGATGTAAAAGTAGCGATGGTGGTAGGTAAATCACCACCCATGTCATGTATGCCTTGTCATGAATCATTTGCTATGCCATAATAAATGTATGCCATGTCATGAATTGTTTGTCATGTCATGTATGCCACGTCATGAATTACTTGCCATGTCATGCATGCCATGTCATGAATTATTTGCCATGTCATAATAAAATCTATGCCATGAGATAATAAATGCCATGTTGATTTTTAATTTATTCATGATATGTGATATCCATGTTGATTTCTAGTCTATGCCATGAGATAATTAGTGTTCACATTGTCTCTCTCATGTTGCATTTTAATAATGTTTACATATTCATAATAAATGAGTTTTAACGCAAAAGGATGTTTTTATTAAAATAGGGCAATGTTCCGAGTTAAAATAATTCATGAATTCTCTGCTGGGTTTGCCGGGGAGGATATCATCAATTATCATTAACAACGGAATATCTTTTTCTGAAAATAAGGATGATACAAATATTTTCAAAATAAAGAAAATTTTCATATTTTGTCGGGTCTGCCAGGGAACATGGAATAATTTTATAATAATGAATTCCGGATCATTCTCGAAATAATAGGAACAGACATTTTCAAAATAAAGAAAATTTTCATATTTTGCCTGGTCTGCCGGGGAACATGGAAAATTTTTATAATAATGAATTCCGGATCATTCTCGAAATAATAGAAATTTTTAAAAGGGAATTATTTTTTTTAAATATCGAATATAAAGCCGACTTTCATCGAGACTTCATGATAACACGTGATTAATAAGGTATCATTTTATATGGGCATTGTGGGGGTGCTAATACTTCCCCGTGACGTAACCGACTCCCGAACCTGTCTTTGTTTTCTCTTTGTATCAAAGCGCAGACTTCAAAATTGGTTTTTTAAAATGTTTTACCAAAAAACCCGATTTTAATAGGTGACCGACCACACCTAGCCAAAATAGATCGATGGCGACTCTATTTTTTTCGAGGTTATTTTAAAACCCTCATATTATTTACAAGGAACAATTGTACCATTTTCTTCCCCCTTTAACTTAACGTCATTTAACGGTTCGCGATGATCGTTATAACAATAAAAATAGGTGGTCAACAAAAAAGTTTTACCAACTCTTACATAAAAATAATTATTTATTAAAACAAAAATTATAATTTTTATAACTATTTCTAAAATGTTTTTTTCTTCAAATTTGTTAATTTTTTCTTCAACTTTAAGAGAGTGGGAAAAAAATTGTATTTGGAAAAAGAAAATAGAAATAAATTAAACACACAAAAAAAAAATGCTAGATTAAGAGTCCACTTGGATTGATAGTAAGATTGACTCAAATAAGATTCATTTTGGGTAAATTTGAAAAATATACCATCAACAATACAATAATTGTTAAATGGTATAATGAGTAAGAATTATTTGAAAAAGAGAAATGGAAAAATAAAAAATTGTTAGGATTGTAAAGACAAAATTACCCTTGATAAAAAAAACATTCTCCTCCCTTTTCCTCTTATTTTTTAATTTACTTTTTTAATTAAAAATAAAACTTTTTGAAAATAAATATTTTTAATTTTAAAAAATAAATATTTAAATATTTTTATTTTTTAATTTACTTTTTTTAATTAAAAATTTTAAAAAAATTAAAAATAATATTTCGAAAATTAAATTTTTTATTTTAAATTTTAAAAAATTAATATTTAAATATTTTATTTTTTAAAATTATTTTTAATTAAATTTTTAAAAAAATAATATTTTCTTAATGGGAGGAGAAAGGAAAAAGAGGTTTTTTTTCATTAAGGGCAATTTTGTCTTTACCATATCCTTCCTAACAATTTTTAACTTCTTCATTTTTCTTTTTCAAATAACTCTTACCCGTTAGACCATTTAACAATTATTTGACTATTGAAAGCATGTTTTTTAGATTTACCCATTGATTTTCCTTCTGGCACCAATCAAACCCCCAGTTCGGGACAGTGGAGAGCTCTCTCCGCACTGGTGGGCTGTTTGGGATACAACTCAGCAGTGCGGTGGAAGCTTCCCCCCGCACTGGTTTTTTTTTCACCGGACCCTTAAGGGTTCGGTGAAAAAATTCACCTCCACTAGAGGTGTTTTTTTTCAAAATTACCCATAATTCTTCTTTTTTTTTTTGTTCTTTTTTACCCTCAAGGCTATGTGCAGGGACGAAAATGTCCCTGCCACTTGTAATCTTAGTTTTGTTTATTTTTTTATTTATTTAGTTATTAAATAACTTTATAATTATTATTTTAAATAAATAATTTATATATTTAATTAATAATTATTTTTTATTTTTATTTTAAAATATGTAAATATATTAATTATTTTAATTTTAGTAATTTTAATTATTTATTAACTTCTCAAATATGTTACAAATTTCATTATATACACATTTTAATCTAATGTTCTTAATGGTCATTTTCTCTTCTCACTATAATTCACCTCATCGTCACCGTTACATTTGCATCTAAACACATACCCACCGCTATAGTAACTAATTTCACCTCCACCTCTGTTTTTAATCTCACCGAAGACAATCTCACCGCCCATCCCAATAGAACCTGAAAACAGTTGTGGCGGTGAGATTAGTTACTATAGCGGTGAGATTGGATACTGTAACCGTGAGATTAAAATCAACAGTGATATATGTGTTTAGATGTAAAAGTAGCGATAGTGGTAGGTAAATTATAATGAGAAAAATTGATCATTAGAGATATTAGATTAAAATTTGTATATATTGAAATTTATAACATATTTAAAAAGCTAATTAAAAATTACTAAAATATTAACACATTATTTTATATTTTTATTTAAATATTTTTGTTAATTAATATATAAATTTATTTATTATATTAATTAAATAAACAATTTGAAAACCTTTAAATCAAAAAATTGAAAAGTAAAATAAATAATTTAAAAGCTTTAAATTTAGAAATTAACAATGTGGAAAATAAAGAAATGTGTTGAAACTTGTTAATAATATCTATTAATCATACAAATATATAATTTAAACTACATAAATTCACTTGGTGCTGACACGTGATATTTTTTTTTTTTTTTTGACAGGGATGAAAGAAAAGAAAGGAAAGAAGAGAAAGAGAAAGAGAAAGGAAAAAAAAAAGGGAGGGAGGGAGGGAGGGAGGAAGGAAAAGAAAGAGAAAGAGAAAAAAATGAGAAAAATTTGTGTGTTCATGTTCGTATTATTTTTTCGTATGTTTAAAGTATTATAAATTTATATAAATTTTTACACATTAATAATTTCTTTTATGTATATTTTGACACGTTCGTGTATTCGTATAGTGTTCATGTTATATTTCATGTTGTGTTTTAATCTTTTTTTTTTTATGCTGTGTTCGTGTCGTATCTTAATTCATTTCATATTTTGCATAGCTTGCCATTGTGATTCAATTTAGAAAAAATTTTGTATGTTTGTGACGTGTTTGTGTTATTTTTGTGTGTGTTTAAAGTATTATAAATTTTTACACGTTAATAATTCTTTTTGTATATATTTTGACACGTTCATGTATTAATGTCGTGTTCACGTTATTTTTTGTGTCGTGTTTTAATTATTTTCCATGTTGTGTTTGTGTCATGCCTCAATTTATCTCATATTTTGTTCATGTTATTTTTTCTGTGTTTAAAGTATTATAAATTTATATAAATTTTTACACATTTTATTTGCATAGTTTGTCATTGTGGTTCAATTTTGAGAAAATTTTGTGTGTTCGTATCATGTCTAATTCATGATATGTTTTGCATAACTTGTTATTGTGATTCAATTTTAAAAAAAATTGTGTTCTTGAGGTGTTCGTATTCGTATTCGTGTTTTTTTTTTTTTTGTTATTTTCAAAGGATTATAAATTTTTACGCGTTAATAATTAGTTTTATATAGATTTTGACACGTTCATGTATTCGTGTCGTGATCATTTTATTTTTCGTGTTGTGTCGTATTTTAATAATTTTCTCATGTTATGTCGTATCGTGTCTCAATTCATTCCATATTTTGCATAATTTATCATAGTGATTCGATTTTAATTCTAAATTCATTTATTGATTACAAAATAAAAAATTATTTAAATAAATAATAATAATTTAATATGATTCAACTTAAATTTATTTATGATTGTTAATTTAATTAAAAATTTGTAAATATTAAAAAATTCCTCCAATGAAGCGGGAAAAATTATAGTCTATTATATAATAATCAAATTTATTTATTATATTAAATTAATAAAGGTATTTAAAAATTTTAAATAAAAATGAAAAAAAATGTAAAGTAAATGATATGTAGTAGGAATATCTTTGTCCCTGCCTGCATTATAACTTTAAGGACAAAAGAGAAAGAAAAGGAAAAATTATGAAGATAAATAGAAAAAAAAAAGTTCAATGGAGGTTGAAAATTTCCACCCGACTATAAATGCAAATGAAATGGATTATCACAGCGTGATTATTCAATAAAGTGTTAAAATCGTGTGAGGGTACGGTAGAAATCAAATGAAGCCTAAGGCGTGTTATAATTTTCAAAATGAAAGACGATATTAGATTACATCTATAAATTGAACATAATGAAGAATTTAAAAATAAAATAAAATTTTTAATTAATCATGTATATATATATATATATATATATATAATATAATAAGGTAAAAAAATTTGTTTATGTGAACATCTTCTTTTAATGACATATAAGATAAGCCTAATATTAATATATATTATATTCAAATTTAAATTTTCAAAAAAAAAATATTTATCCAAGTTTTTCAATTTTTATATTTAAAAATCTTATCTATTCACTAAAATTTAAAAAAAAAAAAAAAACCTTTGTAAATTTTCTTATAATGGGTTACGTTTTAATTTTTTAAAATTCAAACACATAAATACACTTACTCATTATATATATATATATATATTTTTAATTCAAAAGATATTTATCATAAGATAAATTAAAATTTTGGAGCTGAGTATAGATTAATTATATGTATCAAAATATAAATTAATTCTAATTATTTTCCAAAATGATTATCCCTTATACTCATTCAAATTTAAATAGTTATTCAAAGTTGAAATTCTTGATGAAGAATGAGATTCGAAATAAGGATCAGATAAACAATTTGATTTTGAAAAGAAAAAATCAAGTGCATAATCAATAATATTTAAATTATGTTATTTATCAAATAATTTTATTTATTTATTTTTAAAATTTAATGTCAAAATCTATTAAAGATTGATTTTTTTTAATTCAAACATATTAAACTAATAATTTATCTATATATATGTATAATAAATTTTTATGGGATGAAACCAGAATCTAAGAATGAAAATAAAGAGCTCACAAAGTGAGAGCATTGCCTCCAAACCAACATTATTTTATTAGTTATGATTAGAAATTGAAGAAGACAATTTTTTTTTTTTTTTACATTTTTTTATTGGTTTTGACCGAAATTGGCAAAAGTTAGAAAGAAGAAGAGGAAGCTACTAATACTCTTGAACAAGTAAGCACGTTTTCTACCTTTATTACTCTTCAAGAAATGGTTTATGATGGAATTAAGAAAAAAAAAATTAATTTGAATTGAACAAGATTTTATTGTTATTGCTTTGCGATATTAAGAGTTATAAAGAATTTATATGATGGCCAGCTTTGAGTTAATGGCAATTATTTACTAAAAAGCATGCATAATAGGAGTTTGACCTTGTATCTCTTTGTAAAAAGATAAATCGTCTGAATGGGAGAAAAGCAATGAAATAAATGTAAATGTTTGTATCTTACAATATTATCTTAAAGATTAATATACTGATATTTATATCTTAACATTTGTGATTGCATTAGACGTGACAAATATTGGACATGACACGATTACAGACACGAACACGATACATGAAAAATAACTAAAACACAACACGAAAAAGAAACACGGACACGACATGAATACACGAATGCGTCAAATTTATATAACACAAATTATTAACACGTCAAAATTTATATTAATGTAAAAGACCTTAAACACGATTATAACACGATAAATGCACTAACACGACACGAATACTCAAATTGCCAGGTCTAGATTGCATTATTATATTAGCAAACAAAAAATACATATGTATTTCTTTTTTTGATGAAATATAAAAATTAATATGAAATAATAAAAATAATTTTAAATTATGAATATAATAAAAAAATCCTGTGCATCGCACGGATTAAAAAACTAGTTTATATATAAATAGAAGAGTGATGATAATATTTTGAAAGGGAAAACTAAAATTAGATAAAAATTCGAATAATTCAAAAGATCATAACTCAAACTTAAATTTAGTAAAACTTTATTTTTCATCTTTAAAACTTAATTGATTAAAATTAATAAATATTAATAAATATAGAGTTCTTCTTTGATACACCGACAATAAATTTTTTTAAAAGATAATACAAATTTAAAATCTCGCATTACATATTTACGTACTAAAATTAATTTAATTAAAATTAATAAATATAACATAATAGACTGTAACATAAGAAGATAATAAAAATAAGAATAATATCCAAATTAATCATTTTTTAGGGATGAATCTAATTTACTATTCATATTTGAATGGATATTTTATCACTGTATATTTTAATTGATTAAAAAATTATCCCAAGCAAAAGTGTCCATAGTTTGGGTTAGTCGCCAAACTTGTGGATTTAGCTCAACTTGATTCAAGACCTAAATATGATTTTTTTAGGCTTGGATTTGATTCGAAAATATTTTATATTAATAAATAATATATTTTAATTAAATTTTAATTTTTAAATATTTTTTAATATTTTGATGCTCCTAATTTAGCTCGTGCTTGAGCTACCGAACTTGACTTGTTTCGATTTTGCCTTTGGACACTTCTAATTGAGATAAAAGTTAGTATTACATAAATAACGACAAAGATACATATGAATTGATATGCATAAAAATAAAATTTACCAAACTTTCCTTTCTAATCGTTACTTTTCCAATAATCATAAACTTATAATATTTCTTTATATTTTTTTTAAAGTTGGTAACGTAGAGTAAACCGGCCAATTTCGACTCGATAAGGAAAATAGACACAAATACGATATATTTAAAAATTTTGAAAGCAGTTTAATAAATACGACACAATATGTTTAAATACAATTAATATGATACATTTAATATATGTATCATATTCGCGTTTAAAATTTTAACACATTTAATATTTATATTATATTTATATTTACATGATTGATACTAAAAAATACAAAACACAATACACAATACAAATATAAATTATCAAATTTAATAGGGTAAAAGATACTTACCCCCTAAGGTTTAGTGAAAATTCTACTTACCCCCTAAAGTTTTAAAAATTCTAATATACCCCCTATTCAAGTTATAAAAGAATCAAATGATAATTTTATCCTTTAAGGGTTTTGGAGATAACCCAGGATTAGGGGTGATAACAGTTCGATTCGATTCGGTTTTAGACAAAAATTGTTGTTAATATGCAGTATTCTGGTTTTTAACACTTTGCGGCTACTGAATCGACCCGAACCGAATTCCATCAATTCGGACCCGAACTCAATTTTATTTAAAATTTTAGCCCCCGACCCCGAAAAGACCCCTTCAATCCCACCCCGAATAGACCGAACTAGCCGACCCTTTTAATTTTATTTTAAATATAATTATTTATATAATAATTTAAAATTATATATAATATAATATAATATATCATTTATATTATATAATAATATATCATATACAATAAATAAATTATTTTTTAAATATTTAAAACCGATTAAACCGACCGAACCGACCAACTTAAGCCGGTTTCGATTTTTTCGGTTTTAGAATCTTTGTCGATCGGTTCGATCGATTTTATAAGTTTAGTCGGTTTAATCAGTTTTCAAAATTTTGGAATCGAACCGACTGAATGCTCACCCCTAATAATATATAGAATTAACATATATAAAAATTAAAAGTAAGAAAAAAAATAATCGGGGCGGGTCAATTTGGGTTTATAGTAGACCCGAACCCGTTATTTTTTGAAATTATCTGTCTAACCCGACGGTTCGGATTATTTTACCAACTCTAAACATATTCTATACCATGAAAAAATAATTTTGACATGATATGAATTTTCGGAGGAAAAAAAAGTATTATCCATTTTAATAGTTTTCCCCATAAAGCATCTATAGTGCGCTATCACTTTAGCGCACTACAGAGCCACCATGTATAAGCCCAGTGGATATACTTGCAAGGCCTGAAAATCAGTTTGGATTAGAAGCCTAACTTTAACAGATTGGATTGAGCTAAAGGCTGAACTTCAGGGCCAACTATTTGGAGTTGCAAGTCGATTAGATTCTTTTTGCCAATTTTTTTTTGTTCTGGACGGACGTAGTCGATCAAAAGCACAACGAGGCTTGATTGTGGCGTAAATTAAGCAGGAACCTAAAAATGTGTGTCAACATTCTTGTACTGCTATGTTCGCATAGTACTGAGCTCTTAATTTTAATGAACAGAGTTTAGTATGTTTGACAAACTCAAAAAAAAACTTCTCAATCCAACAAAAGAATAATAACGAGCTTGTTAACGGAGCTTTAAATTGGATTTATTTAAGGGTTAAATATTTAATTGGTCAATATAATTTATACCTTTTGTCAATTTGATATTTAAAAAAAAAAAAATATCAACTTGATATTCTAATTTTTTTTGCCTTTGACTTTATCCCAAAACATAATTTCGTCAAAAAATTAATGTATCTTTTATACTCAATTAAATGCATTCATATGGTCAAAAATTCATGCCATTCTTTAAAAGAAAACAACCTCACTTTTTCCTTTATAAATAATTAAAAAACACAAAAAATGAAATTTGTAATATTACCTTCCCCACCCACCTTATTACCAAATTTAATTACCAAACCCAATTAAACAAAACAACAAAAGAAAACTCACAGAAGTTCAAACTTCAAAAGTTGGGAAATGTCTGAAACCCAAAATCCTTCCCCCAAAAAAGCTCTTTTATCAGCTGTGTTCATCTCCCCAGCGAGATTCCCTCTCTTTCGAATTTTCTTTTCCATGTGTTTTCTTTTTCTTTATCCTGCTTCCCCTCTTTTCTCTCTCTAGCCCCATCACATTCCCATCTCTCTCTATCAATTTTCGTCTTCTTTTATTAAAAATGTTAATAACAACTATTACCCAATTCTCTCATTCGACCATAAATGTCAGTGCCTTGCAGTGTCGGATGCATAGTTTTACTTGGCTGTTCGCGTTGGGCATGGAAACGTTGTACTGCGGTTTGGTTGTTGAATGAGGAGAGTGGAGACATCGAATAGGGTTTGGGAAGAGACTAGGAGGGAATATCAGATTTTTATTGGACATTCGTTGGGGTCAGGCTGAGAGGGTTTGGGATGATTTCTGTTCAAATTGTTTTCTATTTTTTTTTTAATTATGTATAAAAAAAATGATGATGTGGCTTTTTCTTTAAAAAAGGATGTAAATTTATTGGCAACATGAATGTATTTAATTGATCATAAAAGATAGCTTTTTTTTTAATTGAGTTACACTTTGGGTAAAGTCATAAATAAAAGGAAAGTTTAAATATGACAATTTTTTTCTTTAAGTACTAAACTGACAAAATATACAAAATACAAAGGTGAATTAAGTATTTAACCTTTTATTTAATTTTAATCTCATAACCTATTTGTTGTCATTTGTTTTCTTTTTGTGTATGGGCTTTGAGCTACACAAAATAAGAGATAGCTTTCTCTATCTTATAAATTTTAGATCAAATTGTATTATTATTCTCTGTACTTGAGTGAAATTATAGATTTAATTTTTCTACTTTAATTTATTAAAACTCGATCCTCATACATGAATGAATTCTTGATTCAAGACCGACCTATAATTTCCGTTAATCTCAACCATTACCATTGATGATGGGATGTTGACTTTTGATGTGGATCTTGATTTTTTTTTTTTTTTTTTACTTGGGTTTTTTAAAAACTTTCTATTCGTTCTCATTTTATGACGTGAAATAATTTTAGTCACGTGTAATATTTAAATTATTTTTTTAGTAATTACAAATTAATAACTTTATTTTTTATTTTTATGTCTTTTTTATTTTTTCTCTCTCCCTCAGATCGAACAATTATCAAGCAAGAATAAAAATTCCAAAATCAAAGAACTAACCCTAACCTGATTTCCTTTAGTGTTGTTGCAAGACAAAAATAAGAATAAAAGATTTCACACAGTGTAAAATTTTTTTGAAAACTACACAATGACTTTATCGAATAATATCAGCCCTTTATAAAGACATTAGAAACTCCTAAAAAACAGCTCACCTCGTCATTGTGTGAGCTGTACTCAAACAAACCACTAAAGCAATTAAAAAACAAAAACAATGAACAACTTATTCCTAAAGACAACAGAAACAAACTGGTTCTGATTCCTAAAGATTAAAACAATAAAAAATAAATAAACTCCAACTAATTCAACACCCTCCCTTAAACTAAAAATCTGTAGATATTCAATTTAACAATGCAACGCTCTCCCTCAAACTAGATTTTCCAAACTGCAAACACCAAAAACCAAAAGTGCTTTTTCTATCATCTGGGTTTCCAGTAAAGTCATTGTCAATAAAGCCAAATAAAACTAGGTTTTCTCCTTTTTTTATAGAAAATTCTAAAATCAATGGTACCTTGCAAGTACCTAAGGATTCTTTTGGCAGCAAGAAAATGCATCTCTCTTGGATTCTCCATGTATCTGCTAATAAGACTAACTACATACATTATATCAAGACTGATAGCTATTAAATACATCAGACTACCAACAATTTGCTTATAAAGTGTGCTGACAATCTTTTTCCCTACAACATTTTTCTCAAGCTTTAACCCCAATTCAAGAGGTGTGGTGACAGAATTGCAATTATTTATCCGAAACTAGTCTAAAATTTATTATACATATTCTTTTGTGAAATAAAAATTTCATCAGCTAGTTGTTTCACTTTTATGCCCAAAAAATAATGCATCAATCCAAGATCAGACATATCAAATTCAAACATCATGGATTGCTTGAATTTATAAAGCATTACCTTACCATTTCCAGTATAAATCAGATCATCTGCATAAACGCATACCATAACAATTTTCTTCCCTTCCACCTTTATATAAAGTGTATGTTCATATGGGCATTTCTTAAAATCTTCCATAAAAAAGTAGGCATTTATACGACTACACCAAGCTTTTGGAGCTGGTTTTATTCCATACAAAGTCTTTTTCTCATTTCCACATTTCACATAACTAGGAGGTTGGTCAATAAATACCTGCTCTTGTAACTCTCCATGCAGAAATTCCGATTTCACATCGAGTTGTAAAATTGGCCAGGAACTTTGTGCTGCTAAAGCAACTACTAATCTGATAGTATTGAGCCGAGCCATAGGAACGAACACTTTCTTGTAGTCAACATCGTATTCTTGCTTGTAACCTTTAGCCACCAAGCATGCTTTATACTTGTCAACAACACCATTCTCCTTGAATTTGGTCTTGTAAACCCATTTGACTCCAATTGTTTTCTGCCCTTTTGGAAGATCAGTCGTTTCCCAACTGTGGTTTCTTTCAATAGCAGCAATTTCATCATCCATTGCTTTCTACCATTTTAATTCCTTGGAAGCATCTTCAAACCTTATGGGATCACAATTAAAGAATAATGCAAAGTATGTGAGTGGGTTTTCATCTTCAGATTGATCACTTTCACTAACCTCATGATCCATCAGCCATATGGGTCGCTTTCTAATGCGTTGAGGTCATGTGTTACTATCACTTTCTTTATTTGTAACCTCGGTTGTTGGACTGCTTTCTGCTTCAACAGTTGGTTGCCCTTTTGTTGCTTCTTGTGCTTTCCCATCATCACCATTAAAGTCAATTAGAATTTACTTTTTGCCAAGATTTTCATCCCACAGTCAGATTGCTTCTTCATTGAACACCACATCACAGTTGATGATAACTTTCTTTTTGATAGGATTGTAAAGCTTGTAAGCTTTTGACTGATCACTAACACCAAGAAAAACACAATGTTCAGCCTTGTCATCAAGCTTAGTTATTTTCTGGTCTAGTACATGAGCATAAGCTATACAACCAAAAATTCTGAAATGATCTACAGCAGGTATACGTTCGGTCTAAGCTTCCTCCGGTGTCATGTTTTGAACAACAAAAGTAGGACTTCTATTTAAAACATGAACGCTCCAAGGAACTGCTTCAGGCCAAAATTATTTTGGGACGTTGCTTCTTCTCAAGAGACTTCGTACCATATTCAAAATCGTACGTTTTTTCCTTTCGCTTACACCATTTTGTTGAGGAGAATAAGCTGTAGTGAGTTGTTTTTTATCCCTTTTAATTCACAAAAAGTTACAAATTCTTGTGAAGTGTACTCTCCTCCACGATCACTCCAAATGAATTTTGTAGAATATCCAGATTCTTTCTCAACATAGGCCTTAAAGCTTTTAAAAGTTGTAAAGGCTTCAAAATTTATCCTGCAAAAAATAAATCCACGTCTTTCGACCAAAGTAGTCAATGAACGTTATGAAATAACGTTTACCTCCATTGGAATTTGGATTTATTGGCCCACAAAGGTCAGAGTGAACCAATTCCAAAGGTTGTTTGCCTCTCCAAGATTTTCCATTTGAAAAAATGTCACAAGGTTGTTTCCCACAATCTTTGCAAATTTCTACATGAGAATTGAATTGAGCAAGACCAACTACCATCTTTTTTTGCTATAGAGTTTCTAAACTTTCAAATTTTAAATGCCCATTCGATAATACCACAACAACCAAGCCATATTACTTACTTTTGCTGTAAAACAAAAGTCACCAGTATTTTAGAAATGTAGAGGAAACATGCGATTTGCAATCATAGCAACCTTAGCAATCAACCCATGCTTGGAATCTTGAATTTTACATATTCCATCTCTGAAAAGCACCTCAAGTATTTTCTCTTGAAGTTAACCCACACTAACACTAAGTAGATTCATTTTTAAACCTAGAACAAATAGAATGTTGGAAATAGTCTGAATAGCTGAAGTCTTTGTTTGTATTTTTACCTTTCCTTTTCCCTTGACGGAAATTGATGAGTTATCACCAAACTTGACAGTTGTACGAAAAGTTTCATCCAAATCAGAAAATGCAAACATATCTCAACACATGTGATTGCTGCAACCTATATCTAGATACCAAAGATTTTTATAAGTTTCTTCATTGGGATCGTACACCATCAATATGGAGACTTCCTCTTTCTTTCCATTTGTTTATGCAAAATTGGACTTTTCTCCATGTCCTCTATTTAGGTTGGTACGACATTTGGATCAATAATGACCATATTTGTGGCATCGAAAACATTCAACATTGAATTTCTTTGCAGACTTTTGTTGATCGTTAATTATCACGACCATTCCTTCTTTGGTTCCCAGGTGTGTAATTTTCTTCAGCTTTGTTGTTTGAGTGTCTTCCATTCCCCTTGCCTTTTCCACGTCTAACACCTTTGATATTGGTATTTGCCTGCAACACTTGTTCTTCTTTATCTTACTGAATTATTTTTTGCTCATGGACCAACAGTGAATTTTGCAACTCATTTATTGAAAGAGTGTCAAGATCTTAAGACTCCTCAATAGAGTAAATAACAAAGTTAAATTTAGGCAACATAGGTCAAAGGATTTTTTCAACAATGGTAACATCCTCAAACTTTTCTCCATGGATCCTCATCTTGTTTGCGATTGCCATCGTTCTGGAAAAATACTTTGAAACTCTCTCCCGGATACGTAAAGTCTCGAACTCACCACGAAGAGTTTGAAGATGTGCCCGCTTTGCTCTTGTGTTTCCTTGATACTTTTTCTTCATAGAGTCCCAAATCTACTTCGAGCTATCCTTACAAAGAAATGTTTCCAAGATTGAATGATCAATGGCTTGGAAAAGATAATTCTTTACCTTTAAGTCTTTTAACTTCTGTGCTTCAAGATTTGTCTTTTGTGAATTAGTCAAGTTAACACTAGTTATTGGTTCTGTTATGCCACCTTCAATGATCTGCCAGTATTCTTTGGATCTCAAAAAATTCTCCATCAACATGTTCCAATGGTCATAATGACCATTAAAGCGTGGGATTGCAGGTTGAACAAAGTGATATGAAGTCATCTTATATTGCTACTGCAATACACAAGAAAAAGGCTGCTGCTGTAGACTCTATGCTTTTTTACCGAACACTCACTTTGTATCTTTTCTCTTACGATAGCTCTAATACCACTATTGCAAGACAAAAATAAGAATAAAAGATTTCACACAGTGTAAAAGAAATTTTCAAAACTTCATAATGACTTTATTGAATAATATCAATCCTTTGTAAAGGCACTACAACAACTGAAACTCCTAAAAAATAGCCCACGTCATCATTGTGTGAGTTGTACTCAAATAAAGCACTAAGATAATTAAACAACAAAAACAATTTATTCTTAAAGACTAGGACAACAGAAACAGAATGATTTTGATTCCTAAAGATTAGAATAAAAAAAAACCCTCCAATTAATTTAACAAGTGTTTCGTTCAAACAAATAATTGTTAGCATTCAGCAAGCCCGATTAAAACAAGAACCACGTTTTCTTTAATAAAATTCTCTTTAATTTCATCAAAAGAAGCTAAAATTTTCAAAATCCAACTGCAAAACCTTGAGATATCAAATCTATAAAAGAGACAATCCCACCTCTGGAACCAACTACTCTGGCATTTTCTTTTGAAAAAACTTAAAGCTTGTAAAGCAATGTATTATTTTTCTTTCGCCAATTCGCTTCCTGATTCAAGAACTCGAAGCAGATGGTACAAAAGCAACAGCCCTTCAGCGATCAACACTTGTTTACTTGATCCCATTGTTGATATACTCGAAATGGCGGCAACTATCTTCTCTTTCATTTCTAATTTCTAAAGAGCTCCAATCTAGTAAGTGCATGAGCATGGGAACCACCCCTTACGCCATAGCTATCATCACGTTAGTCCATGACTGAGTTCTTCGACTCGTTGGTTTCGATTTGTAACCATGTAACCAAGTTCCTCGACTCGACTTGTACTGCTTCTTTTTGTTTAATGAAGTTGAGGTGGCTCCGTCTTGGAGGACTCTACTTCGAATCAAAATCTCGTTATCTTTAATATGTCGATCTAATTTAGCCAATATGGCATCGATGTTGCTCTGGCTACTGAGTTTTTCCTTGGTCAAATTGATGCTTTGACATTTTTGGGAAAACGTGACGGCATCGTTCAAGGTGTGGGAAATGAAACGAAGGAGGTCGACAGCGAAAGGGTTAGAGGAAACCCTAAAGGTGAAAAAAATAAAGAGACAAATAAAAGAAATAAAAAATTAGGTTATTAATTTGTAATTATTAAAAAAATTTAAAAATTACACGTGGAAAAAATAATTCTATGTCATAAAATGAGAATAAGTATAAAATTTTAAAAAGCCAAGTCAAAATCCACATCAGAAAGTCAATGGTCATGTTGTCAATTGTAGCGGTTAAATTAATGGGAGTTATTAATTGGATGAATCAAGAACTCATTAATGTATGAGGATCGGGTTTTGACAAATTAAAGTAATGAGACTAAATACATCATTTCACTCGAGAACAGAGAGTAATCTTACAATTTGACCTAAATTTTATTTCTCTCATCTTATTATTTGAACTTGAAAATTTTAAGATAGGATCTCAAATTATAACCCACAAAATGCTTTGAAAAAACTTATGAGTTATGCGATAAAATTATAATTGTTCAATGATAAATATAAATTTTATTTATTACCTTACGTAAAATGATAAATTTAGATTTTATCTTGCAACTTATGTTTCATTTTGCTTTATGTACCATTTCTTATAATGTAATTAACATCTAACATCTAACATAATATTAAACTTAGCTACAGACTCGCCATATAGGGACACATGTCTTTGTAAGATACGAAAAGAATATTTTTGTCTTTTAAGGATACTTTTTGAGAAATTAAATTTTAGAATTGAAAGACAAAAGGGTATTGTCAAGGGAAGGGTGAAGAGAGAAACATTGGATATAGAAGAGAAAATGATAGATAAAATGAAAATGAGGGGAGAGAAATAGGTGGAGAAAAGGTGAGATAGAAAGGAGTTTGTATTGAAAAAAAAGGAAAAACCAATACCATCAATGATAGATAGAGAAAATAGATCGAGTTAGATAAAAAGAGATCGACGAGTGAGAGAAAGAAAAGAAAAAAAAGGAAAAAAAGAAGCTATTGAAGTAACCATGTCATTGCCGACAATCGATGAAGAAAGGATTCAAGAAGGTAGTGTGATAGATACAATTAATAATCTAATAGAGATAATTGATAATCTACCTCTTATCTTCACCTATTCAACTACAAGCTAACCTTATCCAACAATCTTATCTTGTAATCTCATATGTATTTCAAATAGGTTAGTAAGTTTAACTTATCACCTCAATCTTAGCTATCTTATATTGTAATCTTATCTTCACCTCAACTAGTTTAGTAGTTTAGCTTATCTTAGATTCTTACCTGACACTTGTATAAATAGGCAACATTGAATACAAAATAAGTATGCCATATCTTTCCTACCTTTTATTTCTTTCTTTATGGTATCTGAGCATTAAACTCCTAGGCCTCCAAAACCTATTTTTTTTACCACTGTCGTCACTTCTCGTTAATATTTCTTTTCCATCCCGTTGACATATCAGCCATAAACCATTCCTCCTATAATCGTCCATGGCTGATGATGATACTCACCTTACAATTCCTAATGCACAGGAACCCACCAAACCTCTTACTGTTATCAACATCCATAATTTTGTCAAACTCACTTCCATCAATTATCTCTCTTGGAAACTTCAGATGGAAGCAATTCTAATTGGTTATGATCTTCACAAGTTCATTGATGGATCTCATCTTGCGCCCCTCGCTACAACAACAATAAATAATGTCGCCAACCCCAATCCAGCATACCAAACATGGCTTCGTCAGGATAAGCTAATTTTTGGTGCTCTTGTTGGCTCTTTCATGTCGTCTCTCATCCCTCTTATCACTCAATCGCAGACCTCCCGGGACATCTGGAATGTTCTTGCCAATACCTATGCTCGGCCTTCGCGAGGTCGCATCAAGAAGATCAAGGAACATATCAAACATGCCAGCAAGGGCTCTCAAACAATTTTAGAGTATATGCAGTTTATTAAAACCCGGGCTAATGAACTTGCAGCCCTCGGTAAGCCTATGGATGATAAGGATCTCATTGAGAAAATTCTTGATGGACTCGATGATAACTACAAGCCTATTATTGATGTTATCAATGGCCGTGACATGCCAATATCCTTTGATGAACTGCATGAAAAATTAATCAACAAGGAGATCTCGCTGCGTGTCCATCAACCCAACTCCTCTCCACTTCCAGTCTCTGCAAATCCGGCCAATCCTCGATCAAATTCAAGAAACTTCAGCAATGGTGCTCAACGTCCACCATGGACTTCCTCTTTCCAGCCAACGACAGGTCCCTCCTCGAGCTTCTCCAACGCCGCCATTCAGAATGGTTGACCCGGCCTCGGCCCTACCTGGGTCATTTCCAGTGTTGTCGTGCATAAGGATACATTGTTCCACAGTGTCCTATTTTTCGTCAAATACAGCCAATCTTAAAACCACCCTGGCTCCTAGTCGAACTTCTCAATGGCAACCACGCCCTCCGACCCCATGGCAACCACGAGCAAATCTTGCAACCGCCAATACCCCTGATAATTCTACTTGGCTTTTGGATAGTGGCGCATCACACCTTGTTACCACCGACCTAAGTAATCTCTCTGTTCACACTCTTTATGACGGCTCTGACGACATTGTGATTGGTGATGGCATTGGTCTCCCTATTACCCATACTGGTTCAACATCTCTCTCTACACCCTTACACAACTTCTCCTTAAATAATGTTCTTTGTGTTCCTACCATGCAAAATAATCTTATTTCTATATATAAGTTCTGTCAATCTAATAATACTTCCATTGAATTCTTACCTACTTCTTTTCTTGTGAATGATCTTCGCACGGGGGCAACACTTTTGTAGGGTCGAACTAAGGATGGTGTGTACGAGTGGCCGACTTCCTCTATCAAGTCTTCTCCATTAGTTGCCTTTTCTAGTGTCAAGACCACCTCTTCTGAGTGGCATCATAGATTAGGTCATCCGTTGTCTTCAATTCTTAGGCATATTGCTTCTAATTTTCAGTTAGAATTATCATGTCTTTAAATGTCAATTTCAATTGTCCTTCTTGTCAATGCAATAAAAGTCATAAGTTACCTTTCTCAATTTCTTCTCTTGTCTCTTCCTCCTCTCTTGATATTATTTTCTTTGATGTACGAACCTCTCCTATTTATTCTGTTGATGATTTCAAATACTACGTTATTTTTGTCGATCACTTTACGAAGTATATCTGGTTTTAACCTCTAAAACAAAAATCACATGTTTTTGATGTATTTGTCCGGTTTAAATCGCTTGTAGAAAACTTCTTTGAAAAGAGTGTCGCAACATAAAAAATAACAAGTCTCATCGCAAGATTTTATTATTTGTCAAGCGTAACATTAAAAAAATCGAAGAAAAGTCGACTTAATTCCTATTGAAAAATGAAGGTTTTGAAAATGACCTCGAAAAAGATATAGAGTCGCCACCAATCTTTTTTAGCTAGGTGTGATCGGCCAACTATTAAAACCGGTTTTATAAAATATTTTAAAATTAATTAAAAGATTTTTAAAACCAATTTCAAGTCTGCGTTTTAAACCAGAGAAATCAAAGAAGAGGGTTCGGGACTCGGTTACGTGTGGGGAAGGATTAGCACCCCCCACAACGCCCGTATAAAATGGTACCTTATTAATCATGTGTTATCTCAGGTTTCGGTAAAAAGTCGGTTTTAAATTTAGTATTTCAAGTTAATTCCCAATTTAAAGAAAAATAATTCCATTTTTAATTGAAAATGATCCGAAATTTATAAATTCAAAATTTTCCTATATTCCCCAACAAACGTGGCAAAATATAGAATTTGTTATTAGTTTGGAAAACTTTCCGAATCATTCTTATTTTAACGAAGATATTTCGTTATTAATGATAATTGATGATATCCTCCCCAGCAAACCCGGCAGAGAATTCATGAATTATTTTTACTCGGGAATATCTTTATTTTATTGAAAATCATTACCTTTTTAAAACATTTTCAAAAATATGAATATGTATGACATAAATAAAATGACATAGCAAAGTCTAAATAATATAATGCAACCTAAATGGTATGACATAATTTAATTGTCTTAGCATATTCTAAATGAAATGAAATATCCTAAGTTATATGGTATATTCTAAATGAAATGAAATGACCTAGGTAACATGATATATTCTATATGAAATGTAATATCCTAAGTCATATGATATATTCTAAATGAAATAAAATATCCTAAGTGACATAATATATTCTAAATGAAATGAAATGACTCTAGGTAACATAATATATTCTACATGAAATGAAATGAACTAGGTAACATAATATATTCTATATGAAATGAAATAATTTAAATGACATGGCAAATATAAATGATATGGCATATAATCTAAATGACATGAAATATAAAATAAGGCTATCATATAATATGCATGAAAATAAAAATAATAATGCATGAACATAATATATGCTAAATAATGTGACAAAAATAACTAAATAAAAAGCATAGGATATCATGAAATATTCAAAACCATATAACAAATAATATAATATCAAAAATTTAAATCAAAGATAATAACACCATCATGAAAATTATTCATAGCAAAAATTACATATTATATAATATGCATGAATATGGAAAATGCAATGCATGAGAATGTATTTTTTCCTTTAATTAAGGAAATCCGTATATCTAAAAAGATATCCGGCTACCTTAGGAAAATATATCAAATTAAATATTCTAAAACCAAAATACTTTGTGATTGTTTAAAAACAATTTTGAAAAGCTTAGATTAAAAATAAAAACTTAGCTAAACCCTTTTTAAATGACTCTAATTTCCTAAGTTTAAAATCCCGGACTTGACCACCCTTAACCCGAGACTTAAAAAAACATTTTTAGAGTTTAAAAAAAGCTTAGAAACTACCATAAGTCAGTAGCTAAACTTCCTAATCAGCCCTCTCTAAGTAACTTAACCAAAACAGAAAAATGATTTTCCTTCAAATTCAATTTTGACTCCATTGTCCAGTTTTAAACCATGATTTTTTACCCTATTTTTAAAAATTCAAAAAAATCTAAACAAAATACTGGAGACTCAGAACATGTAAAACCACACGAGAACAAATGGCTTAATTTTCTGATTAAAGATGATTGCCCAGAAAAATCGAGAAAGTACGACTACTGGTAAAAAACTATTTTGCCAAAACACATTCTTTTGCCTTTGATAAAATCATTTAAAAATCAAAGGAAAAATATTAAAGACTCTCTAAATGACTCAGAAACAGTAGCTAACACTTTTAAAAAGTTAGACAAAAATTGGCTAAGTAAAAAAAAAAATCACAAAGGTAGAATATCAATTTGACAACTCTTTAATTTTCCACAAGTATACTCAAGAGAGCATGACTTTGAACCATTGATTGGCCTAAGTCATAAGTCAAGTAGCAAGGTCATGAAATGCATGAAAAATACAGCAAATATGATGCATGAAATGCATGATTTAAAACCTAAATGACATGAAAAATGTATGGCATCAATAAAATGACCTAGACCTAAATGAACTTGCATGGCATTTAATGCAACCTATGTCTAAAATGCATGCCAAACAAACCAATCCTAAACCTAAAATATGCATGGCAATAACACAAACACATGGCATGCTTAAACAAAATACTCAACCAAACATCATGAAAATACAAACCTATCAACTAACATAACAAAAATGCACGCACAAAATGAAATGGTCGAATACCTTTATGTTCAAAACGAGCATGGCATTTTCACAAACACTTGATATACTAACATGCTTAACTAAAGAATAACACTCAAATCATGCAAATATAAAGTAGAGGCATGAAAATCAACAAGCATTTTCACAAACACATGAATTACAAAATATAAAACATAAACAAACTTAAACATTTTGAAAACAGAAAATCAAAAAATGCAAGAATAGTAAAATAAACATGATAATAGACTCAAAAATGGAAATAAGCAAGCAACCACATTAAAACAAGCTTCAAGTTTATGTATTAAAAGAAGATTTAAAGAATCAAAACTTATTAAATATCAATAATAATATGAAATAACAAAGCAAACAGCAACTCTAAAAAAAACTAGGTCATTCGACCATATCCAAAAACAAAGGAAAAAATATTTTTCAAGAGCTTTTTACAAGAAATGATGAAGAAGGAACTTAAAGAAGAACACTAAAAACACTTATTTAAAAAGAAAAATCAAAAGAAACTCACCAAAATAATAATCAAAACAGCAAATCAAGAATGGAAAATCAAAGAAAGTGCAAGAGTATGGTGCTTAAAGCAACCTCTAGAAGCTATCTTTCAAGCTTTTTCTCTTCTAACTTTCTTTTCTTTTCTTTTCTAAACTTTTCTTTTTGCTTTTCAACAATTGAGAGAAAATCAGCAATAACCAAGAGAGAATAGAGAGTGAATAGTTGAAAAAAAATGAAAGGGAGACCCCTTATAGAGTGCCGAAACCCCCCTTCTAGGCTAGGATGTTGTCATTTTTCCATCAACCAATTTTCATCCAATGGCTATTGATCCAAGATGTTTAAAACATGAAATTATCACCCTTAGATTAGGCCATCAGCTATCCACAATTACAGCTGTTCAAGAATCTTAAGCCATTATGTTGACACTCCCTCTTTTCATGCATTGGTCCATTTGGCTTATTTGCAAAGGCTTGATCAAAAAATAACTAACTAACTCTTCATTGTTGGCCTTTTGATTAAAAAATCAAAAATTTCCTACCCATCTTTGGGCCTTGGCCGGCTAGCCCCCTTCTTCCAACCCATGTTTTATTTTTTTTAAAAGGCAAGAAGAGCCATTTTCGGTTTCTTAGTTAAAATGACCTTTTTGCCTCCCGAACATAAATAAATGGCAAACGGACTCCAAATTCAAATTTTATTTTTTTAATACTTTCAAAATAATAAAAAACTGAATTTTGGAAGTTTTCAAATTTTTCGAGTCCATTTGCTATTTATTTGGATTTTTTCTTCCAAAATTGCCCTTTTATGCCCCCAAATGTTACCATTTTTTAAACGAGCTCCAAATTCAGATTTTTCTTCACCAATCTCTTCCAAATAATTTAAAAGTGTGATCTGGAATTTTTCATAATTTTTGGAACTCATTTGGTATTTTTCGGGATTTATCTGCTTGAATTACTGCATATGGGGCCCGCGATTTGTCCGTTTTGCAAACGAGGTCCGAATCAAGATTTTCTTTCTCCAATATCTTCCAAATAATTTAAAAATGAAATTTGAAAATTTTTAGAATTGTTGGAGTTCATTTGCTATTTTTCCAGGATTTATCTTCTTGAATTTCTATATAAGAGACTCGGGATTTGGCCATTTTGCAAACGAAATCCGAATCAAGATTTTCTTTCTCCAATATCTTCAAAATGATTTAAGAATGAGATTTACAATTTTTCATAATTTTTGGAGTTCATTTGCTATTTTTCCCAAATTTTTCAATTTTGCCCTTTTGCCTCCGAAACCCGGTTTTGCTCAAAACATGTCCAATTTTCAGATTTTCTTCAAACTGAGCCTTGGGATATCCTTTTTTAATCACTCTTCATCCATTAGGGGCTTTATTCCTAACGAATCGGGCCATTTCTTGTAATTCTTCCCAATTTCATCGAAATCCACCTAAAATCCTAATTATCGGTTTTCTTCCGGATTGACTTTTCTTTCAGTTTTTCTTTCAAGTAGCTTCTCCATTACCCGTAGTCAGTGCTTATCTTTCATTTGGAACCTTCAATTTTGACCAATTCGATCGTTTAAGCACTTTTCCCCAAATTTCTCGGATTAGGGTTTTCTTTCTACTGAATCTCCATAACCCAACTTCCAAACTCCATATCTTTCATGTAGACCTCGGATTATCAAAATTCTTTCGCCATTTTTCAATTGAACTTCAAATCTTGATTTTAAAAGTGGGTTGACTTTTTTAGTAGTTGACTTTTTTGGGTTGACTTTTCGAGGTTGACTTTTTATGCTCGCCCTCTTAAACTAAGTCTCGGAGTACCACCTGTAGGATGAAAAAGTCTTTTTACATTCTGAAACATCAATTTAGGAAGAAAACATACATGTTTTAGTAATCCGGACAAAATTAGGTGCCTACAGCTATCCCTCTTTGGCTATTGCTGAGAATCAGGAATCAGGCAAAGATAAACAAATACTAATTTTGTCCGGTTAGTGAAATCACATGTGAAGGGAAGGAAAAGGGGGTTTTTCTTCATTCATTTTTTTTTTGAAAAAAAAAGCTGTAAATAGAAGATATTGTCCTTAAATTAAATTCCCTGACTAATCAAGGCTCGACCCGTCTTAAGGAAACGAGTTCGATTTGCAAGAAAAATTATGCCCGGAGGCCTTACCCGTGATTTGAAAAATTATGCCCGAAGGTCTTAAGAATGGTGCCCGGAGGCCTTACCCGTGATTTTGAAAAAAATACGCTGTATGCGACTTTAAAAAAGATACCCGGAGGTCTTAAGAATGGTGTCCGGAGGCCTTACCCGTGATTTTTTTATAAAAAAAAATGCGCTGTATGTGGTTTGACAATTGATGCCCGGAGGTCTTAAGAATGGTGCCCGGAGGCCTTACCCGTGATTTGAAAATACCTTGACGACGGTCTCAAGGCTCGACTCATTTGATAAACAGAATGAATTCGATTTAAAACAAAAGGAAATACCTCGACGGTGGTCTTAAGGCTCGACTCATTTGATAAAACAGAATGAATTCGATTTAAAACAAAAGGAAATACCTCGACGGTGGTCTCAAGGCTCGACTCATTTGGTAAAACAGAATAAATTCGATTTAAAACAAAAGGAAATACCTCGACGATAGTCTCAAGGCTCGACTCATTTGATAAAACAGAATGAATTCGATTAAAAACAAAAGAAAATACCTCGACGGTGGT
Organism: Fremontodendron californicum; assembly: GCA_030761205.1. Lineage (NCBI taxonomy): Eukaryota > Viridiplantae > Streptophyta > Magnoliopsida > Malvales > Malvaceae > Fremontodendron > Fremontodendron californicum. The sequence continues at coordinate 13,483,934 of JAULJL010000002.1, forward strand.
CTCAAGGCTCGACTCATTTGATAAAACAGAATGAATTCGATTTAAAACAAAAGGAAATACCTCAACGGTGGTCTCAAGGCTCGACTCATTTGATAAAACAGAATGAATTCAATTTAAAACAAAAAGAAATACCTCGACGGTGGTCTCAATGCTCGACTCATTTGATAAAACATAATGAATTCGATTAAAACAAAAGAAAATACCTCGACGGTGGTCTCAAGGCTCGACTCATTTGATAAAACAGAATGAATTCGATTTAAAATAAAAGGAAATACTAAGAATGAATCTGGGTTTGGTTCATTTGGAAAAAAAGTAAATCTAACTTGAAAATGAAAGGAACATACCTCGACGGCGGTCTCAGGGCTCGACCTATTTGAGAAGCAAAATGAGTTCGATTTGGAAAGGAAACGTACCTCGATGGTGATCTCGGGGCTCGACTCATTTGAAAAAATAGAACGAGTTCACTTTGGGGAAGTCCAAGTTTTCCCGATTTCTGCAATGTTAGCTAACTGCAATAATGAGAATGACATGCTTTGCAAATGCTTGTATGTTTCCTAAGAATGAATGTAATCAAATGATTGTGTCATGATTTTTAATCCATGGTTTCTTTGAGGTTCACAGATTATCCGACTTCATGATGAAGTCTTCAATTGTTCATTGATGCCCCACTTAAGGAATCCTTCACTCAAGATAACTTGTCAAATAGTCACAGTTTCTGACTTTCGCTGAAATTCACAGATTTTCTGACTTCGTGATGGAGTCTCCAACACGTTCACTGTTTTCTTTTCTTGGTGAACTTTCCAAACCATTCCCAAGATTTAAATCTATTCCTTAGTAATACTCTGAAATCCTTTTATTTAAAGATTTTTTTATTACTAATCATCATTCAATTTAATAACAATCATAATGCTTCAAAAATGTATGAAAGAAAATATGAATCAAGCAAAAATTGTCATGAAAAGGATAACAATAATTTATTGCAAGAAATGTTTTAAAACAGTAAAAATAAATATCAAGGATATAAGAAACAAATGTAAAGTTGTAGGTTGTAGATGCCCTGGATGCGGAATATCTTGGACCCCTCATTTTCAAACCATCTGAAATTTCTCTTGAACAAGCAATTTACTTGGGTAACTTCTCGGCTTCCGTAGTTACATCAGACTGAGTTGTTTCCCTTTCTTCTGATTTTTAGATACTTTCTCCCCTTTTGCATGGAGCATTGATTCGAACTTTTAATCAATACCTGAGCCGTCCTTTGCGGGTTTTCAACTCAAGTGTCCTCCATTCGGTATTAAGTCGCCCTTTTCGGGTTTTCGGCTTAAACCTCTCCTTTTACATTCTTTTTTAATTTCCATTTTTTTGTATTCTACCATGCATCTGAGAATTCTAAATGCTTCCAAGGTAAAAATATCAATTTAAAAGATAGGATGAATTCTGAGAATAACCTTTCAAATTAAATATCCATGCTTGATCAAAATGAGTTTTTAAAGCACGTAATGTAGGCCAAGGTTTAGGTTTAGAAAGAAAGAAATGATAAAATAGGCCCAAAGTGTGTTTAAGGGTGATTGGATCAAGAATCATTTCCTGAGGAGAACTCATTCTTGAAACATTTGTCCCTTTTTGAACTTTCTTTTCTTCTTTTTTTGTTTTGTTGGCTTTCATTTGCCATCGCATTTGCCCTCCAGTGTAGAGGATGATCCTTGATCAAGGTTTAAAGAAGGAAATAATTCCTAAGGCTCAAAGGGGTGACTAAGGATAATTTCTTCTTGGTGAAAGGAATATGAAAGATGGCCATTCATCAATCAAGCATGAATATTCTCATTAAAAGGCAATCCACAGGGGAGATAGATATATAGAATTTCCATTTTTACACTTGGAATCATTCGAATTTCCATGTGCACATCATCATTTTTTTAAGCATAATACTTCTTCAGTTCATTAGCATTCACGGGATTTCTGAAATCCTCCCCGTCCATTCTAGGTAAAATCAATGCTCCTCCAGAAAAAGCTCTTTTTACCACATAGGGTCCTTCCCAATTCGGAGCCCATTTTCCTCTCTGGTCCTTCACTATAGGGAGAATTTTCCTCAGTACCAACTCCTCCTCTCGAAACTATCTGGGACGAACTTTCTTGTTGTGGGCTCGAATCATCCTTTTCTGATACAACTGCCTGCGATAAATTGCTTTCAATCTTTTCTCCTTGATGAGATTCAATTGTTCATAATAAGCTCTAACCCATTCTGCTTCCTCTAGGCCAACTTCCATCAAAACCCGAAGTGAAGGGATCTCAACTTCAATAGGTAGCACTGCTTCTATCCCGTATACCAAAGAAAACGACGTTTTCTCTGTAGATGTGCGGACCGAAGTACGATATGCATGAAGAGAAAAAGGCAAGATCTCATGCTAATCCTTGTACACATCGGTCATCTTCTTATCAATCTTCTTGATGTTCTTGTTTGCTGCTTCTACTGCCCCATTCATCTTTGGACGGTAAGGTGCTGAATTATGATGTGTGATTTTGAACTAAGTACACACTTCTCTCATCATCTTATTGTTCAAATTGAGAGCATTATCCGAAATAATTCTTTTTGGCAACCCGTAACGACATATGATTTATGGCCACCAAGATCTACATACCACCGACTTTGTTACATTCGCATAGGAAGCAGCTTCTACCCACTTTGTGAAATAATCTATGGCCACCAAGATGAAACGATGTCCATTTGAAGATTTCGGGGTAATAGGTCCGATCATATCTATTCCCCACATTGAAAACGGCCACGATGCAGTCATGACATGTAATGGCGATGGCGGCACATGAATCTTATCTGCATACATCTAGCATCTATGGCACTTTCGGGAATATCTGATACAATCTTCTTCCATTGTCAACCAATTATACCCTGCCCTCATAATCTGCTTAGCAAGCATGTGACCATTAGCATGAGTGCCACATATCCCTTCATGGACCTCTTCTATAATTCTCCGAGCTTCGGCAGATCCGACATATTTCAACAAGACTTGGTCTTTTTCTTTCTTGTAGAGAATCTCACTGTCTAGAACAAAACCCATTGCTAGCCTTCTCAGAGTCCTCTTGTCATTTTCTGTTGCTTGTTCTGGATACTATTGACTCTTGATGTACTGCAAGATATCGTTATACCAAGGGAGGCCATCTGCTTCTTCTTCAATACTCAGACAGTGGGCAGGAGACTCATATATACTCATCTTTATTGGCACAACTTCAGCCCCTTCATTCACTTTAAACATTGATAACAAAGTAGTCAGAGCATCTGCCATTCGATTTTCTTCTCGAGGAAAGTAATTGAAATTCATTTCTTCAAATTCCTCCATAAACTCAATATGAGTTCTCGATATCGGATTAACTTTGTATCTCGGGTTTCCCATTCTCCTCGTAGCTGGTATATCACTAAGGCTGAGTCTCCAAAAACTTCCAATACTTTGATCTTTCTGTCTACTGCAGCACGAAGGCCCATAGTACACGCTTCATACTCGGCAGTATTATTTGTACAATGAAAATCCAATATGGCAGTGAAAGGATAATAATCTTCTTCTGGGGATATAAGGACTGCACCGATTCCATGCCCCATGGTATTAGATGCGCCATCAAAGTACATTTTTCATACTTTCTTTTTCAGGGGAATTTCATCTGCTTGTGAAACATACATCAATTCTTCATCTGGGAAGTCAAAGTTCAATGGCTCATAATCTTCCACTGCTCGACTTGCTAAGAATTCAGCTATTGCACTGCCTTTAATAGCTTTTTGACTCACATATACAATGTCATACTCTGAAAATAAAACCTGCTATCTTGTCGTCCTCCCTGAAAAAAAAGGTGCTTCTAACATGTACTTGATTGGATCTAGCTTGGCAATCAACCACGTTGTGTGGTACAACATGTACTGTCTGAGTTTTCGAGCAGTCCAAGCTAAGGCACAACACAACTTTTCTACCGATGACTATTTCAACTCATAATCTGTGAACTTCTTGCTGAGGTAGTAAACTGTCTGTTCTTTCTTTCCGGTCTCATCAAGCTGCTCCAAAACACAACCTATGGATCTCTCAAATACTGATAAACACAATATCATTGGTTTATCCGGAACTGGTGGCATTAATACTGGTGGGTTGGATAGATAATGATTACCCTTTTTAAATGCAATCTGACAACCTTCATCCCATTCTCCTGGATCACGTTTTCAAAGTAACTTAAATATTGGATCACATTTGTCGATTAATTGAGAAATAAACCAAGCAATGTAATTCAATCTCCCCAGAAAAGCCTCTTACATCTTTTTGAGTACGAGGTGATGGCAAATTCTGAATGTCCTTCACTTTATCTGGGTCAATCTCAATTCCTCTTTTGCTGACGACAAAACCCAACAATTTTCTCGAGGTGACTCCAAAAGTGCATTTTGTCGGATTTAGCTTGAGTCTAAACTTCCTTAGTTGTTCGAAGAGCTTCTTAAGATTCACAATATGCTCCTCTTCTCCTTGTGACTTTGCGATCATATCATCAACATAAACCTCAATTCCCTTATGCATCATATCATGAAACAAGGTCACCATGGCTCTCTGATATGTTGCCCCAGCATTCTTCAACCCAAATGGCATTACCTTGTAGCAGAAGGTTCCCCACATTGTAACAAATGTGGTTTTCTCCATATCTTCCGGTGCCATCTTGATCTGATTGTATCCTGAAAATCCGTCCATGAAAGAAAATAAAGAACTTTTCGTCGTATATCCACCAGAGTATCAATATGGGGCAAAGGGAAATTATCTTTAGGGCTTGCCTTGTTCAAATCTTGATAATCAATGCACACCCGCACTTTGCCATCCTTCTTTGGTACTGGAAAAATATTTGCCACCCATTCTGGATATTTTGGCACCTCTAAGAATCCAGCATCAAATTGCTTCTTCACCTCTTCTTTTATCTTTAACAGCATGTCTAGCCTCATTTTTCTCAACTTTTGCTGAATTGGTTTGCATTCTGGTCTTAAAGGGAGCTTATGAACCACAATATCCGGATCCAACCCTGGCATGTCTTGGTAAGACCATGCAAATACATCTACATATTACTGGAGCAAGGCTATCAATTCACCCTTTATTAATGATGACAATGAAGTTATGATTTTGGCTTCTTTTATCTCTTCACCATCTCCCAGATTTATCATTTCCAATAATTCCTTATGAGGAAGTACTTGTTTCTCCTCTTGTTCTATTTTTCTTAATAGATCCGGAGGTAGACCATAATCCTCAATATCTTCGTTAGCCTCAAAATCACCCATGCAAATGGGTCTTTTAAAATCAATTTAAGAATTACTGATAGGAAGGTCCTCATATTCCGCATCCGTACACCTATAAATAAGTAGGGAAGAAACAATACAAGAAAATATAGAATGGAAACAAAATAAATAACAAAAATGAAAGAATATGGACACATCAATATGGATAAAATGCATTGTGCTTGTTATTTATTGAATGAAAATGTTTAAACAAAAAGCCCATTACAGAAAAAAAAATCTTAATATCTCTGGGTAAAGATAATTAAGATTGTTTTTTAAAGTATTATGTTGGAATAGACTTAAAAACTATGGGCAACTCAGTCGCACTCCAATTAGTTAGTCTATATCCTGATGGACAAGGTCGCACCATCCAGTTCTCATTGTCACTTTCCATCCCTTCTTTCCCGGTCATGCAAATCACCATATCCTGAATTTGCCCCCTTTTATTCACATGGAATTTTTCAAAAGCTTGCTCGATCATTGTGAGTACATCTTCTGAATTCTTTTCTCCGAATAGAAAACCAGCAGAGCGAAAATTGTGAAGGATTGGTGGGAAAGTCATGGTTCCCATTTAATATCCATACCCGTGAGATGGGCCATCCTCCTTTGTCTGTTCCTTTCAACTTGTTTCCTCCTCTCATCGGCCTTCGAAAGATACCCTAAGCCAAATCGATATTTCTTTCCCACTGCTTCCATTGCTCGGGCCATCCCTTGAAGATATTTCCCAAGACCTTTTCCAACCCTGTAGTCTTTTCCCACTGTGATTCTTACTCGCAGCCTTGTGTTCTTGAACAACCTTGGCTTTGGAATTTTTCGTCCTTCAGCGACGAAAACCGCATTTACGAATTCCAAAGACCAAAAAGAACATTCTACGACATCTTCATTAGGTTCAACATAAGAAGATTCAGTAGATGCAGAGGCTATTATGTCTTCTTCTCCTGATACAGTGATTAAACGACCCTCCATCACAAATTTCAGCTTTTGGTGGAAAGACGAGGGTACAGCCCCTGCTGAATGTATCCATGGCTTTCCCAACAAGCAATTATAGGATGGATTAATATCTATGACCTGGAAGTTCACCGTATAAGTGCATGGGCCTATCTCCAGAGGAACCTCAATAGTTCCCGTTACCTCTCTCCTTGTACTATCAAAAGCCCTGACTACTGTGCAACTCGGTAACATATAAGACATATCAACTGGCAACTTAGATAGGGTTGCCAAGGGCATTACATTTAATGAAGAACCATTATCCAGAAGCACCCTTGGTAGTATATGCCCCTTGCAGGTGGTTGTTATGTGAAGAGCCTTTGTGGACCCAATACCATTGGGTGGTATTTCATCATAACTGAAAAATATATGGTCGTCTGTCGCAATGTTTCCCACCAGCCTGTCTAACTTTTCTACTGATATGTTGTTAGCCACGTATGCATGATTCAACACTCTTAACAGGGCATTTTTGTGTGGCTCTGAGTTTAATAGCAAAGATAAGATGGAGATTCTTGCTGGTTGACGCTGCAATTGCTCAACCACACTATACACACTATGTTTTATGAACTTTAAAAACTTGCAGGCTTCCTTCTTGTTTACCGGCTTCTTTATCTTGTTTACCAGGGCTGATCCTCTCTCTGCTTCTTTTGACAAATCCATATCAATATGGATTCGTTCAACTATTTTCTTCCTCTTGTCCAGTCTTCCGTCTTTTCTTGCTGATCCCTGTTCAACAACCTCAGGGGCATAACATCTTCCACTTCGTGTTAAGTGCCCCACACCTGTAATATCTTGCTGACTTGAAGACCCGGGCATAACCATGCTACAGTCATATTTCCAAGGTGTAGTTTTGTTTTTCCTTGTATGAAAAAGAAGAAGGCAAATCTATGATTAGCTTGGGCGCAATTTTCTCAACAATCGGAGTAGTCTTTTCTGGTTCATCATAATAGATGATCAAAGGTCTTCCTATTCCATAGCCAGCCACATTCTCAATAACCTCTACTTCCTCCTTTGTCTCCTCATAAAACTGGGCCTCTCCCTCATCCATCATCTTTGGACTTTAGCCAGAAAGTCCCCGCAGTCCTGTATGATATGACCTGAACATTTATGGAACGGGTACCAATTCTGCACCCTCTTTGCAACCATTTTTAAACTGTCTGCATCCTCTACCATTCCTGCCTTAACCATCTCGACCCATACTGTTAACATCGGAGTCTTTACTTCTCTAGCATCCCTTTTTAACCTTTTGACTTCCCCTGTCAATACTGCATTTACCCGATTCTCAGCATGATCGGGCAATCGGTTTTCCGCTACATTCGGCCCATGCTTTGACCCAAACTTCACGACTCCGGTATTGATTAAACTTTGGACTTTCTTTTTGAAAGCAATGCAATCCTCCGTTGAATGCCCCTGAATTCCTGCATGATATGCGCAGTTGGTATTTGCATTGTACCATCTTGGTTATGATGGGGTCAAAGGTTTAAGATATACGGGCGCGGCAAGTTGTCCTTGTAGTAGTTTAGGATATAGCTCACTATAAGTGATAGGAATGGGATCAAACTGGGGTTTTTGATCGTTCCTTAGTGAACAATAGTCATTGCGCGCGGGACCTTGAGTGTTTGGGACAATGTTTCGAGGAAGGGTTCTATGTGGTGATATACCAGTTGGGAACGGATGTTGTGGTATATTGGTATAGGGGAATGGATTTTGGGTAAGGTGGTTCACATTGGGGTAGTAAGAATTATACCCCAGGTAAGGTGTATAAGGTGTCATAGGTGCATAAGATGTAGTAGAAGTATAAGGCTTGGGAGGTGTGTATGGTTTAGGAGGTGTATAGGGGTATTGATTAAAACTGACTGCATGTGTCTTCTTCTTCTTTGCAGGAAAAACTTTCTTCGGGGTAGCAGACTCACCCCCTTCCATTTTCTCGTTCTTAATAGCAGACTCTATCATCTCCCCAGATATCACCAAATCTGCAAAGTCCTTGGTGGAACTTCCCACCAATTTATCATAATAAGGTGCTTTCAGGGTATTGATGAAAAACACTGTAGTTTCCTTATTGGTTAAAGGGGGTTGCTCTTGTGTAGCCAGGTGTCCCCATCTCTGAGAATATTCTTTAAAGCTTTCAGTAGCTTTTTTTTCCATGTTTTGGAGAGTTAGACAGTCAGGCACCATTTCTGTCACATGCTTGTACTGTTCCACGAAAGCTTTGGCTAGATCCATCCAGGAACGGATCTTAGAACAGGTAAGCTGGTTATACCACCGAGTTACGGACCCTATCAAGTTATCTTAGAAAATAGTGGATGAGCAATTTTTCATCTTCATCATGTCCGATCATCTTCCGGCAATACATGGTCAAATGCGCTGATGGGTTGGTAGTTCTGTTATATTTTTCAAAGTCTGGTAGTTTGAACTTTGGAGGAATCACCAGACCGTGCACTAAACTCATCTCTTTGGCATCTAGACTACCAAATAGCTCCGCCCCTTCAACTTCCCTCAATCTTTCCTCTAGCAGCTGATACTTTTTCTAGGATTCTGCCATTTCAACCCTCTTCAGCTCAGTCATCTTTGCCCTTTCCTTTTCAACCATTTCTTCAAAGTCTGGAACGTCCACATCAATTGGATCAACCCCAATATTACCCCTTTTAGGACCAAAATTCTATGCTTCGGCCGCTGGTTGGATGTAAATATAGGATGCTGCCCCAGTCGAAAGTTAATTTCCCATAGGCTGGGATGTCTGGCCATTTTTCTGTACCACCTCTGGTCGATCTTCCTGATTTACTGCCCCCATTTCGATAACTGAATTTTCTCCTGGCCACTTCTGCCTCATCATGGTACTCATCATCTCCATGAATTTGGTCATTTGTTCCCTTGACTCCTCTTGAGACTTAGCTAACTGTTCCTGCAATTCTTTTTGAATTCTTTCCATCCTTTCAATTCTAGCAAGCTGATCGTTCTCCATAGCTCTTGCTTGAGATCGAGTATTGTTGGGGTGTCGAAAGTCTAATTCTTTCTGAGTGCGACCAATTGTACCTTTAGTTTTAAAAACCATGGATTAGAAATTATTGACACATTTTTTTATTTTATTTTATAAAAATGAATAAATGAATAAATGACTAAATGTTAATGAATGAACAAATAAGTAAATGACTAAGTGTATCAACCTGAATGACTAATTATAAAGAATAAATGAATGGACAAATAAATAAATGACTAAGTGTATGAACAATTTATAAAGAATAAATGAATGAATGATTATAAATATAAATGAATGAAAAAAAAATATATAAAGGAAAGAACAAATGAATGATGAATGCATTTAAAAGTATTGGCCCCGGGATAATTCCAACCAAACGGTCTTTCATTGATTTCCTGAAACTAAATACATCAAAGAAAATATCACTGCTTAAGACAATCTGATAATCTGTCTATCCTAATTTAAAAATGCTATTACAAAACACTAGTCCTATAGTAACTCCCTCGGATCTTGGACCTTTTTTACTGTCTTCTTTTGATTTCCTTGCTCTTCAATCTGACCCCTACTTGTTCACGGCCTTTTGACATGTCAGCAGAAGCATCACCGTGTAAGCTTTCCTTAGCTTGTTTCTCTAGTTGATTGGCTCGGGCTTCCTCATGCTTTGCTCTCTCTGTCCAATAGTTCTTCTCTTTCTTGAGGTTTTTGACTTCTTGCTCCCATTCCCCGAAAGTCTTGAGAGTCCCCTCGAATCTGAGCTCGAAACGGTACCTCTTGTTCTCCAAGTGTAATTCCTGAAGATCGTTTTTAACAGTGTCCCTTTCTCTCTTGATCTTTTCCTTTTCACTTTCTTGGGCTGATTCCCTATTTTTCATATCCTCAAGCTCTTTTTGCAAACAGGCAATTTCCTTGCTCATTTGGGCCTTTTCTTTTTCGAATTCTGCCCTTGTAATTTCTAACTCCGATGGCGCTTCCTTAGGTGACGAACTCAAGAGTTGAACTTCTTCCCATCTGATGTCAACAACCTATCATTAACCCTCAATTCCCTCCATATCAAGTAATCAGGTGTAACGATGTCGGCATATCTAGCTACCTCCACCCGATGAGTTTCCTTCCATGCTACTACAATCTCTTGTACCTTTCCTGAGTATTCATCTTCTCCATAAGCAAATTCCAAATTACTAAGGTCATGGGTCATAGGAGTAAACTGATGGGATTTCGATTGTCTTAGTACCAGCAGTGGTGCATAGCTCACTCCTCCCCATACTCCCAATAATGGAATAGAAGCTTTATCTCCGCACTTGTACAATGTTGGCATAGGAGCTATCTATAGAGCTCTCCAAATTATCATCTCAACCCTGATATTCCGGAATATGTTGATCCATTGTTCCTCAATCCTATTTCCAAGCCAATCTCTCTTAAGAAATTCACCAATTGGTGCAAAAGACTTCCAATATGAGTGAAGAGGGAAATTCTCCTGTTTACAAAAATGGCTCTGAACCCATATGTAAAGGAGCTGTATACAACCTATAAAATGCCCTTTTCCTTCTCGTCTACAGAAATTCAGTGATCGGATTGTTTCTGCTATAATTGTCGGGGCTGGGTTTATCCTCTGCTCAAGCCTTTCAAAAATATCAAATATCGCCACATCCACATACCCTAATGTCATTGGGAAAATAACTAAACCATAGATAGCCAAAGCAAAAATATTCCTAACTGTCTCCTTACTTGAATGGCTATGGATTAAGGTCTGTAAAATGTCCCATGATATACAGTAGCTTACCCATTTTCGAACAACATGGCTTTCGACCCAATTTCTTTCCACTCCCAGAATTTTAGACACCTTTTTCTTGAAACCCGACATCTTTGTATCCTTCAAATAAATATGGTGGGGAATAACGTTCTCAATATGCAGCAAGGTCGAATATTCCTCTATGGTTGGAGTCATATCCTCTCGGTTGAAGGTAAAACACCGATAAACAGGATTCCAGAATTACACCACAGCCCAGATCACCTCACCACTGACCTTAACCTGAACTAGCAGTGCTATGTCCCCATAAGTCTGAGTGAAGCTTCTTTTTCTGATATGTTCCATTGATTCCATATATCTATCAATTCTCGGAGATCATTTTGCTTGATAGTAAGATAAACCTTGGCTGGCAATGCTGACACATATCCCGTCTTCAAACAATCCCCATTATCCTGCTGACCTTTCTCGACTGTTTCCTAACCTCTAAATGCTTCTCGACCACTGAGACGACCATCCATGAAAGCTCTTTTGGTTGAATAATATCCTGAGACCAATAACCTTCCATGTGGAAAAAATGATGACAATAATGCAAAAAAAAAGTAAAGAAAAAAACAACAAAAAGAAAATGAATTAGTAATGGGAATAAATTCGAATAATACAAAAAACATATAATTTAAAATAATAATTATCCTTGAGGATGCCAACAAAATTTCGGCATTATAACAACCCTGGGACGAAATACCAACACTTATACGTTCATCATTGTCCGATTTTCAAAAATAAACTTATTCGAAAAATAGAATAGAAGGTAAAAGGATTGGAAATATTCCTTCATGTGTTCTTAACTTCGGGATATCTAATTGGAAATCAGGCATGGCTTCGCCTAGGTTTACTATATGAAGGTGAACCGGTTCTAAAAGCCACGAATTGTTCCTCACTGTCGCCGGTGAAGGCAAGTAAGGCACCCCGACAAAAGCGGGTTCAATTCGTTAGAGTCTATTTCCCTAGCCCATGCGGATTGTTAATCACGAAGGCTTAGGTAATTTAGTACTCCGAAAGTGTTTCACTAGCCCATGCGGATTGTTAATCACAAAGGCTTAGTTACTTTGCTTCCACCTAAAAGGACGGAACCCGGGTATAGGATTCATGATATGCAAATGCACGTGTAATGTGTGAGGAGAAATAACAAACTTTTCACCACCTATTCTACATCCCTTATTCTAAATGCCCCAACAAGATTAAACAACATAAGTCATCAATTAATCAATAAATGAATATATGCACCAAAATAACCAGAGAACAATTATAATATGTATACACATGAATATGGACATATTTAAAAGCATTTTATTATTTTTGAAATTATCCTTCTTTTTTTTATAAAAAAATGTGGGAATTAAAATTAAATACCAATTAAACCAACACAACCGAGACTTTGATAACATACAACTAATTTTAGGCCTGACTCTCTAATATGTTCCCAGCGGAGTGGCCAAGCTGTCGCAACATAAAAAATAACAAGTCTCATCGCAAGACTTTATTATTCGTTAAGCGTGACATTAAAAAAAATCGAGAAAAAGTCGACTTAATTCCTCTTGAAAAATGAAGGTTTTAAAAATGACCTTCAAAAAGATATGGAGTCACCACCAATCTTTTTTAGATAGGTGTGATCGGCCACCTATTCTTTGGTTCCCAGGTGTGTAATTTTATTCAGCCTTGTTGTTTGAGTGTCTTCCATTCCCCTTGCCTTTTCCACGTCTAACACCTTTGATATTGGTAGTTGCCTGCAACACTTATTCTTCTTTATCTTGCTGAATTATTTTTTGCTCATGGACCAACAGTGAATTTTGCAACTCATTTATTGAAAGAGTGTTAAGATCTTAGGACTCCTCAATAGAGTAAATAACAAAGTTAAATTTAGGCAACATAGGTCAAAGGATTTTTTCAACAATGGTAACATCCTCAAACGTTTCTCCATGGATCCTCATCTTGTTTGTGATTGCCATCGTTCTGGAAAAATACTTTGAAACTCTCTCCCGGCTTAATACGTAAAGTCTCGAACTCACCACGAAGAGTTTGAAGATGTGCCCGCTTTGCTCTTGTGTTTCCTTGATACTTTTTCTTCATAGAGTCCCAAATCTACTTCGAGCTGTCCTTACAAAGAAATGTTTTCAAGATTGAATGATCAATGACTTGGAAAAGATAATTCTTTACCTTTAAGTCTTTTAACTTCTGTGCTTCAAGATTTGTCTTTTGTGAATTAGTCAAGTTAACACTAGTTATCGGTTCTGTTATGCCACCTTCAATGATCTGCCAGTATTCTTTGGATCTCAAAAAATTCTCCATCAACATGTTCCAATGGTCATAATGACCATTAAAGCGTGGGATTGCAGGTTGAACAAAGTGATATGAAGTCATCTTATATTGCTACTGCAATACACAAGAAAAAGGCTGCTGCTGTAGACTCTATGCTTTTTTACCGAACACTCACTTTGTATCTTTTCTCTTACGATAGCTCTAATACCACTATTGCAAGACAAAAATAAGAATAAAAGATTTCACACAGTGTAAAAGAAATTTTCAAAACTTCATAATGACTTTATTGAATAATATCAATCCTTTGTAAAGGCACTACAACAACTGAAACTCCTAAAAAATAGCCCACGTCATCATTGTGTGAGTTGTACTCAAATAAAGCACTAAGATAATTAAACAACAAAAACAATTTATTCTTAAAGACTAGGACAACAGAAACAGAATGATTTTGATTCCTAAAGATTAGAATAAAAAAAAACCCTCCAATTAATTTAACAAGTGTTTCGTTCAAACAAATAATTGTTAGCATTCAGCAAGCCCGATTAAAACAAGAACCACGTTTTCTTTAATAAAATTCTCTTTAATTTCATCAAAAGAAGCTAAAATTTTCAAAATCCAACTGCAAAACCTTGAGATATCAAATCTATAAAAGAGACAATCCCACCTCTGGAACCAACTACTCTGGCATTTTCTTTTGAAAAAACTTAAAGCTTGTAAAGCAATGTATTATTTTTCTTTCGCCAATTCGCTTCCTGATTCAAGAACTCGAAGCAGATGGTACAAAAGCAACAGCCCTTCAGCGATCAACACTTGTTTACTTGATCCCATTGTTGATATACTCGAAATGGCGGCAACTATCTTCTCTTTCATTTCTAATTTCTAAAGAGCTCCAATCTAGTAAGTGCATGAGCATGGGAACCACCCCTTACGCCATAGCTATCATCACGTTAGTCCATGACTGAGTTCTTCGACTCGTTGGTTTCGATTTGTAACCATGTAACCAAGTTCCTCGACTCGACTTGTACTGCTTCTTTTTGTTTAATGAAGTTGAGGTGGCTCCGTCTTGGAGGACTCTACTTCGAATCAAAATCTCGTTATCTTTAATATGTCGATCTAATTTAGCCAATATGGCATCGATGTTGCTCTGGCTACTGAGTTTTTCCTTGGTCAAATTGGTGCTTTGACATTTTTGGGAAAACGTGACGGCATCGTTCAAGGTGTGGGAAATGAAACGAAGGAGGTCGACAGCGAAAGGGTTAGAGGAAACCCTAAAGGTGAAAAAAATAAAGAGACAAATAAAAGAAATAAAAAATTAGGTTATTAATTTGTAATTATTAAAAAAATTTAAAAATTACACGTGGAAAAAATAATTCTATGTCATAAAATGAGAATAAGTATAAAATTTTAAAAAGCCAAGTCAAAATCCACATCAGAAAGTCAATGGTCATGTTGTCAATTGTAGCGGTTAAATTAATGGGAGTTATTAATTGGACTTGAATCAAGAACTCATTAATGTATGAGGATCGGGTTTTGACAAATTAAAGTAATGAGACTAAATACATCATTTCACTCGAGAACAGAGAGTAATCTTACAATTTGACCTAAATTTTATTTCTCTCATCTTATTATTTGAACTTGAAAATTTTAAGATAGGATCTCAAATTATAACCCACAAAATGCTTTGAAAAAACTTATGAGTTATGCGATAAAATTATAATTGTTCAATGATAAATATAAATTTTATTTATTACCTTACGTAAAATGATAAATTTAGATTTTATCTTGCAACTTATGTTTCATTTTGCTTTATGTACCATTTCTTATAATGTAATTAACATCTAACATCTAACATAATATTAAACTTAGCTACAGATTCGCCATATAGGGACACATGTCTTTGTAAGATACGAAAAGAATATTTTTGTCTTTAAGGATACTTTTTGAGAAATTAAATTTTAGAATTGAAAGACAAAAGGGTATTGTCAAGGGAAGGGTGAAGAGAGAAACATTGGATATAGAAGAGAAAATGATAGATAAAATGAAAATGAGGGGAGAGAAATAGGTGGAGAAAAGGTGAGATAGAAAGGAGTTTGTATTGAAAAAAAAGGAAAAACCAATACCATCAATGATAGATAGAGAAAGTAGATCGAGTTAGATAAAAAGAGATCGACGAGTGAGAGAAAGAAAAGAAAAAAAGGAAAAAAAAGAAGCTATTGAAGTAACCATGTCATTGCCGACAATCGATGAAGAAAGGATTCAAGAAGGTAGTGTGATAGATACAATTAATAATCTAATAGAGATAATTGATAATCTACCTCTTATCTTCACCTATCCAACTACAAGCTAACCTTATCCAACAATCTTATCTTGTAATCTCATATGTATTTCAAATAGGTTAGTAAGTTTAACTTATCACCTCAATCTTAGCTATCTTATATTGTAATCTTATCTTCACCTCAACTAGTTTAGTAGTTTAGCTTATCTTAGATTCTTACCTGACACTTGTATAAATAGGCAACATTGAATACAAAATAAGTATGCCATATCTTTCCTACCTTTTATTTCTTTCTTTATGGTATCTGAGCATTAAACTCCTAGGCCTCCAAAACCTATTTTTTTTACCACTGTCGTCACTTCTCGTTAATATTTCTTTTCCATCCCGTTGACATATCAGTGATGCACCCAAAAGAGTGTATCTTATTTAACCTTGCACTAAAAAGATAAATTGTAAGTATAGTAGTTAGCAAGGGTCGAGTCCTCAGGGATTGGGTTTTAGTTTATAAGTTAATAGTTTAAAACTTAAATTCAAGAACAATAAAAGAAAAGGGGTTTTTGAAGCCAGATTTAAACTAAAGTAAATAATAAGAATAAGATGCAAGGCGGTATAACCAGCCAATAAAAATATATATACTAAATTAGGCGGTATAACCAGCCAATAAAAATATATATACTAAATTAGGCGGTATAACCAGCCAATAAAAATAAAACAAAGTTAATATACAAATTAGGCGGTATAACCAGCCAATAAAAATAAATATAAAAAATAAGCAAACTAAAAGTAAGAAAACAAATAAGTAAGAAGAATCAAATATGAAAAATATGGTTAAGGTTTCATTCTCCACCACTAGACATCATTAAGAATCAATTTCAGATCTATCAATATCAACCAACTATCAAAGTTAACAACCGTAGATAACAACAAGCTCTGTTACCCCAATCTTTCCTTAGTTTGTCGTTAAATAGAACAAGCTCTCTATTTAATCTCTAACCATTAAACAACCTAGAATAAGCTCTCTAAATTCAATTTAATGGCAGCTTTATGATGAGAAAGATAGGTTGATCTAAGCAACAAACACATAAGCTCGGATTGTTCAACTTAGGTTATGTTCCACTTTGCAATTATTGAAAACTTGACCATAATCATTAATCACAAATTGCCACTTATGAATAGGAAATCAAGACAATTACACGGATCAAGACTCCTAAACTAGCAATAGATAATTATCAAGATCTATCTAGTTGTACACCTAAATAAATCTAGACAACATCATGAACAATTCTTGTAGAAGAACATAAGCAACTTTGATAGAAAATAATGATAGATAGAATCTGAAAATCAATCACAAAACATGTCTAGGGCTTTGAAATCACCCTTAACCAAATAGAAGTTTAGCCTAGCATAGGCATTATAAACATAAACATAAAATTAAAGAAAATCTAAGAAGAAAATAAAAGAAAGAAAGAAGAAGAGGAAGAATATTAATTATCCAACCTCTTGCTCTCTCTAAAGAAAAAGAAAACTAGAGAAAAGAAAGAAAACTAGAGAAAAGAAAGAAGAAGAAAACTTAGAGAATTTTATTAAAATGGCTAATATCCTACCTATGTACAATATGATCCTCTACAATCATCCAAGGCCCTCTATTTATACACATTTTGGAAGGCTAAATGACAAGAGACAAGCTTTACAAATTTCAAAGGTAGGTATAATAGGTGGGTGAATTTTTCTAACAATTTTCGTCATATTGTATGACAATTTTGATCAGCCAACTTGACGGTCGATTTCGTCAATGTTGGAGGCCTGATCGGATCACATGGTCTTCTAGAAAAAGGTTCCCCTATCAGTTACGGATCCATAGCCGTTGGAATCAGCTCATTTGCTGATGTGGATAAGCAGATATGGGCAAAATACGAAAACATGTCAGCACAGACGTCATTGCACATCAGCCAACTTGATGGTCGAGTTCGTCAATATTAGAGGCCTGATCTGATCATATGGTCTTCTAGACAAAGGTTCCCGTATCAGTTACGGATCCATATCCATTATAATCAGCTCATTTGCTGATGTGGATAAGCAGATATGGGCAAAATACGAAAACAGGTCAGCACAGACGTCATTGCACATCAGCCAACTTGATGGTCGATTTCGCTAGGGAAAATGACTCCGTTTCAAGAAGTATAAAACATGAAAAAGATAGATATGCCTCTTAGCTTTGCACGGCTACAAATTTCAGCCCTATTGCTTCATTGAAACTCCAGATATAGCTGATATGGCAAAATGTGTCGGAACTGGAACTGAACTGGATTTGCCATTAATTCTAGTAATCTGAAATCACTCAAAGAAACTTGTGAAAATCACCAAATTACATAAAAATATAAAATATCATAAACACAATTAGACTAAACAATAATAACTCGTATTTGACACAAAACAATAATAAAACATAACTAAAAACTATATAATTATACGAGTTATCACACCCCCACACTTAGATTGTTGCTAGTCCCTAGCAACGACTCAATAAAAATAAAATAAGAAAATCTAATCTAATCCACTTTCGTAGGAAATCACGGTGGCACTTAGCATGTGACACAAGCCTTTAAACCCCTAGGTGTCCGTAGTGGACGAGTTTAGTCTCGTGAGGGTTTACTAGAACGATACCCACAAACATTGAAAAACTAAAATATAAATAAACTACATATACTAAAAATATTTATTCCTAATCCTTTCAATACAAATTAGAGACAATCTTTGAACAAGTCTTATAAACTAATCAATAGCTTAAAGAATTTCACAAAAATTCATGCTTGAATGTAAATTGTTTGAGTTAAGCCAATATTAACATAACATATCTCAATCAAAATAGTGCATGTTCAAATTTAATCTCAACTTCTCACATGGGATACCCTCATGATTTTCACTCTTTAAAGTAGTGGTGAAGTGTTTACACTCAATCAATCTCATGAAAACAGTTCTACCATATTCTTGCTTGTCCACCTATTCTCCACTATTTAGATCATACAACTTCATGAATTAAGAGGTCTTTAATCAAGGTTGTAATGGGGCCAAGGGGTTTGTAATGTGGTTGAAGAACAAAAGGATAAAGATATCACAAAGATTCCAAAGAGTTCATAAAGTTTAGAGACATAAAAAGATCATACAAATAAAACTTCTCAAAACTCTTATAAAGCACATAATAACATAGGCTAAATATTCATGTTGAGCCTTTGTACCATTCTAACCAACTTTGTAACATCTTTTTTTTTTTTTACTTTAACTAGAAGTTCAAGAGAAGTTTTTTTTTTTTTTTTTTAATATGGGAATATATTTGACAATGATCCCTTTCTTTTTCTCTTGACTTTTTTCTTTCTTTTCCCCCCACACTTATTTCTTGTTTTTAACCCAAATTTTTAACTAAAAATATCCCTTGTTTTTTTGCAATATGTCTCAAAATATATAATCCATCTTTAGAACAAGGGTAAGGATATAAGTATATTTAGGCTAGGTGTAAGTTGTGGTTACCAATAAAACATCATATTTAATGTAGGCTCAAATTGGCTCACTAGTGGGGATGTTCTCTTAGAACATTAATAATGGATGGCTGTTTGGCTCTGGTTATAATCCTAATGCCTCTATCATATTCATGTTGTCACATGTATCAATATAGTCTCAAACGGTTTAAAGCAAGTTCTAGAGAATCATGTAATCATAAGAACACTCAAGAAAGAAATTAGATTGATATGTATAATGCATCAATCATATAGGCTCAAAAACTCACAATAATGATTATACAAGTCAGATTAAGTCTAAACATGCTTCTTTCTCAATCAACATATCATATTAACATTGGCTCATAAAAAGGTTGACATCAAGCTCAATTCTCATGAAAATCTTCTCACTAATAAATATGTTTTAGACTTATGCAATTCATATCTCATCATAGTATTGAAAAGGAACTAAAACACACTAAAAATAATAATAAAGACTCATTAAAAAAAAAAATTGTAGACAAAAATAAAAGAAATCCTAAATCATTCCCCCCACACTTAATTCTTACATTGTCCTCAATGTAAGTCTATTAACCCAAATGAAAGAATCATGTGTAAGAGAAAAGAACTAATAACATAAGAATAGGAACAACTAAGACTCAAAACAAAACAAAACAAACCCATGCAACCTAAATAATCCTAAAATTCTAAACAAAAATTAACAAGTAAACATAAAAAATAAAAATAAAAACAATAAAAATAATAAAAGAAAAAGGAAAAGAAAGAGAAAGCAAATCTGAATATGAAAGGTTGGCAATTTCTTCTTTAATTGGGCTGCCTTCCCAATTAACACTTGAGTTAGTGTTTTGAATCTAACCAACACCCCTTCTTGGCATTTTAGGCTTGTCAGGCTCATACATGAAATTTCCCAAATTTATGCGTTTGAGAGGAAGCTTTCTTTGCACAACAGTGGATGCATTCTCCATTACAAGTATTATTCCATCATCCTTTGTGGTGCATATGTCATCGAGGAATGGAGCATATTTTGATACTTGTTGAATGACCTCCACAAACAAGTTGTTTAAGGTTTCCGGCATGTGTTGTTCATGTTCTTCCTCCTTGAACTTTGCAAATCTACTAGGAAAAGGTGGAGAAGAAACATTAGTAAAAAGTGAAACCTTAAACGTTACCTCAGGTGCCGAAATACTCTTATTTGGATCTTTGGCTTCATTATCCTCAAGAATAGAATCCATCTCTAATTTTGTTTCATCCTTATCTTGTTCCTCATTCTTCAAGGTCACAATAGTAGCATTCTCCTTTGGGTTAACCATCGTTTGGGCTGGGAGTTCTTCAGATCTTTGTGCTACCCATCCCACCATACTACTAGCCAATTGGCTCATTTGCTTTTCCAAACTCTGGATGCTTGCCCTTGTTTCCTGTTGAAATTGCAAAGAATCAGTAACAAGAGAATAGACAAGATCTTCTAAAGAAGTACCTGAGTTTTGAGTCATATGTGGTGGTTGAAAAAGATCTGGTTCTTGAGACCACGATTAATTGAAGCTAGATGGATGAGTGTAATTGGCATAAGGATCTACTTCTTGGTAATTTTTCGAGTAGCCATAATTAGTATGATCCCACCATCCCTCATGGTAAGTGTTTGAGTAATGATCATACTGTTGGTCTTGGAACACTTGATGGCCTTGACATCCTCCCATGGCCAATTGTTGAACTTGGGAGGTGAGATTGGCTTGTTGATTTTCCATGTTCATGTATGCCACCAACTCTTCAAGTGTTAGATTGCTCAATTCCATCGTTTTTTTTTTTTTTTCAAAATTTGATAAGAAAAACTTGTATGTACAAGAAAATAGAACTAATTA
The DNA here is from genome assembly GCA_030761205.1 of Fremontodendron californicum. Taxonomy (NCBI): domain Eukaryota; kingdom Viridiplantae; phylum Streptophyta; class Magnoliopsida; order Malvales; family Malvaceae; genus Fremontodendron; species Fremontodendron californicum. The sequence goes on from JAULJL010000002.1 coordinate 13,504,903, forward strand.
GAACTGAAAATAAGAATAAACCAAGTAACAAATAAACTAAAGAAAGCAATCCCCGGCAACGGCACCAAAAACTTGATGCACCCAAAAGAGTGTATCTTATTTAACCTTGCACTAAAAAGATAAATTGTAAGTATAGTAGTTAGCAAGGGTCGAGTCCTCAGGGATTGGGTTTTAGTTTATAAGTTAATAGTTTAAAACTTAAATTCAAGAACAATAAAAGAAAAGGGGTTTTTGAAGCCAGATTTAAACTAAAGTAAATAATAAGAATAAGATGCAAGGCGGTATAACCAGCCAATAAAAATATATATACTAAATTAGGCGGTATAACCAGCCAATAAAAATATATATACTAAATTAGGCGGTATAACCAGCCAATAAAAATAAAACAAAGTTAATATACAAATTAGGCGGTATAACCAGCCAATAAAAATAAATATAAAAAATAAGCAAACTAAAAGTAAGAAAACAAATAAGTAAGAAGAATCAAATATGAAAAATATGGTTAAGGTTTCATTCTCCACCACTAGACATCATTAAGAATCAATTTCAGATCTATCAATATCAACCAACTATCAAAGTTAACAACCGTAGATAACAACAAGCTCTGTTACCCCAATCTTTCCTTAGTTTGTCGTTAAATAGAACAAGCTCTCTATTTAATCTCTAACCATTAAACAACCTAGAATAAGCTCTCTAAATTCAATTTAATGGCAGCTTTATGATGAGAAAGATAGGTTGATCTAAGCAACAAACACATAAGCTCGGATTGTTCAACTTAGGTTATGTTCCACTTTGCAATTATTGAAAACTTGACCATAATCATTAATCACAAATTGCCACTTATGAATAGGAAATCAAGACAATTACACGGATCAAGACTCCTAAACTAGCAATAGATAATTATCAAGATCTATCTAGTTGTACACCTAAATAAATCTAGACAACATCATGAACAATTCTTGTAGAAGAACATAAGCAACTTTGATAGAAAATTAATGATAGATAGAATCTGAAAATCAATCACAAAACATGTCTAGGGCTTTGAAATCACCCTTAACCAAATAGAAGTTTAGCCTAGCATAGGCATTATAAACATAAACATAAAATTAAAGAAAATCTAAGAAGAAAATAAAAGAAAGAAAGAAGAAGAGGAAGAATATTAATTATCCAACCTCTTGCTCTCTCTAAAGAAAAAGAAAACTAGAGAAAAGAAAGAAAACTAGAGAAAAGAAAGAAGAAGAAAACTTAGAGAATTTTATTAAAATGGCTAATATCCTACCTATGTACAATATGATCCTCTACAATCATCCAAGGCCCTCTATTTATACACATTTTGGAAGGCTAAATGACAAGAGACAAGCTTTACAAATTTCAAAGGTAGGTATAATAGGTGGGTGAATTTTTCTAACAATTTTCGTCATATTGTATGACAATTTTGATCAGCCAACTTGATGGTCGATTTCGTCAATGTTGGAGGCCTGATCGGATCACATGGTCTTCTAGAAAAAGGTTCCCCTATCAGTTACGGATCCATAGCCGTTGGAATCAGCTCATTTGCTGATGTGGATAAGCAGATATGGGCAAAATACGAAAACATGTCAGCACAGACGTCATTGCACATCAGCCAACTTGATGGTCGAGTTCGTCAATATTAGAGGCCTGATCTGATCATATGGTCTTCTAGACAAAGGTTCCCGTATCAGTTACGGATCCATAGCCATTGGAATCAGCTCATTTGCTGATGTGGATAAGCAGATATGGGCAAAATACGAAAACAGGTCAGCACAGACGTCATTGCACATCAGCCAACTTGATGGTCGATTTCGCTAGGGAAAACGACTCCGTTTCAAGAAGTATAAAACATGAAAAAGATAGATATGCCTCTTAGCTTTGCACGGCTACAAATTTCAGCCCTATTGCTTCATTGAAACTCCAGATATAGCTGATATGGAAAAATGTGTCCGAACTGGAACTGAACTGGATTTGCCATTAATTCTAGTAATCTGAAATCACTCAAAGAAACTTGTGAAAATCACCAAATTACATAAAAATATAAAATATCATAAACACAATTAGACTAAACAATAATAACTCGTATTTGACACAAAACAATAATAAAACATAACTAAAAACTATATAATTATACGAGTTATCAATCAGCCATAAACCATTCCTCCTATAATCGTCCATGGCTGATGATGATACTCACCTTACAATTCCTAATGCACAGAAACCCACCAAACCACTTACTGTTATCAACATCCATAATTTTGTCAAACTCACTTCCATCAATTATCTCTCTTGGAAACTTCAGATGGAAGCAATTCTAATTGGTTATGATCTTCACAAGTTCATTGATGGATCTCATCTTGCGCCCCTCGCTACAACAACAATAAATAATGTCGCCAACCCCAATCGAGCATACCAAACATGGCTTCGTCAGGATAAGCTAATTTTGGGTGCTCTTGTCGGCTCTTTCATGTCGTCTCTCATCCCTCTTATCACTCAATCGCAGGCCTCCCGGGACATCTGGAATGTTCTTGCCAATACCTATGCTCGGCCTTCGCGAGGTCGCATCAAGAAGATCAAGGAACAAATCAAACATGCCAGCAAGGGCTCTCAAACAATTTTAGAGTATATGCAGTTTATTAAAACCCGGGCTAATGAACATGCGGCCCTCGTTAAGCCTATGGATGATGAGGATCTCATTGAGAAAATTCTTGATGGACTCGATGATAACTACAAACCTATTATTGATGTTATCAATGGTCGTGACATGCCAATATCCTTTGATGAACTGCATGAAAAATTAATCAACAAGGAGCTCTCGCTGCATGTCCATCAATCCAACTCCTCCCCACTTCCAGTCTCTGCAAATCCGGCCAATCCTCGATCAAATTCAAGAAACTTCAGCAATGGTGCTCAACGTCCACCATGGACTTCCTCTTTCCAGCCAACGACAGGTCCATCCTCGAACTTCTCCAACGTCGCCATTCAAAATGGTTGACCTCGCCTCGGTCCTACCTGGGTCATTTCTAGTGGTGTTGTGCATAAGGACACACTGTTCCACAGTGTCTTATTTTTCGTCAAATACAACCAATCTTACAACCACCCCTGGCTCCTAGTCGAACTTCTCAATGGCAACCACGCCCTTCGACCCCATGGCAACCACGAGCAAATCTTGCAACCGCCAATACCCCTGATAATTCTACTTGGCTTTTGGATAGTGGCGCATCACACCTTGTTACCACTGACCTAAGTAATCTCTCTGTTCACACTCTTTATGACGGCTCTGACGACATTGTGATTGGAGATGGCATTGGTCTCCTTATTACCCACACCGGTTCAACATCTCTCTTTATACCCTTACACAACTTCTCCTTAAATAATGTTCTTTGTGTTCCTACCATGCAAAAGAATCTTATTTCTATATCTAAGTTCTATCAATCTAATAATACTTCCATTGAATTCTTACCTGCTTCTTTCCTTGTGAAAGATCTTCGCACGGGGGCAACACTTTTGTAGGGTCGAACTAAGGATGGTGTGTACGAGTGGCCGACTTCCTCTGTCGAGTATTCTCCGTTAGTTGCCTTTTCCAGTGCCAATACCACCTCTTCTGAGTGGCATCATAGATTAGGTCCTCCGTCGTCTCCAATTCTTAGGCATATTGCTTCTAATTTTCAGTTAGAATTATCGAGTCTTTAAATGTCAATTTCAATTGTCCTTCTTGTCAATGCAATAAAAGTCATAAGTTACCTTTCTCAATTTCTTCTCTTGTCTCTTCCTCCCCTCTTGATATTATTTTCTTTAATGTGCGGACCTCTCCTATTCATTCTGTTGATGATTTCAAATACTACGTTATTTTTGTCGATCACTTTACGAAGTATATATGGTTTTAACCTCTAAAACAAAAATCACATGTTTTTGATGTATTTGTCCGGTTTAAATCGCTTATAGAAAACTTCTTTGACAAGAGTGTCGCAACATAAAAAATAACAAGTCTCATCGCAAGACTTTATTATTCGTTAAGCATGACATTAAAAAAAATTCGAGGAAAAGTCGACTTAATTCCTATTGAAAAATGAAGGTTTTGAAAATGACCTCGAAAAATATATAGAGTCGCCACCAATCTTTTTTAGCTAGGTGTGATAGGCCAACTATTAAAACCGATTTTATAAAATATTTTAAAATTAATTAAAACATTTTTAAAACCAATTTCAAGTCTGCGTTTTAAACCAGAGAAATCAAAGTAGCGGGTTCGGGACTCGATTACGTGTGGGGAAGGATTAGCACCCCCCACAACGCCCGTATAAAATGGTACCTTATTAATCATGTGTTATCTCAGGTTTCGGTAAAAAGTCGTTTTAAATTTAGTATTTGAAGTTAATTCCCAATTTAAAGAAAAATAATTCCATTTTTAATTGAAAATGATCCGGAATTTATAAATTCAAAATTTTCCTATATTCCCCAACAAACGTGGCAAAATATAAAATTTGCTATTAGTTTGGAAAACTTTCCGAATTATTCTTATTTTAACGAAGATATTTCGTTATTAATGATAATTGATGATATCCTCCCCAGCAAACCCGGCAGAGAATTCATGAATTATTTTTACTCGGGAATATCTTTATTTTATTGAAAATCATTACCTTTTTAAAACATTTTCAAAAATATGAATTTGTATGACATAAATAAAATGACATAGCAAAGTCTAAATAATATAATGCAACCTAAATGGTATGACATAATTTAATTGTCTTAGCATATTCTAAATGAAATGAAATATCCTAAGTTATATGGTATATTCTAAATGAAATGAAATGACTTAGGTAACATGATATATTCTATATGAAATGTAATATCCTAAGTCATATGATATATTCTAAATGAAATAAAATATCCTAAGTGACATAATATATTCTAAATGAAATGAAATGACTCTAGGTAACATAATATATTCTACATGAAATGAAATGACCTAGGAAACATAATATATTCTATATGAAATGAAATAATTTAAATGACATGGCAAATATAAATGATATGGCATATAATCTAAATGACATGAAATATAAAATAATGCTATCATATAATATGCATGAAAATAAAAATAAAAATAATAATGCATGAACATAGTATATGCTAAATAATGTGACAAAAATAACTAAATAAAAAGCATAGGATATCATGAAATATTCAAAACCATATAACAAATAATATAATATCAAAAATTTAAATCAAAGATAATAACACCATCATGAAAATTAAACATAGCAAAAATTACATATTATATAATATACATGAATATGGAAAATGCAATGCATGAGAATGTATTTTTTCCTTTAATTAAGGAAATCCGTATATCTAAAAAGATATCCAGCTACCTTAGGAAAATATATCAAATTAAATATTCTAAAACCAAAATACTTTGTGATTGTTTGAAAACAATTTTGAAAAGCTTAGATTAAAAATAAAAACTTAGCTAAACCCTTTTTAAATGGCTCTAATTTCCTAAGTTTAAAATCTTGGACTTGACCACCTTTAACCCGAGACTTAAAAAATCATTTTTAGAGTTTAAAAAAAGCTTAGAAACTACCCTAAGTCAGTAGCTAAACTTCCTAATCAGCCCCCTCTAAGTAACTTAACCAAAACAGAAAAATGATTTTCCTTCAAATTCAATTCTGACTCCACTGTCCAGTTTTAAACCACGATTTTTACCCTATTTTTAAAATTCAAAAAAATCTAAACAATATACTGGAGACTCAAAACATGTAAAACCACACGGGAAAACATCAGCTTAATTTTTTGATTAAAGATGACTGACCAGAAAAATCGGGATAGTACGAGTACTGGGTAAAAAACTATTTTGCCAAAACACATTCTTTTGCCTTTGATAAAATTATTTAAAAATCAAAGTAAAAATATTAAAGACTCTGTAAATGACTCACAAACAGTAGCTAACACTTTTAAAAATTTATACACAAATTGGCTAAGTAAAAAAAAAAAATCACAAAGGTAGAATAATCAATTTGACAACTTTTTAATTTTCCACAAGTTTACTCAAAAGAGCATGACTTTAAACCATTGATTGGCCTAAGTCATAAGTCAAGTGGCAAGGTCATGAAATGCATGAAAAATTCAGCAAATATGATGCATGAAATGCATGATTTAAAACCTAAATGACATGAAAAATGCATGGCATCAATAAAATGACCTAGACCTAAATGAACTTGCATGGCATTTAATGCAACCTATGTCTAAAATGCATGGCAAACAAACCAATCCTAAACCTAAAATATGCATGGCAATAATAAACACATGGCATGCTTAAACAAAATACTCAACCAAACATCATGAAAATACAAACCTATCAACTAACATAACAAAAATGCACACACAAAGCAAACAAAATGAAATGGCCGAATACCTTTATGTTCAAAACGAGCATGGCATTTTCACAAACACTTGATATACTAACATGCTTAACTAAAGAATAACACTCAAATCATGCAAATATAAAGTAGAGGCATGAAAACCAACAAGCATTTTCACAAACACATGGATTACAAAATATAAAACAAAAACAAACTTAAACATTTTGAAAACAGAAAATCAAAAATGCAAGAATAGTAAAATAAACATGATAATAGACTCAAAAATAGAAATAAGCAAGCAACCACATTAAAACAAGCTTCAAGTTTATGTATTAAAAGAAGATTTAATCAAAACTTATTAAATATCAAGAATAACATGAAATAACAAAGCAAACAGCAACTCTAAAAAAAAACTAGGCTATTCGGCCATATCGAAAAACAAAGGGAAAAATATTTTTCAAGAGCTTTTTACAAGAAAGGATGAAGAAGGAACTTAAAGAAGAACATTAAAAACACTTATTTAAAAAAAAAATCAAAAGAAACTCACCAAAAAATAATAAAACAGCAAATCAAGAATGGAAAACCAAAGAAAGTACAAGAGTTATGGTGCTTAAAGCAACCTTTAGAAGCTATCTTTCAAGCTTTTTTTCTTCTAACTTTCTTTTCTTTTCTAAACTTTTCTTTTTTCTTTTCAACAATGGAGAGAAAATCAGCCAAAACCAAGAGAGAATAGAGAGTGAGTAGTTGAAAAAAAATGAAAGGGAGACCCCTTGTAGAGTGGTCGAAACCCCCCCTCTAGGCTAGGATGTTGTCATTTTTCCATCAACCAATTTTCATCCAAGGGATATTGATCCAAGATGTTTAAAACATGAAATTATCACCCTTAGATTAGGCCATCAGCTATCCACAATTATAGCTGTTCAAAAATCTTAAGCCATTATGTTGACACTCTCCCTCTTCCTGCATTAGTCCATGTGGCTTATTTGCAAAGACTTGATCAAAAAATAACTAACTCTTCATTGTTGGCCTTTTAATTAAAAAATCAAAAACTTCCTACCCATGTTTGGGCCTTGGCCGGCTAGCCCCCCTTCTTCCAACCCATGTTTCATTTTTTTAAAAGGCAAGAAGAGCCCTTTTCGGTTTCTTGGGTAAAATAACCTTTTTGCCCCCCGAGCATATAAATGAATGGAAAACGGACTCCAAATTCAAATTTTATTTTTTCAATACTTTCAAAATAATAAAAAATTGAATTCTGGAAGTTTTCAAAATTTTTCGAGTCCATTTGCTATTTATTTGGATTTTTTCTTCCAAAATTGCCCTTTTATGCCCCCAAACTTTACCATTTTTTAAACGAGCTCCAAATCCAAATTTTTATTCACCAATATATTCCAAATAATTTAAAAGTGTGATCTGGAAGTTTTCATAATTTTTGGAACTCATTTGGTATTTTTCGAGATTTATCTGCTTGAATTACTGAATAGAGGGCCCGAGATTTGGCCATTTTGCAAACAAACTCCGAATCAAGATTTTCTTTAGCCAATATCTTCAAAATAATTTAAAAATGATATTTGCAAATTTTCAGAATTTTTGGAGTTCATTTGCTATTTTTCGGGATTTATCTTCTTAAATTTCTGCATAGGAACCCAGGATTTGGCCATTTTGCAAACGAACTCCGAATCAAGATTTTCTTACGCAATCTCTTAGAAATGATTTAAGAATGAGATTTGCATTTTTTTAGAATTTTTGGAGTTCATTTGCTATTTTTCCCAAATTTTCCAATTTTGCCCTTTTGCCTCCGAAACTCGATTTTGCTCAAAACAAGTCCGATTTTCAGATTTTTTTCAAACTGAGCCTTGGGCTATCCTTTTTTAATCACTCCTCATCCGCTAGGGGCTTTATTCCTACCGAATCGGGCCATTTCTTTTAATTCTTCCCAATTTCACCGAAATCCACCAAAAACCCTAATTCTCGGTTTTCTTCCGGATTGACTTTTCTTTCAGTTTTTCTTTCAAGTGGCTTCTCCATTACTCGTAGTCGGTGCTTATCTTTTATTTGGAACCTTCAATTTTGACCAATTCGATCGTTTAAGCACTTTTCCCCAAATTTCCCGGATTAGGGTTTTTTTTCTACTAAATCTCCATAACCCAACTTCCAAACTCCATATCTTTCGATGTAGACCTCAGATTATCAAAATTCTTTCGCCATTTTTCAATTGAACTTCAAATCTTGATTTTGAAAGTGGGTTGACTTTTTCAGTAGTTGACTTTTTGGGGTTGACTTTCTGGGGTTGACTTTTTCAAGTTTGACTTTTTATGCTCGCCCTCTTAAACTAAGTCTCGGAGTACCACCTGTAGGATGAAAAAAGTCTTTTTACGTTCTGAAACATCAATTTAGGAAGAAAACATACCTGTTTTAGTAGTCCGGACAAAATTAGGTGTCTACAAAGAGGATTAAAACACTCTATTCTGATAATGGGGGGGAATATCAAGCACTTTCATCTTTTCTAGCTACCAATGGCATCTCTCATCTAACTTCACCTCCACACACAACTGAACAACATGGGTATTCTAAACATCGTTATCGTCATATTGTAGAAACATGTATTTCTCTTCTTTCTCATGCATCTATGCCTCTATCTTACTGGTCATATGCATTCTCCACTGCTGTCTATCTCATCAATCGCCTACCTACTCCCACGCTTCATCTTTTGTCACCATATGCCAAACTTTTTGGCACTCCTCCTAACTACTCTAAAGTCCGTAGTTTTGGGTGTCTCTGATATCTGTGGCTCCGACCATACTCCTCCCACAAACTCATTCCTCGTTTATCTCTTTGTGTCTTTCTTGGTTACTTTACCACTCAAAGTGCATATCTATGTCTTGAACCCGCCTCCTTTCGTATATACACATCACGTCATGTAAAATTAGTCGAGTCTATATTCCCCTTCACTTCTCTTTAGTCTCACCTAGATCGTCCTTCGTCTGACACACTCTCTCATTGGTGCTCTTCTGTGTCCTTTCTTCTGGTTACTAACATATCATCCATGGATTCGACGTCTGTTCCCTCTGCAAGCTCTATTCCAGACATCTCCTCCACTGATCCAACCTCTCCTCCCCGACCTATCCTTCCTGCACCTGCCGCGGATCTGGGATCCAATGCTGGCGCTAAACCCACACCCAACCCAACTCCACCACCTACCTCAACCGCCAAACTCCATACATCAACCATACCCTCTTCCACCCCTCCAGCCTCCTCTCCCTGAGTCATTTTCACCCAATCCAAAAACAACATCCACAAGTCTATCAACAAATTAAACCTCATATCTCATCTCACTATATCTGATGACCTTGAACCTACAACAGTGACTCAAGCCATCAAACATCCCAAATGGCGTCAGGCTATGTCTGATGAGTATGATGCTCTTGTTCAGAATGGGACATGGGAACTTGTTCCCTCGGACCCAACACAGAATTTGGTTGGTTGCAAGTGGATTCTCCGCACTAAATATTTGCCGATTGGAGTTATTGACAGGTACAAGGTTCGATTAGTTGCCAAGGGGTTTCATCAGCACCCTAGAATTGATTATCATGACACTTTCAGTTCAGTTGTCAAGCCTACCACTGTTCGTCTCGTTTTCAACCTTGCAGTTAGTCGTGGCTAGTCTCTTTGGCAACTTGATGTCAATAATGTCTTTCTCCAAGGTACTCTCTCTGAGGATGTTTTTATGGCACAACCACAGGGTTTCATGGACTGTGATCATCCTTATCATGTTTGCAAACTACGCAAGGCTATTTATGGTCTCAAGCAAGCTCCTCGTGCCTGGTATCATGAGTTGCGCCAGTTTCTTGTCACCTCTGGCTTCACCAACTCTCATGCAGACTCCTCCCTGTTTGTCTACAACAACGATACTACTTTGATTTATCTTCTGGTCTATGTAGATGACATCATTATTACAAGTGACACTGATGGAGTTGTGCAAACGTTCATCCACCTCCTTTCTCAGCAATTTTCAGTAAAGGATCTTGGACCACTGACTTACTTTCTTGGAGTTGAGGTTGTTCCTCATTCTCAAGGCTTCCTTTTGCCCCAGTGTCGGTATATTTCTGATATGCTTGCTCGCACACGCATGACAGATGCCAAGCCTGTTGCTACGCCTCTTGCCATTGCCCCTATACTCACACTTCATTCTGGCACGACGCTCTTTAATCCCTTTGAGTATCAGACTATTGTTGGTAGTCTCCAGTATTTGTTGCTTACGCTCCTCGACATTGCTTATACGGTGAATAAGTTGTCTCAGTTTATGCATCACCCTACTAGTTAACACTAGAATGCTATCAAGCGATTGTTGCGCTACCTTTGCGGGACTTTAGATCATGGTTTCGTCCTCTATAAGTGCTCTTCTTTGTCTCTCCATGCGTTCTCTGATGCCGATTGGGCAGGTAACAAGGATGACTTCACTTCCACTAGTGCCTATCTTGTTTACCTTGGTCGTAATCCTATCTCTTGGAGTTCTAAGAAGCAGCGCACTGTGTCTCACTGTTGTCAGATTTCACTACGCAAGTGCAAGTATCGCAAACAAGTAATATAATGAGAAGTAGAGTGTCGAACCCGCGAGGAATTGTTATTAAAATAGTTAAGTACTAAAATTAACACAACCTAATCTTATCTAAACAAATAATTAAAGATAGTAATCAAATTTAAAAGAAACTAAAAATAAAAGCAAGTAAATTAAAAAGATTGAATTCAATTTTTATAAAAGCCTAGGATTACAACTTCCCTCAAAACTTCACTTGAATCTCTCTCTACCTCTTCACTTGATTAATGATCCTGAGTTGTTAACCTAGAGTTCTATCTTATTTATAAGCATCTGTCAATGGTCTTATAAAAATACCCTTCTTAACCAATTAACTATATGTTTATGATAATTGAATTAAAGAATAACTTATTAAGCTTAAGCTCTAACAATGGTTACACATGACAAGTAATTATATTTCTACCCTGTCTGCAGATCAATTCATCCTAATAAATGAATATGAAATATATGTCATTCAATCCTTGTCTAACACTAAACTCCCTATGTCTAGTTGTATTTAGGTTAACAAATCAATCTAATTGGTAGCTAAGCAATTAGAAGCATTAAGAACAAGAATGAACAAACAACTCAATAAACCATTAAATCAAGCTAGAGAGAGAAAATAAATTCAAACTATGTGTTGAGTTCCATTGAAATCCTAGTAAAAGAGATTTAGTTCATGATAATTAATGAAAACAAACAATCAAATAGTTTCACCATCATCAACAACACAAGAAAAATAAAGAAGAGAAAAGAAGAAACTAAGAGTTGTCAATTCTTGAGTCTTCAATCTTCCAATCTTCTTTAGAGAATTTGATGGTGGCTATCTTCTTGAGAGAATTTGGTTTCTAGATGTCCAATCCCATCTATTCTGACCTAAAAGATCCTATTTAAAGTGTCCAAGGCTTCCTAGAGTCCCAAACTTCGTGCCCAAGCAACCAGGTAAGTATAGGCTATTTTTTGCTTCTTTTTTTTTTTTAATTTTTTATGTGGGTACTGTTCATAAGTCGGCGTCGCAGCCTGGTGCCGCAGCGCCAACTTTCTGCCTCCCCTAGATCGCGGCCCCAACCTTCTTTTGCTACCTGCAGGTTCTGACGTCTTCTCGAACTTCGTCAGCTATTTTGACTGGGAAACTCTTGTCCGATTTTGACGCGCCTTACACCGTTGAAAAGGTATGAAAGTCAGATTCAAAAGTCAATATGAGAGTTTTCTAATTTGAAGTCTTTAAGATCGAGTTTTTCTTGAAAGAAGCTCCGGAGGTCGAATCTGCCTGCTCATTGGAATGCACCAATTTTTGTCGTTTTGCACCTCGAAGCTCCAGATCTCCTTGGACCTATAAAAACACATAAATAACAACTAAATAACTATTTTAAATATAAAATGGACAATTAAAATAAATATAAAAATATCTAAAACTAATCAAATCCTAATAAAATCCTCAAGGACATAGCCGATTCAAAAGCATAAAAGGTGGCAAAATAACTATATTTTCTAGAGTTTTCACTCGCTCTTCCACTGAGGCTGAATATCGCTCTGTTACAACCACTGCAGCTGAGCTTCGCTAGATCTGCTCTCTTTTCATTGAACTTTGAGTCACTCTCTCACAACAACCAGTGATCTACTGTGATAATATTGATGCTATAAACCTATGCTCAAATCCAGTTTTTCATTCTCGCATGAAGCATGTTGCTTTGGATTACCACTTCATTCGAGAACAAGTTCAAAGTGGCGCTCTTCGGGTAACTCATGTCTCTTCTGCCGATCAGTTGGCCGACGCTCTCACCAAACCACTTCCGTGAACACGTTTTCTCTCCTTGAAGACCAAGATTGGACTCTCCTCTCAGAGCTCCATCTTGCGGGGGTATGATAAAGATAATTAATAATCTAATAGAGATAATTGATAATCTATCTCTTATCTTCACTTATCCAACTACAAGCTAACCTTATCTAGCTATCTTATCTTGTAATCTCATCTGTATTTCAAATAGTTTAGTAAGTTTAACTTATCACCTCAATCTTAGCTATCTTATCTTGTAATCTTATCTTCACCTCAACTAGTTTACTAGTTCAGCTTATTTTAGATTCTCACCTGACACTTGTATAAATAGGCAACATTGAATACAAAGTAGGTATGCCATATCTTTCCTTCTTTTTATTTCTTTCTTTACCGTGTATATACCTAAACAAAACAACTTAAGTTTGGCAAGAAAAAGAAAAAGTCAATACTCTATCATTTTTTGGTGAAAAAAGAAAGAAAGAGTGGGTTGCTAGCCCAACTCAAGCCCTCACTCATCAAACCCAATTGTTGGGCTCTTTTACTTTAACATCTTTAATTAAATCCAAAATTCAAATCCAAATCTAAATTCAAGAAGTGGGTTTTGCTTTTTTATTTGTAATGTATAATTCTTAAACATTTTTTTTTTAATATTGTTATGTAGTTAATTTAAATTCAAGGATATTAGTTAGCATGTTAGTTAAATAAAGTGATAAATAAGAAATAAAATAATGATAAAAAATTAATGTCGGCGAATTTTCCATTCTTGAAAAAAAAAATTTAATTTGATAAAAAAAAATAGTAAACTGAGAGGGTGGAGCGAAATGGGATTAGAGTAGGTTTTTTCAATATAACGATTAGGGATTCATTTGCTTAACTTTTTTTTTTTTTATAAAGTAAATTTGTAAAATATATAATATCTAAACGAGCTCTTCTACATCAATCAAAAATAAATTAACGTTTTATCTTTTATTACATGAGATAAAAATTATAATATTGGATTTAGAAGTGTTCATGAGTAGGAACGAATCAGGTTTGAGCCGAACTTAAGCATGATATATATTAACATTTTACATGTTTGCCCAAGTTTGATTTGACCTGATAATTTGGACCTCAAATTGTACTCAAGTTCGTCCAAATTATTAAATTTTATAGCCAAAGCCCACCCATATAACTTTTTTTCTAAAAAAATAAAAATAAGGTATTTATTGTTTAATCTTGAATATATTTATCTTTTTATTAAATTTTAAAACATTGATTCATTAACATATTATCTAATGTTTACACTACATCTAAAATATAATATTTTTTATATAACATATAAATACAAGAAATAACAAATATTATATAATTGAAAAATAGATCGGACTCGAATCTTGAATATTGGAGCAAACCTAATTATTTTGTCGAAATCTATTTAACGAATTTAATATTTTTACTTAAATCCTCCTAAATATCAAACGGGCTTTCAAATTTGAACAAATAGTCCAATCATTAAACACATCTAATTAAATTATGTAAATATACATATTTTAAATTTCATAACTACTTTCGCAACAAACAAAATGCGGATTCCGTTCTAGTAATGTTGAAAGCTTATTACATTTACAATTTTCGTGTATAGTTTTACGTAACAAGGCTTGAATTTAAGATTTCTATTCAAATCACATCCTATCCTATCCTTATCATTAAGCTAAGATGAAGTGGCTCTCATAATTTGAATATACATTTATCTGTATAAATTAAGCCCTTACAACCAAAGTAACCCAAAAAAAAGTCTTATCTACATATTTTTTATGTAAATTTAATTATAAATATTAATATAAAAATAATATTTTAATATTTTTTTAAATAAAGATATAAGCTTTCGAGCCAACGGTGCTGATCCAGACCTATTAATTAGGAAATTGAAAGGCGTATGATATTTTCAGATGGCTCTTCATAGACAGTTTGAGCTAGCTAGTCGTAGTTGGTTACCTACTTAACGCGCAAGTACAGTTAGACTTAAATCAGGTTTAAGTACTTATATAGTGCTTGTACTGTAGTGAAAAGAATAAATCAGTTCATGTACTATAAAAGTGAGTAATTTAGTTCCTGTACAATTGAAATAGGTGCAAATAAGTAAAATTGATAACGATTTTAATGAAAAACCGTTAAAATGCTGACGTGGACTCGTAAAATCTAACAGATTTAGATATATTTCAAGTCATATTTTATTCCAAGTCATTAATCATGTTAGATTTTATGAGTCCACATCAGTATTTTAACAGTTTTTCATTAACATCGTTATCAATTTTACTTATTTGCACCTATTTCAATTGTACAGTGACTAAATTACTTACTTTTACAGTACAATGACTAAATTATTTTTTTCATTATAGTACATGGACTATGTGGATACTTAAACCCTTAAATCATGAATTTGATAGACAATGTTAACCAAATTTCACGCTTGAATTAGGTATTTATTCATAGCTGGTGGGATCCCAAAATTAAAGAAATGATATAGACATTGATTAGTTTGGCACCACAGTCCTCTATTGATTTAAACAAGAACTGAAATAGCAATTATGGAAATTAATTAATTAAAATTTTATTTTCTTAAAAAATATAATAATGGATCATACAATACCAAAGATTATAAATCAAGTTTCATTTTGAATTGTCAATCAAATCTTGTTTCAATGATATAAGGAAGAGATCGTTAAACTTCTAAGTTTTATGTACAACACCACAACCTGTAATATTATATACACATACATGTAATTTGATAAAAAAAAGAAAAGAAAATATATTTCGATTTTTAGATAGTTATCATGAATTACTAATTAATTAACTACTCATTTTGTACGAAGAAATAAAGTTTTAATTACTCATTCAAGGAAATCCCGGTGAAGCTTTATACGTGATTATGTATACTACAAAAAAAAAGTCATTTACCGACGGTCTAAAATCCGTCAAAAAATACCTTGAAATCCGTCGGTAAAGACCCAAAATACTTTTACCGACGAAAGATATAGATACTTTTACCGACGGTCTAAAATGGTCATTTACTGAGGGACCTTAACCTTGTTCTTGGTTTACTTTCCAAGCTCAGACTATTGGCTCCACTCTCTTTGACATATATCGAGTCTATGCGTAGTGGAGACGAATTGCTTTAGCGTAACTTACTGCTCCCCATGGTCCCAAAACCTGTACCCACGGTTTTCTACATCGGTATAACATTGGTCCATGAGGCATCCATGGCGTCATCCATCTTAGTTGCTTACTAGTCAATGACCGTAGGAATGCTACCCATTCTCTCTCAGATTTGGGTTCTGGGCATTTTCTTTCACAGAATTCTCTAATAGAGGCACTATTCCTTAGGTAAGGTTTGGAGAAAGCAATATTTTCAGACACGAAGTGACTCTTGAGCCATATATGCAGTAGTGGCGCACACCCCAAAAAATGACCCTCCCTTTTTTTGCAGCAAAAGTTTAATGATCTTATTGTTTCAACAACGATTGCCGGCGAGGGATTAGTGTGGTTCTCAACTTGCTCAAAGAAATCTATTACTGCCACCTCAATATGCCCCAAAACCTTAGGAAAAAATACCATCCCATAAATAGCCAAAGCAAAAGCGATGATCCCTTGCTCGTCATTGAGGTGTCCCTCAATAAATTTTCAAAAAAAATCCCAAGGGATGCAGACATGTTCCCTTTTTGTTTCAGATCCAGATCTCCTACTTCTATCCCGATGAGCTTTTTCAACTTCTTACGGAAACCCAATTTTTTCTTTTTGACGTACACCTTATCCGGGAACTGGAGCTCTAACCCAACAAGAATTGAGTACTCCTCTATGGTTGTTGTCAAATCCTCTTTGTTAAAAGCAAAGCACCTATAGGAAGGGTCCCAAAACTGAACGGCTACTCTGATCATTGACTCCTCAATTACCACCGGAATGAGCGAAGCAATCTGGCCATATTTTTCAGAAAATTTCTTCTCTCTTTCCCCATTCATTCGTTCCCAAATATCGGCCAACTCGGTCAAATTATTCTGTGTAAGTTCCAAGTTTATCCTTTCAGATAAACTCGGGACATAGCCTTGTATCAAACAATCCCCTTCTTTTTGTTGCACATTTCTTGCCCATTCTTGCACATCAACAGGTGACTCACACATGACGCTTACAGACGATGACCTAATCTGACATTCAGTGGATTCCATGAGAAATTTACTTGCTGAAAGGTACTTTGAGACTAATACCTCATCATGGAATGCTATATGATGACAATGTAAATTATGTGGAACAACATAAGAGGAAAATTCGTCATTATATTCACACATGAGAGAGTTTAATAATCAAATAAATAAAAAAATGAATTTGGCATTATTTAATTACATAAAATAACAATTATTTTGAGAAAAACCCCTTTTTTTGGAAGAAAAATTCGGTCCTTATCTACAAAGGGCCTAGTTCGGGTGTTCGTTCACCCTAAGGATTGCGAAATAAACCAATGGGACATTTGGGGCGTTCCCGTCATTACCCACTTCATGGTTCAAAATTAAACAAAAGTAGTGAAAGGTAAAAGGCGTTCCTTCATGTGTTCTAATTTCTGGTGACTTTCTAGATATCGGATAGGAAGGACTGGCGTTCTAACATGAGGTTCAGATTCATAATCTAAAGGCCCTCAAATTGTTTCTCACTGTCGCCCGTGAAGGCTAGCAAGGCACCCTGATCCTCACCCATTATAGGCTTCCAACAGAAAGGGTTCAATTCGAGCGAGAAATTTTTCACTAGCCCATGCGGAGATTATTATCTCACGAGAGCGTAGGTACTTTCTTTCTCTAAAAGCATTTCGCTAGCCCATGCGAAGGTTATTACCTCACGAGAGCATAGGTACTTTGCTTTTTCCTAAAGGGATATAGCTCGGGTATAGAGCTTATGTATGAAATGCACGTGTTCGTGTGTGAGAAGTAACAAACAAACCTTTAACTATTTGTTTACGACCCTTTATTCTACACATCCAATAATTATTAGAATCAATAATATAAAAATATAATAATTAAAGGACATAATTAAAAAACATGAATAAATAATTAACAAATATCAAGACATAAATGCAAGCAAAATAAAGATAAAAAAATAATCATAATAATAAATTAATTAATTAATTAATAAATAAATAAAGAAAATAAAAAATAAGAGAATTAAAATTAAAGACCAATTAAATCCATTAAATTGATATTTTAAGATAACACATGATTAATTTGTGGCTTGACTCTCAAAAGTCCCTAGTGGAGCCGCCAAGCTGTCATAACGGTTTTTTTGATCGCCAGACGATTTAAAAAAAACACAAATGGAGTCGTCACCAATCTTTTTTGTTTAGGTGTGATTGGCCACCTAGAAAGCTTATCATTTTTAATACAATTTTAAAATCAATTAAAAAGATAATTTTAGTCTACGAAAATCAAAAGTTCGGGTTCGGAAGTACAGTTACGCGTGGGGAAGGTATAAGCACCCCCACGACGCCTGTTAATAAAACGATACCAATTAATCATGTGTTATCTTAAATCTTGATTTAATGGACTTGACATCGGTATTTAGAACTAATTCTCTTTTTATTTCTTTTTTTTTTAAACATGTTTAATATTTTTTTTAGAATTATTATTTCTTTTTTTTTTGAAAATGAAAGTGAACATAAATTTTTTATCGAGAATACTCATTAAATATTTACAATACTCTTGGTGGTATTTAACGAGATCCTCTCACCTCGGAATATCTTAGGAATCATTACTATGACATCCTTCGAATTCCGTCGTCGGTAATTTACATCCATTTTTTATTTAAATGCGTATGATGCAAATATTTAAATATGGAAACGGTTAAGCATATAAGACATATGATTAAATACATAATTTCACGATTAAACATACGAAGCGTAGCATTTAAAACGCGAGCATGGCAAAATATCAAGCGCGTAAATATTCATTCTTTATTCATTGATCTATTTTGATTATTTTCATTTTCGAAATGAAAACGAATTTTTTGTATTAAGCACATCGCTAAATACTCCCACCACTCGTGGTGATATTTAACGAAATTCTCTCACCTCAGGATATCTTAGGAATCATTACTATGATATCTTTCGAATTCCGTCGTGGGTAATTCACGTTCATTTGATCTTTATGTTTATTTATTAAAATTAATTTCTCACTATAATACTTTAAACTTTCTACAACAAACCCATGTCTTGTGACACTAAAATACTCTACTATATTTAAATAAATGGTGAATACCAATGATAAAATATATAAAAATAGGATGTGACATTTAAAATACAGAATAATTACAAATAATAAAATGTAGTAAATCATGCTACAATATTAAAACACAAATAATATAATATATTAAAATATTTCAATATTGCAATATTTAAAATAACTAATAAACACCAATAATAAAATATATTAAAACATGCTGTAACATTAAAACACAAATAGTATAATATATTATTAAAATATAATACTATATTTAAAATAACTAATAAACACCAATAACAAAATATATTAAAACGTGCTATGACATTAAAATGAACAATACACAAAAATAATAAAATATATTAAGATGTACTACAACGTTTAAAATAAATAATACATAAAAATAAAGAAATACATTAAAACACGCTACAATATTTAAATAAACAAAACACAAAATTAATAAAATATATTATGATAAATAATACACAGCAATAATTAAATATATTAAATTCTACCATAATATTTAGACAAATAATAAATAGAAATTAAAAAAAAAAGACAAATAAATTTTACCTAAACGGATTTGAAGCCTGGCCCAGATCTGATAAGGCTTGGACCCAAGACAGGTGGGTTTGAAAACCCAAAATGGGCTAGTTGGCTTGCAATGGGCCTGTTGGCCCTTTGTTTCTTTGTTTTTTTCTTCTTTTTTCCTTTTTTCTTTTCTTTTTTTTTTCTTTTCTGGCTTGAACCGGGTCAGGCACGCGAAACCTAGGTCAGATCCGGGTCCTTGCGCGGACCCTCTCCCAGCCAAAATGCTGTCGTTTCGGCAGCAGTATATAAACCCATTTATATATGTTTTTTTTTCACTTTTTCTTTTCTCTCTCTCTCTTCAGCCCATCTGCTTTCTCTCTTCTCTCTAGATTCTCAGAAATCGGCCACCACTTTCACCGTCCACCATCGTGCCGAAGCTCCTTTCCGATATGATATCACCCCAAAAACAACCCTTCCCTCCTCCTGTAACCAGATCCGAGACCAGCTTTCCCCGAAACCAATCGAAAAGCCTAGATCTAGAACCCAAAACCCGAACTAAAAGGCCTTTGTTTTTTTTTTTCCTTTTTTTTTTCTTTTTGCTTGTGTTTGTGGGTTTGTGATGGTGGGGTTCGGCCTAGGAGTTTCCGGTGGGGTTTTTTTGGTTGCTGGCTGGTTGTTGATGGCTGCTGGGTTTTGGTGGGGGTCTCGAAAGTGGGGAAGCCAAGAGCCAGTTGTGAGGCTCGGTTGGGTTTTTTTTTTTTTTTTTTTTGCAGAAGTCAAAAAACCAAAAAAAATAAAGATCCTTCCCCTTTCCTTTGCTGCTCCTTTATGGATCCTTTGAAAACAACTTTCCAGAAAGTCCTCTATTTTTTCGGGACTTGGTGGTTTCTTCAAGCAATGGGTGATAGCCAAACAAGGATTGTGTGTGTGTGTGTAGGTTTTGGTGTGTAGGGTGTTGGTAGGGCAGTTTTGAGGTGGCGTGTGTAGGGGGTGGCCTGGGGAAGGGTAGTTGCTGCCAGGGGGAGTGGCTGCCTGGTGGCTAGGATTGTAGGAAGGGGGCTGGCTGCTGCAGGGGGCTAAGGTTCGGGATTGGGCCTGCTAAGGCTGGTGCAGGCTGCAAGGCTTGTTGGGGTTTGGGATTGAGATTGGGCCTGCTAGGCCAGCAGGCCTAGTTGGCCTTGCTGCTTGGCCAGCAAGTTGGGCCAGGCAGTAGGCCTGGTGTCCTGGTTTCCTGCATGGGTCCAGGCCCAAAAATAAAACAATTAAAATTGAATAATAAGTAATAATAATAAATAAACTAATAAATAAATAACAATAAATAAAAAAATGAATTTCGGATTTAATCTGATTGTTACCCGGACAAGATTAGGGCATTACACCCTGCATCTAAAAAGACAAAGTAAAGCAATTTAAACTTAACACTGAAATATGACAAAGGCTAGTACTCACCATTATCAACAGGCAAAATAGAGTTTACTTGACAACCTCTACTCTCCAGCATGTCCTGATTTTATTGAATTGGAATATATTTTTAATTAGCTTACAGCAACAGAACCTTAAGTTCTATACTTTTGAACAACTTATTTCACAAATAATATGAACATATAGGGGAGTTTGTGAGTTTAAGAAACTAGAAATGTGCACCCTTTTAACAAAATATGAGTGCCTTCTGATAGTCAACCACTGCGGGTTCCCAAATAGCTGGAGATGGAAATGGAAAAAAACAAATCAACCCTTTTAACAAAAAAAAAATCGACAAAATGGGTTTTAGACAGGAAGAGTCTATGCAATTTAAACCTACAGATTATTGATCAACACAATAATGCTTGAGAGATGATAATCATAGGTATAGCTTGCATTTATTATATAATCACTAGGTACTACCTATTTGGAAAATTAATCAAATACCTGGTACAAATGATGAGTGCAACAAAATGAAAGGATGGAGGAGGCTGAAAAGCTCATAACTTCTTCCCTGGAGCATGACCACATTGAACCACATATAGGAGCCTGTAAAATTTTAATTGATTAATTCCAATAATTGGTATAAGAAAAGCTGAAGAATTGGATGAAATATATGAATTCTTCAGCAGCTCACCAGATAAGTGTTCTGAACATTTTAGAGTAACCCGTTGACTTTATAAACTGCCCCCAGGTTTCATTACGATCAATGTCTGGGTTGTTCTCAAGTGATTCAAGATAACTACAATACAAGTCGAAATCCCAAAAACATGGAGGAGTATATAGTTAAAGTGGTGATAAAAAGAAACCCAAATCGTGTAAATGTATGAGGGAGACAATGGCTAACCTATTGACATCATTCCCAAACTTGATAATTTCTCTAAGATCTTGCCAATTGAAAGGATTCAACAATTTCTTCTTGTGAGCAAACAGGTTCGAAAAACCATATTGGCTGCACCATTCATAGCAAAGATATAAATCACACAAAAGGATGTAACTTAGAGCAAAGATGCAAGTACTAAAAACATCCAACTATTTTTAAGTTTTCATCAAAGATTTATGTCAACATACAAACCACGTATCATGTATTTTAAGGCAAACTTAAATGAAACTCAAACTGAAGGAACAATTGCTTTAAGGGTCACATTTACCCTTCACTGCCTCATATTCAGTTTATCCTCTATTTATATATATGAGACCAGAAAGCAAGCTAAAACCTCATATCGGTTATTGAATTAGCTACTAATGGCATGCACAATGCATTTCAGAAACTATGAGCAATATCACTGGAGGTAATTTAGTTAGCAGAAGCTGACTGCTTGTAAACAGTATAATTATGTTTGTAAACATTTAGAATTTCACTTTTTTAATAATTGCAAGCCTACGAAGCAATAAGTTGTCTTCTTTCTTCTACCAATGTTTTCATCCTAGAAACAAGTTCTATGAACTACATTTCAACATTATCTAACCACTTCCAAACACCAAAAACTAGAGCTATTGAAACAGAATCAGAAATTTACCTGCCAATTCAAGATACCTACCAATTATTACTATGATGCATAAAATCCTAGAAAACAAATCTTTCTCAATTATTATATCCAAGCAATAATTATTCAAATAGTCGCTTGATTATAAAAAAAAAATAAATATTAGTTAAAACTCCATAAACATCTACTTCTAATAATAGTAAATATCAATTCCTTTGAATTAGCTGATAATAATAAAACAAAAAGGAATCTTTATCGATATAGATTAAATAATCATACCAAAAATTAAAAAAAAAAAACTTTTTAGAGTATTGAGGGTGAATTTCTTTTAAAATTCGCATATTTAAGAAATAAAATAATAAATGATCAGAAAAGGCAAAAAATATAAAATAAAATGTTACGATCCCACATTGGAAAATAAATGACCTTCTTAAGGGGTTTATATGGACCTAGGCTCTCTCACCTCAATAGCTAGCTTTTGAGGTGTGGTTCTTTAAAGGACCATACCAATTGGTATCAGAGCCAGCCCCACCCTTGGTGGGACCAGCACTCGGAGTGGTGGCTCACGGAGTGGTGGCCTGGATCTGAAAAGAGAAAAAAGGGTGCCAGTCATAACCAACACAGCCGTGACCAACGTGACTGTGACCAACGAGGACGTTGGTCTTCCAAGCGTGATGGTTTGTTACGATTCCACATTGGAAAATAAATGACCTTCTTAAGGGGTTTATATGGACCTAGGCTCTCCCACCTCAATAGCTAGCTTTTGAGGTGTGGTTCTCCAAAGGATGGTGGTGAAATGAAAGAGACTGGCATAATTAGAGACAGTGTCAGCTCATTTGCATCCCCTGTGGTGCTTGTGAAGAAGAAGGATGGCTCTTGGAGGTTATGTGTGGATTATAGGCAGTTGAACAAGTTAACTATCAAAGATAAGTTTTCCATACCATTGGTAGAAGAATTGTTGGATGAATTGGCCAATGCTAGTTGGTTCTCCAAGTTGGATTTGAGGTCAGGGTACCATCAAATCAGAATTGAGGAGTCTGATATCCACAAAATGGCATTCAGGACTCACCAAGGTCATTATGAATTCTTGGTGATGCCCTTTGGCCTCACAAATGCACCATCAACCTTCCAAAGTCTTATGAACCACATATTCCAAGCTCATCTTCGAAGATTATTTTTAGTCTTTTTTTATTATATCTTGGTTTATTCCAGCACCTGGGAGGACCATTTGAGGCATCTGCAACAAGTTTTTCAACTCTTATTGCAACATCAGTTATTCGTTAAGCTCACTAAATGTGAATTTGGAGCCACAACCATTGAGTATTTGGGGCATTGTATTAGCAAGAGAGAAGTGGCTATGGATTCTTAGAAGGTTTCTTGTATTGTGGATTGGCCAAGACCACATTGTGTGAAAGAGCTGAGAGGCTTCCTAGGCCTCACAGGTTACTATCGCAGGTTTATAAGAGGATATGGGGCTATAGCCAAACCATTGACTGAGCAATTGAAGAAGGGAGGGTTCTCTTGGAACCATCAAGCTCATGAAGCCTTTGAGAAGCTCAAGCAGGCTATGGTAACAGCTCCAGTATTAGCTTTACCAGATTTCAACAAAATCTTTACTGTTGAGTCAGATGCCTCGAGTATGGGCATTGGGGCAATACTGAGTCAAGAAGGGAGACCAGTGTCTTATTTTAGTAAGTCACTCTCTTAAAGGCATCAAGCACTCTCTATTTATGAGAAAGAGATCCTTGCTATATTGACTGCAATAAAAAAAATGGACTGCTTACTTATTGGGGAGGCACTTCCAGATTAAAATAGATCATAAAAGTCTAAGGTTTCTCTTAGACCAGAAAACTAACACCCCTGCTCAACAGATGTGGGTAGTGAAAATGATGGGGTTTGACTATGAAGTGGTTTTCAGGAAAGGGTCAACCAATTCTGTGGCAGATGCATTGTCTAGGAAACCCCATATGGAATTCTATGCAGTCTCCATGGTAAGTAGTGACATGATGCAAAGAATTCAACACTCATGGCTGCAGGACCCAACCCTCATTCACCTTATCCATAAACTCAAAAACACTATAGGAACTTCATATAAGTACAGTTGGGATGTTGATCAACTGAGGAGAAAGGGGAAACTGGTTATTGGTTCTTATAAACAACTAAAGCTTGATCTGTTGCAATATTTCCATTCTTCTTCCCATGGAGGACACTTAGGAACAGAAGCAACTATGAAGCGTATGGGGGCTGTGGTGTTTTGGAAAGGATTGAAGAAAGATGTGAGGCAATACATCCGAGAATGTAGTACCTGCCAATAGTTCAAGAGTGATAATGCAACTTCTCCGGGATTGTTGCAACCTTTACCTATTCCTGAAAGGGTCTGGTCCGGTATTGCAATGGACTTCATTGAGGGTTTTCCCTATTCAGTGGGAAAAATGGTGATTTATGTGGTGGTAGACAGGTTGAGCAAAGCTGCTCATTTTTTGGCCCTAGCTCATCCTTATACAACCCTCATCGTTGCTTAAGTCTTTTTTGACAATGTCTATAAGCTCCATGGGCTCCCTGGCAGCATTGTCTCTGATAGAGATAAAATTTTCATCAGTGGCAGCAACTTTTTACATTGATGGGCACTCAGTTGAAATTGTCCACAGCCTACCATCCTAAGATTGATGGACAAACTGAGGTGGTTAACAGGGGTCTTGAAGCTAGCTATTGAGGTGGGAGAGCCTAGGTCCATATAAACCCCTTAAGAAGGTCATTTATTTTCCAATGTGGGATCGTAACATAAAATCAAGGAATTTTGACATTTAAAAATACAAAAAATATTAAAAAATTTGTTACCAGACTTTGTTTCTCCGCATCTGAAACATAGAGAAACAAGATAAGCAGAGTTGAGAACAAACATTGATAAGGCAAAATTAATTAAAATTGAAAAAGAAAGAAATAGAAAGGAAGAATATGATAATATATACTAGTACTAGTACCATTCTCTGCGAGTGTATTACACATAATTAATTGCGAAAAAGGAAAGGCAATAAGAGGCGCCTGAAGCATAATTTATCTTCTTCTAGTTGAAGTTGAAGTTGAATGGCCATGCCCATCTTCATCCACTTGCTGAACGTAAATAATGTAACAGTGCAGAATTTAGGAATTTAAAGGGAAAGTATATGAGAAAGGGGGAAAGGAATGAAACAGAGAGAGAGAGAGTTGAGATTACCAAACTGACGACGCCATTCTTTCTAGCTTTGCAGGATTTTATTTTAGTATTTTCCATTTTTTTGGGGAAGAATGGACGAAAATGATAAAAAAAATTTAGGGTAAACTCTTGAAAAAGATGAAATGTTTTTGGGATGAAAATATAACAAGGGGAAAACCGTGAAAGAGATAAAATGAACGGAGGGGATGGAAAAAATAACATAAGGTTGTATTGACAGGTAAATCCATTATTATATCCTAACCATAAAAAAAATTATCCTGTCATTAAAAAAAAGCGTTTTTTTTAGAGGTCTATATTGATGGAATAACAAAATCCGTCAGTATAGCTTACTCCAACACCGACGGCACTTTGTGATCCGTCAGTAAAGGTATACCATATACCGACGGATGTCATATTCGTCAGTATACATTGGATATATAGAGAAGGCCTATAAAATCTGTCAAAGAAACACATTTATACTGACGGATTTTTTCCGTCAGTAAAAGTCTTCGTCAGTATATGGCTTTTTTTTTTTTTGTAATGGTAAGAAAGACTATTAATGGCTAATAGCCAAGCACAAGGGGATGATGAAGAAGAGTTGATCATGTATAGTGAGCTAAATATTGCTTGGACTGAGTGGAGAGATAAGCTAGTACAGGAGATGTTCACTAGTTGTTTGGACTCCAATACTTAAGGATATGTCTTAATTTATATTATTTCTTGTCATTTTTTTTACCTTTATATTTGACACTGATTTTATTATGCATAAATGTGATAATTTTCTTAGTTTTTGTGTGATCATTATTTTCTTATGTGTTGTGTCTTGTTATATACATAAATATTTTTGTTATCTACATCTGTTTACATTATTAGGACTTGCAAATGTCATAATCTAATATGGAGGTAAAGAACAAGAGTAAGGCTAAAAAACAACTAGTTAGAAGGAGGGTTAAAACTTCAGCATGTAAAAGGCAGTGGACTAAAAAAGAGGATGCAATGCTTGTTGAATGCCTACATATCTTAGCAGAAGATCCAAACTGGAAGGGAGACAATGAGACTTTTAGGACAGGATACCTACCCCAGCTTGAAAATTTGTTAGAGACCAAGCTTCCTACAGCATAACTTAAAGTCAATCCACATATTGAGTCTAGGGTAAAGTTACTGAAGAGGCAGTACAATGCCATAAGTGAAATGGTTAATATTGAAAGTGGATTTGGTTGGAACGCAAAAGAAAAGTGTTTAACTGCACCAAAGGATGTTTTCGATGATTGGGTTAAAGTAAGTAGTTGACATTTCAGTCAATTAATTTTCTTGTTCTTTTTTTGTTGCCTATCCATAGTTATAGTTATCAACTCAATTTATTTCATGTTTCACATTTGTTTTGTAGAGTCATCCATCAGCTGGTGGTTTGAAAAACAAATTATTTCCCCATTTTGATGACTTTATCAAAATATTTGGATCGAGAGAGGAACTTGATGGTGAAGAATAGGAGTTTGTAGATGCACCTGATACTAAGCCTGAGGGAGAAAGAGATTTTGAATCGAGAGAGGATATAGGTGTTTCAACTTGTCAAACAGCTGCTGCTCCAACCAAAAGAGCTATGACAAGCAAGAAAAGGTCTCGGAGCATTGATGGATTGAGTGAGCTGCTGGACGAGATAGGAAAGTTTGAGACTACATACCAAGAAGCTACAAAGGAGATTAAGGGTATTTTTTCATTCTTCAAGAAAGAGGTTGAGGGGAATGATAGGAGGATGATTATTTTCACAAAAATCATGCAAATTGAAGGCTTCTCCAAAGATGAAATGCTTACTACAGGGGAATATATTAGCAAAGATACACACAATGTAGATTTTTTCTTTTATTTGCCAAGGAAATTCAAAAGAGATTACATTCTTAAGCAATTAAGTGAATGTAATCCCTATCGACCCTTATTTGACTTCAACTCTTTTGCATATATGTAGCTTCTTTTTCTGCTTAAAGCTTTTATCAAGATGTTAGGCAACTTTTTGTAATTGCATACTCATATTTTAACTTTGTGGCTTATGATTTGAGATGCCATGGATTGAGATATGTAAAAATGTTTATGACCTGCTTCGTAAAACAACTATGCATATGTTAACAGCTCTAGGTCATGTTTACTTTAGCTGGTATGACTCTTTTGTGACAGTTATTAACCAATTATGGTTAAGTGGCTTCTTATTCTTCTAACCTGAAACTATTTTTGGACATATGTTGTAAATTATGTTCTCTTCCAGATTATGTTTGTTGTAGAGCGTTCAGATTATGTATGTTGTTGTAGATTATGTTCTTTTACAATGTATGTCCTAGGTGTTTGTATTTTCTTGTTTCTTATTGTCGTATGACATTAGAATGAAGAAAATAGTTGGTAAAAGAGAAAGATAAAAATTATTTTGTTAGTTCCCTACAGTAGAGTAGGTCTTTAGCGGCATTTTTTAACATTAGCAACGTTTTTTAAATGCGTCGAGAAAAATAGCATCGGGAATTTTAGCGGCAATCAAGATATAAATGCCGCTAATTTAGCAAATTTCGTGGGATATTTACCGGCGTTTATAAACGCCAATGAAATACTTTGGATGGGTGTTGTATGAGGATAATTAGCGATGTTTTCAATCTAGAAACGCTGCTAATTGAATAAATTTAGCAGCATTTATGAGAGAAAAACGCTGCTAATTTAATAAATTTATGAAAGACAAATCCCGCTATTTGAATAAATTTAGCAGCGTTTGTAAGCCACTATTCTATACTAGACCTGCTCATGGGCTGGGCCGCAACCCAAAATTTTTTGAACTTCTTTGCCTAGGCCCAGCCCTGGGAGGGCCCGAATACACTATTCACTATATATAAAAATATATATTTTTTTACTTTTATAATTAAATTAAAAAAATAATATTTTTTTATTATGTGATCCGGGCTGGGCCGACCCGAATCATAAAAATGCTCACCCAGGCCCGGGCAGGGTGGGCTACCTAACCCGTGAGCAGGTCTATTCTGTACTCATTCAGTCCTTTAAATGTCATTAATTTAGCGGCGTTTGTATTCTTGAAACGCCGCTAAATTTCCAAAAACTTTAAAAAAAAAAATTATTTCTTTTATTTAAAATAGTATAATTAATAATAATAGTAAAAAGTATATTTACATTAAACTTTACAATCAACACATAACAGAAATTATAAAAAAATATATATAAAAATTTCCCTAAAATCCCTTAGAATAGTGTATTTTCCTTACAAATTTCCCCACGTAGTTTACTCACAAGAGCATCATATCCCATTTCAGAAACATATCCTAGTCGTATATCTATATTTTGGTACTGGAGGACCTACAGTACCAAGCAACGACAATTCATTTGGTAATGAGACAAAAGTCCCCTCACAACTCTCACTCAGACCTACATTCAGATCCAAATAAAATATATCAATGTTCATATTGTAGTAAGTGTGCACAATCAGTATAGAAAAAGGAATCATCGCATGTACAAAGGTTAATTTCAAAGACAGTATACCATATCCTTGCAAAACATGACAACATGCAATCACTCGCAGGAACTCTTCCACATGAGCAGAAAGAGGTGCTGGTCCAGATAGAATAAGCCACAGATTCTCTCCCAATCCTTGCTTTACTTGAGAAAATTACAAATATGAATGAGATTCAAGTAGTCAATAGATTTAATGCAAAAGCTCATGATAAAATTTAATGCCCGAAAGAATTGAGATAATTCTATTATTGTCTACAAGGAAAAAGATGACCTAGTGTATGGAAATGAATAGAGGGAGAAAACCAACAACGACCTCTAATTTAGGGCCGAATTTGATTTAGAGAGAGGATGGGGATGAAGAGAGAGAGGGAGAGAATGATCGAATTTTTGATTTCGGGAAAGAGGGAGAGGGGCGAAATCTGACTAAAATTAACCAAACATCGGCGTTTCTCTGGACAAATGTCGCTAAATCCCAAGGCAAAACACTGTCTTGAATTTATTTTTTTGACTTGGGGGTTAATGATTCACAAATAGCGTCGGTTTTAGCAGCAAAAGCAGTTATTTTTTTTAATTATTTGTGGCATTTTATACGTGAAACGCTGCTAAATTCAGACAACAAAATCGAATTTGACCTTTTGAAGAAAAAAACCAGTATACTTTGGCGCTCAAGTGTTGAATTTATTTCTTTAATGACGTTTGTCTCAAAAACGCCGCTAAGGTTTTATAATTAGTAGCGTTTACGCTATAAAACGTCGTTATTTTTTCTTATTTAACGGTGTTTCTAATGAGAAACGTTGCTAAACTCAGACAACAAAATTGAATTCAACCTTTTGTAAAAAAAAAAAGGTACACTTTGACGCTCAAGTATTGAATTTATCTTCCTTTACACCTTTTTATCTCAAAAACGTCGCTAAGGTTTTATATTTAGTAGCACTTATAGAATCAAACGCCGCTAAATACACTAACTAAAATGATGCGTTTCTCTTGCTAGAGATTGCGGTAAATTCTTTGGCAAAAGAAAAAGGATCGCGTAATTTGAGAAACATTTAACTGCGTTTCGATTTTTAAACATCGCTAAGGTATTATATATAGCGACGTTTGCAAAATTAAACGCCGCTGATTTAACGTATTTAGCGGTGTTTAACTAGACAAATGCTGTTAAATAAATTGATAAAGCGCTGCGTTTCTTTTGATAGAAATGGCGGGAATTTTTTTGCGATAAAAAAAAAAGAATCGCGTAATTTAAGAAACATTTAACGGCATTTTTTGTTCTAAATGCTGGTAATTGATCTTATTTAGCGGCGTTTTCTTCTGACAACCGCCACTAAATTAATTTTTAGCGGTGTTTGGCATAGAAACGCCACTCCCTTTACAAAAACACAATATGTGACAACCTTTTTAAGTGAAACGCCGCCAGTAAAACATCACTAAAATCCAAAATTATTGTAGTGAGCGTTGTTAGAATATAAATCAAGTGTCAAATGATTTTGTTGGAACCTGCAAGTGATATATCTGTTAGAAAATCGATCATTCTTATGTTGCAGCCATAATGAATCATTTTGTTTTGTATTCTAAAATATTGTTCATTATATAAGAAGGTATTTTAGCTAACCAAACATGATAATCTTGAATGAAATGTAGGTGAGCCAAACGTATGCATGTCAAATTAATAATAATATGTCTTTGATAATCTTATAGAAAGAATCCTCACTACAAACAAATTGCCGTATAGTGACGGTCCAAAAAGCGTTGGTAAAACCCAAAAATCTATCGGTAAAAGTCCTAAAATCCTATACCGACAGTCAAAATGGTTATTCCGACAAAAATTTAAACGACAATAAAACCCTCAACGGTATAGACCTATACCGACGAAAAATACGACCGTCTGAATAGGATGTATAACCTATACCGACGCTTTTGGGCATCACTAATGTTAATACCGTCGGTATAGCCTATGTTGGGTTAGCCCCTTTTTCTTTTACCTATACCGATGGCTCTTTCGTCCGTCGGTATATCTATACCGACGGATTTTGTATCTGTCGGTATAGATACCCTAGATATACATATACTGACAATTTTTTTTCCGCGTCCATTGGTATAGATGAAAATGTAAAATATATAATTAACCTATAACGACGGTTTGTCGTAAATTTACCGACGGTTTACTCCGTCAGTATATTATAAACATTTTTTGTTGTTATATGAATTGTCAGTATAGAGGTTAGAGCGTCGGTAAAAATAAAATTTTATCATATTTTCAATTACTAATACTGATATATTTATAATTTAATTCAACATATTTCATATAAAAAAAACCATCATAAGAAAGTAAAAAATATTTCATAATATTAAAAATAAAATTACAAATAAATTGTCTTAATTATATAACTTTTACAAGCTAAATAGAAGTCGCAAGCTAAAGTCATAATAACTTAAAATTGAAAATTAGCAGTCCAAACACAAAGTAAATAAGCAATCCAAATACATAAAGTGAAATAAGCAATCCAAATCTCATGAATATTCCTATAGAGCAGCATCTGCATAAAATTGACAAATATTATGTTCAAAGTTGCATCTTTAAAACAAAACCAGATATAAAGTCATCTCCAAACTCTAAGAAAATTCAAGTTTACCTGCCAAAGAAGTGTTGGCCAAGATCCACCGTTAAGATAGGACCAAGGGCTGCACAAATCCATTAAACACTCTAGTGTCAATAGATAATACATAGAGACCATATATATGCATGTGTGTGTATACATACACATATACATATATGTAGAGAGAGAGAGAGAGAGAGAGGAGTCTCATAATAAAGGAAAATGGCAATCAACTCGTTGAAACCAAGTGACATCTAATATATCTAACAAGAGTGACACAAAGCCACTTTGTTGTTCATTGGGAAACTTAAAAAACTTCAAACAAATGAACTCACTTGGATCTCAAGGGGATGACCATGAATACCCATCCTTCCATCTATCATGCAGGATCCGTCAGTGACTAATATAGAAGGAAACATATCAAATCCATCAGCAATGCATAGTCACCAGTGATCTTCCCATATACCCTCAACAATATAATCCACCACAATCCTATCAACAATGTCAGACTCGTCAGTTCAATAAACTTAGTCACTTTTATTTGATTTTCTCACTGAGCAAGAACTTTGAAAAGAAAAAAGTCACTTTAGAAGTACAAGAACGTTATGATTGCTAAATTTGAATAGTTCAGCATCCTCATTTCGTAAGACTGGCAAGTTGTAGTAAAAGGTATACAAAATAGCAATAAACTAATCGGAGTCCACCGGTGCAACACGACCAATAGCTGATTCACCAAAATCTGGATCTAGCACTTCCTCAAACTTATTGTCAGCAAGAGGTACAGTTCTAACCTTAAAACTTACCCGCATCAAACCCTGTCCAGGACTATAGCAGTCGACAGTTTTCTCCCAACTCTAGATCAAAAACAACAAAAATTTGTTAAGTTCCAAATGGATAATTTTGCAAGTCTCATCAGCAACCTTCATAGAAAATAGAAAAACACATATCCACCTCTGGATTGTGTGTGGATGTGTCTCAAGCTCCCAACATAAGCAAAAGAGGCATAAAATTGATTACAGTAACTAATAATGCTCAAAGTTTGACAGTGATTAAAAGGAATCTAAAAGCACAATATACCAGCTTTATGGTGAATATGCACATTGCATTCGTTTTTTTTTTTTTCCCTTTTGGTAATATGGTCAAAGATATCTCCATATTTTGCCTGAACCTAATGCGCACTCTCCTGCATAAACCTAACAATTAAAGAAAATAAAAATTAAAAATAATTCAGCAATTGACCTAAATCTGACAATTAAAAAGGAAACAAAAAACAGACAATTAAAGAAAAGTTGAAATGGTAGACCGAAATCTGACAGAAACTGACGTAAAATATGTTTGTCCAAAAACTCTCATAAATTCTTCATGCAAAACAACAGATTTTAAAGTTAAAAAGAAACCCAGGTACCGTAACTTTTTCTTCCTTTTTTAGGGAAGCAATGGAATAATTCTTCAACAGCTAAAAGGTACACAACGGGAGAAATCAGACAGAGAGTCAGCAACTAAATTTTAGCTTAACTATAACACAGCTGTAAAATGCAGAGGAAAAAGAATTGAAGTTAAGATTATAAGCTTTGCACTATTCTTAAGCACCCAACCCTTTGGTAAAAAAATCCATTTGGACATCTCCATTTACTCTCATTTCGAGAACATATATACAATTGAAAATAAATTTAGATTTCAAAAATAGTAGCAGAAAAACAAAGGCAAAGGCAAAGCAAATAATAAACTGAAACAAAAATACAAAGACAATTCTAATTAAGTAGTGAAGGGGAAAAACAAAAAAAGTATCTGATATAATAGGGTTCAAGAGAATGTCATCCAAGACATTGGAAAACACAAGTACCTTGATAAATATATTTCCTCTCCCACTTTTACGGACAGTAGGATCCCTGTTAGAATACATTATCCTAATTGGCTTGCCATTGAGAGGAGTAAAATTCAGCACATCCAACGCCCGTGTGACTGTTATGAACAATAAGACACATAGAAAGGTATCAAAAAATATGAATTAAAAAATATAAATTTCCATTAGGCTGTTCATGCATTCATGCAGGTTGCACTCACCCAATGCAAGTGAAAAGGAGTAGAAGGGGAAAAACTTGATTGGTCAACATACAAGATTGGCAGAAAGAATTGCAAAAAATTGAAGTTTGGCGGTAAGCAAAGATGAGTGATAAAGCCATATGCAATCAGGCAGAAACAATTTGATAACAAATGCATATTTCAATTCTCTTCCCACAACCCCCTACCCCACCACAATGAAAAAGGACATAAGCATATTGCTTTGCAATCATCCAGCTTATCATTAGCTAATAGCTACTAAGAAAACACATGTACATGATAGTGTACCAAATATAAAACAAGTATGGCAACGTAGTAACCAACTGAATGGCTTAAGTTCAAATCATTTCTAACAGCTCGTTCAGTTTATGAAAGACACGGGACAAAACTAAGGATAAGTCTCAGTATTAAACCAAAATGCTTGCTTTCGCGATGTGAGAACTGAATTTTTGCCAATCCTAAATACTCATGTTAACATCATTCTAACTTAGCCATACCAAAACAGCAAGACAACTTTAGAGGAAAAAAATAATACAAATAATCTTAAGTTTAGTGCCAAATATAATTTTACAATTTTATACAATTTTCACAAACTCAATAGCTCTAAAAGTACCTTGTCTGCTTTTGCACTAAGAAATGAAGAATAGGACAGCTCTGAACCTCCAACCTACAAGACAACTCGTAACAACGTCGCATAATTCAAATATACAACTTGATTGAAAGATATAAAATATTTGCTAACTAATAATTCTTCTAAAAATTGATATCCAAAATAAGTCTTAATGGTTAGAGAGCTGAACAAATCTAATTATATTGCAGTCATTATCATATAATTTTGAATTCTTGTTCAAACATAATTATATTTATAATATATTTATTGATCATGTCGAAACTTTATATATATATATATATATATATATATATATATATATATATGCATAACTCAATTATAGGTTAATTAGTATATTCTTAATCTAGTCTAATCTAATCTAGCTTAATTCATATCTACTTCCTATGGCAAATCAAACCCCTTTTAATTTGTCGGAAGCAGGCTATGTTAGATTAACTTTGTTTTGTTTATGTGGAGGGAAAATTTTAATCTACACTACTGTCATT
Organism: Fremontodendron californicum; assembly: GCA_030761205.1. Classification (NCBI taxonomy): domain Eukaryota; kingdom Viridiplantae; phylum Streptophyta; class Magnoliopsida; order Malvales; family Malvaceae; genus Fremontodendron; species Fremontodendron californicum. The sequence goes on from JAULJL010000002.1 coordinate 13,539,804, forward strand.
GTTGGAAGGAAATTAAGAATTGGTACCCAATTTTGATAGAATTTTAATCTACACTACAATAGCATTTTAATTTGTCTGCAGCTGGATATTGATGTTTGTGTTGCAGAAACTAAAGGTTAATGCTACTTAACAAGAAGATGAAGATGCCTATAGCTAGCTAGATGATTAGATGAGAGACTATATATAGCTAGCTAGACTATAGATGAGAGACTAAGCATATACAAAGTTCTCCACTTATAATGCAGCAACAAATGGCTTATAAGTGGTAGACATGATTGCTTTCTTCACCAAGACAGTAAATATTGAAATTGACTTACTAAATAATTCAAATATACAAATAGCCCCAATTTCTAAAATCTATGTCAGGCACAACATCTTTGTCCAAGACCTCACGACATGATTGATAGAAACAAAGTAATAAAATCATGCAAAAATAAAACAGATTCATCAAATTTGAATCTAATTGAAAGCCTTAAAATACAAAACAGATTCAATTTGAATCTAGTGGATTTTGTAGCAATCAAGAGACTAGAAAAAATAGTGGCTGAAGGAGAAAGAGAATTTTATGGCTCGGTTACCACAAATTGAAGACACTTGCAGACAAGACAGCATAGAATCTGACTCCTAAGCTTAAATTTTCATGGATATTACATGAACTCACCCAGAAAAACAAGGGCCAATATTGGGGAAAAACAAACCATGTGTCAGTGTCAAACATCTAAACCTAACACAAAGCAGACGGACGAAAATTGTAGCAGACAGACGAAAGAGAACAGAAAATCGCAGACGGACGAGAAAGAGAATTGAGAACAATTAGCAAATTAGATAAAGAGAACATACCTATGGCCGATGGACGAGCGACGGACAGACGAAAGAAAACATAACACAAAGCGAAAGGGAGAAGCGAAGTGACGAAACAAGAAAAACAAAACCTTAAAAACCATTTGTGCCTATACCGATGGACGAAATAAATGACCCGTTGCTATAGGTTCAATAAATAAAAAATGAAATAAATAAAAAAATAAAGAAAAAAATTAAATTCCCCGCAAATTTTAAATAAATAAATAAAAAACGGGTCATTTGGAAAATATACCGACAGTAAGAAAAAAATCGTTGGTAAAAATTACACCTATACCAACAGTTTTTCATTCACCGTCGGTATATGTATGGATATAGCAACGGTTAATTCGAGCATCGGTATAGGTTATGTATATTCTGACAGTAACAAAAATCCGTCGCTATAGATTCTTTTTACCAATGAATTTATACCGTCAGTATAGGTAAGCGTCAGTATATGACAAATTGTTTATAGTGCCTATTACCAAAAATAATCAAACATTAACAAAACCAAACCCTCTAAAAGTATTGACCAAATTTCCATGCTTACTAATGTAGTATCAGTTCAATAAAACTTATATATAATTAGTACAATTTTAAACTATGAAATAAGAGTATAATTTTTAAGATGATGAAACAAGAAATATGATGTATGCATACGTGATGAAATAAAAATTAGTTGGTGGAAAGATAAATAGAAAAATGAAACTGAAAGGTGCCCTCTCTCTCATATAATTTGAATATATATATATATATATATTATTTTCAAAGAAGATGAAGACTAAGTGAGGGAATTATTAAATTATTGAATGATTAGATTGCATGGTCCACAATTTTAACCGATGTTTTCGTTTCTTGATTGCGATGTTGGGGCCATTGAAGAAGATGTTTTTTCAAGTCAAAAAATAAATAGACAAAGAAAAAGAGAGGAAGTGGCACAGTTCTTTGCATCCTAATTTCTAACTAGATCTCTTTCAGTCAACCAATAAACTCGACAAGTTGCACTTTCTCACAACCCATGTTTACTTTACTACTAGCTTTTTTATTTCTTTTTTGAGATCCAAATTAAAAGCGACATCTCCCAATCTGACAGCTATCTACAGTTCCTCTCTTATTATTATTATACAATAAAAATCAGCGTCTACTCTCATTTTCAAAGTCCAGTTGACCACACGACAAACGAACAAAATAGATTCTATTTAGATGGACAATAAAATTAATTTTGATGAGATTAAAAATAATAGTGATGGTGAGATTAATTATTGTAGTAATAAAATTAAAATCAGTGGTGTGATATGTGTTTGGATGCAAAAACAGCGGTAGTAGTGAGATTAGTTATAGTAAAAAAAAAATAACTATTAAGGGCATTAGATTAAAATGTGTATATATATAATAATTAATTATAAAATATTAAAATTATATTTATGTTAAATAATAAAAAATATATTTATTTTAAATAATAATTAAATTATATTTAGGTCAAAAAAATAAAATTAAAGAATTAAAATAAATAATAAATAATTTAAAAAATTAAATAAAGTTTAAAAAATAATATTTTTTTTTATTACTTATGTAATGTCTTATTTTTAATTAATCAGATAATAATAAAATATATATTTATTAATTTATTATATAATAATAAAATTTATTAATTATATAAAATTAAAATTATTTTATTTTAAATAAAAAATCATAATAAAAATAAATAAATAAAAATTAAATAGTATGTTTAAAAAGGGGCAAAACTGGAAAATGCCCTCAGTTGGAGGGCATTGTTTTCCACCGAACAAAGCTCCAGCACGGTGAAACCATGTTCATCGTGCTGGAGCTTTGTGCTTCAAATGATAAGTGCGGCCCGATTGGAGCCAAAAAGTGTCCTAATCGGACCACGGTTCATTTGCTTCCAAAGGAAGCCTAAGGCTCCTTTGGGACACTGGGTGCTTTTAATTGATGTGCTAAAAGAAGCATCAATAATAACAATAAAATTAGAATGGATCAATTCAATCAATAATCGATAAATTATCTGATTTGATATGATATGTAAAATCATGTATATTTTTAGTCGGTAAAGAATTTGTTTAATCAATAAAAAATTGGATTATCGATTTTTTATTTTTTTAAAAATTTTATTTGTAATTATAAGATTTGAACATTTAATCTTCTAGTTTTAAATTAAATACTATACCATTAAGTCAAATAAATATTTTTATTAATTATATTTAATTAACATAAAAAATATTTTTTAAATATTTTTTATTTTTAATTAAATCGGTCAATCTAATTAATTTATCGATTGGGTAAAAAATCGGAGATCTAATTGACTTAACTTCCTATCCAAAATTTTAAACTTTAGAAGCATAAATCAATCATTTTTTTTTTTTTTTTGAGGGTGGACGAGGTGAGATAAGGAAGAGCTGAGTAGAGCTTTGCTGAAATTTAGTCAAAAAAGTTTAGCTTAATTTATTCGAAATAGAAAATCACCATAATCTGTACTTTCCCTTAGGCTTGAGATCAGTTGTAGTCCCTTCTAATTAAGCTTGAGGTGTTAACTCGAAAAGAACTTAATTTGTAGAATTTTGAAAAGCTTCATATATATATATATATATATATTAATTTGTTGAAACCCAAAAACTATAGTCAGCCAGAATCTTTTGTCTTGGCCTTCTCTGTCTCTTTTTTTTTTTTTGGGTCCAGAAAGCATCTTTGAAATAAATTATTGGATTCTGATTTGTTTTGTGCTCATTGTGCATAGTATGGGATGTTATCCTTTATTTATCAGGTCTTGTTTCTTTGTTATTGTAGATTGAGATGTTTATATATAGTATTTTCAAAATTCATGCACCTAAAAGTCAATTTCTTAGATGAAGACGGTGGCGTTTGGAAGGAGGAGCTCAGCTCATATACGTCATCACAGCTCGTCATAGCGCCTCTTGCTTGTGGTTGTTGAAAGAAAGGGGTGGAAAACGTTCACTTTTTGTTTGTCAATAATCATTGCGTAGAGCTTTTGCATAAACCAAATCTATCATGTGTTATGGAATTATCTGTTTAGTAGCGTTTTTCTCTTCTATTTTTTTTTTTTAGTGAAAACTGAAAACTTAAAAGAGCTGGCTATAATTAAAATATATATATATATATATTTAAACTTAACTTTTCCAACACGGGATACATAAATTTACTCTTGACTAGGAGTGTTTATAGATTGATTCGGATCATAATCGAATTCAAATTATTTTTATTTTGCTTATCCAAGCTCGATTCGAGTCAAACGAGATTCAAAAATCTATTTTATTATTTAAAAAAATATTAAAATATTAAAAATTTATTTTTATATTAATATTTATATATTTTAATTAAATTTAAATAAAAATATTTTTTATTATGTAAACAGTAATCCGAATCGGGTTGAATTGACTCAGATTACTAAAAACCTTATCCAAACCCGATTCAATTCGAGCTTGGTGAATGGCCCGACTCATGAACAGGTCTAGTCATGACTTAAATAATCATTTTTTTTTCATATTTAATAGTTTATATTATCATCTTTATTGATATATAGAATATTTTTAACAACATTGGTATCCAATTATTTCAGGGATAAGATCCTTTTCATTAGTTTTCTTTTGGTTACTTTTCAATACAACTTTAATCACTCTTCATAAATATATATGGATTTTATTTATACTATATATAAAGTATCTGATTGAGTTTGTGTCACGAGTCAAGTGACACTAACTCAGTTAAAAAAATAACTTAAAAACTAAAATAATATTAAAACAATAAAATAAAATTAGGAATGTTTTGATCTTTTAATTTATTTTTATACACATACATATTTTTTTAAAAATGACCCACTCTTAAAAAACTACGATATCTAGTAAAAAAATCTATCTATTTAATTTTTTTGGACAAGATTTTTAGTAATCCAAGTCAATCCGAAATTGAGAATATTTTAGACACATAAATATAATAAAGATCATTTCACTTATATGTTGTCAATTGCTTTTAGGTTAGATACCTTAATTAAATTTTTCATGGTATTAGAATAGGTAATAGCTCCTGTTTATTGGCCTCTTGGAAATAAGTTTGTTATTCCTGCATGCGAAATGCATGTCACACGATAAGCTTATCATCCCTACACATGAAATTCATACTATGTGAAAGATTTGTTATCCTACACATGCATGGGAAAAATATTAAAAGGGTGATAAAAGAAATCACAGATAAATTAAATTAGGGGTGTATCGTCACATGACCGCACAATTTATTATCAAATGATTTTAGATTGGATATTATCTTAAAATTTAACAAATATTGTCATTGATGCAAAGACGATGATAGTTGTAGTAGTGAGGGTTTATAAGGTTTCATAAGATTCTAAACAATGGAATAAAGAAAGTAGGAGACACATATCTAAAGAGATTCCTCTTAAAGTTTGTGCGTGAAATTTAGTGTATGGTGTTTAAGTTTGTATTTTTGTTATGTTTGACAATTGCATGTTACATCCGTTAAGAATATTGACTCAAATCTTAAAAGATTTGATAATATATTTTTCAGATATTTTTTTGATTCATTAAAGATAACGTTTGGTACTCAAGTTTATTTAGTGGGTAAGTTAGTAGGCTTCTAAATAAAAGGAGTATCCATATGGTAAGGTATGGGAGAATTATATTTATATTGATATATATATATATATATATATATCCCATGGTGGGATGTAAATATTAGTAAGATCTAAACTTGAAAGAATCTTTAAGTTTGGAGGCATAAAGGAAATTAGATACAATATCATTATGAAACTAAGAGTGTTCTATTTCATGAAAAAAGGAAAAATATTGTTCATTGAGATACTCCAACAATTACATGGGTGCAATTCCTTCTTAATTCCCTTTCATACAAGAGAATAACTCTATGATTTGAACATGGAGTCTATCCAAATCATCTAAGCCCTACTATATGGAACTCGCACTTTTAATTTACTGTAGGGATATATGCTCCTTTTTCAACATATTAGACTCTTCAACCTCTCATGCACGTTTGAAGTTGCTATGCCAATTCTAGGATAGATGGCCTGCAAAAATAAAATGGCAAAACTATGAGTGTTGAAGGGCAGCTATTGCATGGAATGATGGAAGAAAGATTCATTTGTGACAAAGCTTTTGCACATACTACACACTAAATATAAGTTGATCCAAACTAGGTAACTAATCTATATGTTAAGTAGGTTAGAAATTCTCGGTCTCTTTCTTTCAATCTCAAACAAAAAAAAAAAAAAAAAATCATGAACTAGAAACACTAACTATATTGCACCCTTAGATATAAACCTATTAATGAAGTTGATTTACTTATATATTAAAAGATTAAAAAGAATAGAAGAACAACATATTGATTAATGAGCAAAAGCCAATTAAACTGTGCTAAGAAGGATCATTTGATGGCTAAAATTACATCAAGCTAAACACCTTATCCCCCAAAAAACAGTTGGAAAAGGAAATTAAGGCAGCGTGAATGATCTCAAACTGAGACAATTACAGAGTTTGATGTATTGTAGTATATTTGGCAACCTCACTAGCTAGTATCCTGAAGTTATTAGTTCTTAAATGTATATTCCTCCATAAAATGATATGTTTTTAAACTATTTGAGATTATTTAATCAAACTTTTTAACCTAGTCTTTGTAAACACATTAACATAAGATGTAATTTATAATAAAATTAAATATGGTTATAATTGTTTTTGAGGGATATGATTATTGAATTATTTTAAACAAAAAAAAAATTTAGTACCTGAGAAAGAATTGTATAGATTGCCCTATCTCCTGCATAATGGCAAGTTGCACTTATAATTTCAGCTCCTTCTTCTTGAAGAATACTGATAAAATCAGATAATGCAAACTCCATATCCAACCCTGTGATTAAATGAACTTCCAAATTGGAGCCCAAATCTCTTATATTAAGAACTGAGGGTATCATTTTGCTTCTCATTGAATAATCTGGGCCACGCTTGTCTTCCAATTGCACCTTCATTTGCTTGTATTTCTCCAAATTCTGTTGCAGCTGCTTGACATGTGCGGTAGCTTGGTCCACCAGCTCTGGCACCGACATCTATAACATGAACCGATTCTTTTAACTTCAAGATTCATGCAAAAATCGAATAAATTGGGATCATAATTCGAATCATGGAATTAGAATTAAAGATATATAGAGTACCTTCCTTGGTTGAGGGGGAAGGAGAGCAAAGAGCTTGGAAGAGAGCGATTTCATGTGCCGCCTTCGCTCTCTCTCGATTAAACATCGATTGATTCTTGATGATAAACCCCCATTCTCCATGACTTAATTACTCTTAACCTCTTAAGTCTTCTACTTTTATATAGAGAAATAAAGCCGGAGATCAATGATGAAGACATCTATATATATAGCTTGGGAATATTCTAGAGGTTCATAGATATTTTTTTTCCCCTCCTGATTTTGCGAAAGCGAAATGAAACGACACCAAGGACTTGAAAGTAACATCGGGCCACTGTGTCTTGAAATAGGCTGCATAATGCATCTTTCCTTCTCAGGTTTTTTAGTGTCGATGTTCAATATTGGTATATTGAATTATACCGACATTTTCTTATCATACTATTTAAGGTGTTATTTTTTTAGAAAATATAATTATGGGATTAAGGTCAAATTTATAATTGTTTTTTGAATCAATATTGAAATTTATCACTATACATCAAATTGGTTGAATTTTGTCATTATATTTTTTATTTTGTTGATTTTTTACATAAAGTAATGAAATTGCATTACAAAATTGAAAATATAATAATAAAAATTTTCATTTATATTAGTAGAATATTTCATAAAATATTCCAATTATATATTTTTTTTCTAAAAATCAATAAAATTAAAAGTACAATGATAAATCAATAAAATTTAAATATAATGGTAAAATTCAATACTAAATCATAGTATAATGGTAAAATTTACCTAAATTCCTTTTCTTTTTTTCATTTAGTGTATTTTTTTGCCAAATTAAACATCAAACAATGCATTAATTGCTAATATATTTAATAAATGATACATTAACCGGTGTTAATATAGGTGTTAGCTAGAAGCTGTCGATCCTGTCCAGCTCGATAGGCTCGACCCGTATTGAGTTAGGTCTGGACAAAATTTTTTGTAATTCGGATCGAGCCGGCCAGCCTGAATTATTTATTAAATAAAAAATAATTTTATTTAAATTTAATTATAAAATATATAATAATATGAAATATTTTTTTAATTTTTTAATAATTTATTAATAGTAAAACGGGTTTACAATTTGGCTCGAGTCCAGCCTGAAAAGGGTTTGGGCAAGGGGAAAAAAATTCCTGACTTGTGGCCCGGCCTATGAGACAGGTTTAGTGTTGGCTAAAATTGTTCTTTAAAATATTTAATTTTTCTAAAACTATTCTATTTTAGAATATGATTTTTTTTAGAATAAAAAAAAGGAGTGAAGAATCAAAACTTGTGTAAGGAGTTTGCAGTTTAGCAACAGAAACTTGTATATAACATTGCAAACTATAATTTCTAGTATATAATAATAAAAGGTCTTATACTGCATTTTTGTATTTCCCCTGTCCCAATTAATTTGTTACAGTTGATTTTTTTTATCAATTTTTTTAAACTTCGACTTCTATTAATAAATCAAAATATTTTAATTAATATATTTTATTAGGTTTGGATAGAGATTTTTTCACTTCGGGTCGTGTCGATCTGGCCTAGTCCGAATTACTATTTATGTAATAAAAATTATTTTTATTTAAATTTAATTATAAAATATATAAATATTATTATAAAATTGAATTTTTTAATATTTTTAATATTATTTAAACAGTTAAATGTGCTTGTAGGTCGGCTCGAGCCCTTCCAAGGTCGGATTTGGATAAAAAAAATTTCAATCATGACCCGGCCCAATTCATGAGTAGATATAATGAGATCATCGATCCTTAATCATACACAGAAAAATGTCAGATTATTTATTAAATCAAATCAGATTTGATTGAATTTTGTTTCTCCATAGTCGTAAACAGGATTAAATTTTTTTTGAAGAGGTAGAATTTGACTATTGAAGGCGAAGTGATGAAGCTAGCGTCTCCAATAATGACCCACCACGAAGTGACCTTGTGACGAAGCAAGGTGATGAGAGAGGAGTTGAATGTTGAATAGGAATAACATCAAACAAATAAAAAGTACATAAATTTTTTTTTTTTTTAAAAAAAATTTGGTAATTTACTTTTTTTAGTTTAGTGAGAGATAGAGAGAGAGAGCACAGGGGAAGATAAATAGCACTTTCAAAGAACAGTATTGCTATTTATGTCAACTACCAAGACAATGCTTTACATGAATCAACATGTAGGGTCAAAAATGATAGTAATAATCAGTGAACTTAATACTCTTTCGGTCATAATTATTGGTCACATCTTGACCAAAGATGCCTTTTTTTTCGGAGATAAAAATAAAAAATAAAAAAATAATATGGGAAAACTTTTCTTGAGCTGCATGTGCAAAAATGTTGAATTTTACAAATATGAAGTAGCAGTAAATCTGATAATTTGTGTATAATTTTATACTTTGTGTTTTTTATATTAAGTAAATAAAAATATAATATAAATTATTAAATAAGTCAAAATTTTAAACCCATTTGATAAAACGTATTGTGTTAATCGTATTTAAACGTATCATATTGTATTTATTATATTATTTTTATATTTATATCGTATTTTCGTATTATATTTAAAATTATCAAATTTAAGTAATAGTATAACTCAACCTAATAGTAACATTATTGTAAATAAGATTATTGCCTATTTTTAAAGCAGGAAAGCTCAAGTTACAATTTACAAAGTTTTTTCTCCTCAAACCATGGGAGTTTTTTTTTTTTTTATGAAGACCAAAATTACCTAGAAAAAACAAAGCATTGTCCATTCACCTGATAATTCGTATATTTATATCGTGTTCATATATTTTCATATATCATAATCGTATTTAAAATATTATATATTTATATAAATTTTGATACGTTAATAATTCGTATTATATAAATTTTGACACATTTGTATATTCGTATTTTGTCATGTTTTAATTATTTTCTCATGTTATATTTATATCATATAATCATATTGTATTCAAAATTACTAAATTTAATTACCCATATCATCAGGCTAATAACAAATAATCCCTGGAAAATTAGCTGATAAAGTTTTCAACTATGTAAAGTTTCTTGGCCAAAGAAAAATGAGAGAGTTCATCAATGTACTTGGACAATTATGAATATACCTAAAAACACCAAATATATACTTTGGGTGTTCTAGGTAAGCTCCTTAGGTTAAAATAGGTTCTATTACATATAAACATGACAAAATTATATATAAACATGATAAATTACGTAATGATCATGTTTATATGTAAATTTTTTTTATATATAAATATGACAAATTACATATATACATGACAAATTACATATAAACATGACAAATATATCATGTATTTATGTAATTTTTTACATATATAATTTGTTTTACTTATAAATATGATACAAATTATATAAAAACATAACAAATTACGTATATAATAAAACCTATAAAAAACTCATTTTAGAGTTTTACTTATAATTTTTCCAATTGTTGCAGTATTCATGGTTCCATAAAGAGGATTTGAAAATTCCTAGGACGAAAGCTAATCAATAGGTATCTCAAGATCTGATACCCTAGTGTTTAGCAGCTGACTTAAACCACAGTTGTGGGTAGATTTTTAGTTCTCTGTTTTCCAAGATCCAATTAACGGGAATCTATAAACATTAATTAAAAATTATTTAATTATTATTTTTTTAAAATATATTTAATTTTTTTAATTCAGAAAAAATTAATATATTAATTAAAAAAATTCAATAAATATCAACTTAATCAATATCACTAAACACTAATTAATATTTTTCATTTTCCAAAAATAACTATGTTTCTCAATATAGGTTTGATTTTTTTTTTCTCAACACTTGGAAGATCCTTCTATTATAATGGAAATTGTAAATTAGTCCTTCTACTTAAATTATGAGTAATTTAATCTTTATACTTTTGAATTAGAAAAAAAAAACGTAAAATAGATAACGAAAGTAATGTCAACCGTTAAATTGATGACGTGGCACACTAACGTAGATTTTTAAAATAATTTTTTGGCTGGCGTGGAAATTTTTTATTTAAGAGAATTTTTCGGTTATTGATTGTAATTTTAGGGTCAAAGAATCATTGGAGTCCTTGTACTATAACAAGAGGTATAAATTAGTCTTTCTAATCTCATACTATATGTAATTTAATCCATATACTTTTGAATTTAAAGCAAACAAATAAAATAAATAACGGAGGTTACGATAGTTGTTTAAATGCGCTGACATCTAGCATTTTGCTGATGTGGCATTGTCAAAATGATGACATGGATTTAAAAAATTGATTTTTTCTTATGTGAAAATTTAAATTTATTTTTTAAACAAAAATTTTGAAACTTCATATACTAACATTTAATTTTTTTAATTTTAAATATATAAAAATCTTAATTTTACATTTTTTTGCTAATGTAAAATTTTAAATTTTATTTTTGTGACACATAGCATTTTGTCCATGTGTCACCAATTTATTATATTGTAGATTATCAATTGAGTTTAAAATTAGTTTTTATAGAGTTTTTTCTTATTGATAGATTGTTTGGTTAGTGAGAAAGCTAAGAAAAATGTAAGAAAAATTGTGTTTCGAAGTGCTTTTGGTATTAGTAAGAGTAAGTAAATTCAAATAAATTTTTTGGCATTGGAAAAATAATTCTAACACTGTTAAGACCAATTTTTGGTGTGCAATAACTTGATGAACATAAATTAGCGAACAGAAGAAGAATAAGGTAAGAAATAAGAAGAAAAGAAGAAATAAAATAATGTAAAATTAGAATTTTTATTTTAATTTTTAAAATTAAAAAAATTAAAAGCTAGTATATGGAGTTTCAAATTTTGTTTAAAAAATCAATTTAAAATTTCACATAAGAAAAAAAATCAATTTTTAAATCCACATCATCAATTTGATGAGATCACATCAGCAAAATGTTAGATGTTAGTGCATTTAAATGACTGTTGTAACCTCTGTTATTTATTTTACTTTTTTGCTTTCAATTTAAAAATACAAAGATTAAATTACAAGGATTAGAAAGACTAATTTACATTTTTGCTATAATACAGGGACTCCCATAGTGCTTTGACCCTAAAATTACAATCAATAATATGGTGACATATAAACAAAATATCATGTGTCATCGAAAAATTATCCTTAAAAAATATTTTAAAAATCTATTTTAAAAATTATTTTAAAATTATTTTAAAAATCTATGTCAGCACGTTATGTCATCAATTTGATGATGGGCATTACTTTCGTTATCTATTTTATTTTTTACTTCAAATTCAAAAGTATAAAATAAAGTTATTCATAATTTTATAGAAATTAATTTATTTTTTTCACTGTAATAGAAAGACCTCTTACGTCTCAAATACTTTGACTAACAAATTACGAAGTGTTCAATGTAAAGAGAATTGATATATCACTTTCTGCTTTTCTCATAAAAAAAAAATCTTATGAAAAAAGTAAATAACTTTTTTATAGTTTAGGTAAATTAAATCATAGTATTAGTATCATCTTATTAATATATAATAGATTTTTTTTTTTTTTTATATAAAAGATAGCTTCATTTAAAAAACCAGCTAAGTCAAAAACAAAAGGTTGAAGGTCCTCTGGCTCCAGCAGAGTAAACCACCACTCTGGCCGGGCAGAGATAGCTTCCTTAATTACTTTGAGTTGGTCATAAATATACCCAAAATCATGAGTGTCGCAACCTAAAAAATAATAATAGGTCTCATCGCGAGATATTATTTGTTAGGTGTGACATTGGGGTAACAAAAGAAAAGACGACTTAATATCTCTTAAAATAAAATGAGGGTTTTAAAACAATCTTGAAAAAAAAAATGGAGTCGTCACCAATCTTTTTTGGCTAAGTGTGATCGACCACCTATTAAAATCGATTTTATAAAATATTTTAAAATTAATTAAAATATTTTTTAAAACCAATTTCAAAGTCTGCGCTTTTAGACCAGAGAAAACAAAAAAAAAAGGGTTCGGGAGTCGGTTACGTGCGGGGAAGGATTAGCACCCCCACAACGCCCGTATAAAACGGTACCTTATTAATCATGTGTTATCTTGAGTTTCGGTAAAAAGTCGGTTTTGAAATTAGCATTTTAAAATAATTACCATATTAAAGAAAAATAATCCCATTTTTAGTCAAAAATGATCCTCAATTTATTAACTTAAAATTTTCCTATATTCTCCGGCAAACCCGGCAAAATATAGAAATTTTTATTTATTTAGAAAATCTCTGAATCACTCTCATTTTAAAAAAAAAAGATATTCCGTTGTTAATGATAATTGATGATATTCTCCCCAGCAAATGATGGAGACTCAATTAAGAGTTGTAAACCCAAGTGCAGGTTATGTTCAAGTAATAAATTCTCGGGTGTCCGAGGTCGAACCACAGGGAAGCGTACTAGTAAGTATAAGTTTATAAATATATATGAAAAAGAAAATAAACAAGATATTAGGGAATCAATAACAAAGAAAGTAAGCAAGATATTAGAGAACAAAATAAACAAAATAACATAAAAGCAATTAAACAAGATATAAAAAACAATAAGAAAGGATGTTGAGGTTAGAGAATCCACTCTTGGTGTTATGCTAAGATTAATCTTGTTTTATTACACAATTGAAATCCACACATAAGGGAGGTTCCAATCGGAAGGTTTAGCAATTCAGTCCAACGTCCACAGCATATGATATTATGTTCATTTGGTGTCCTCAAAACTCATAAAAAGAGTCCAAGCATTCCTTATGCCAAGGTATATGTCTACAACAAATCAAGGTTATGAAACCAAGCATTTACTGTGCCATTTTCATTGTCAATAATGAATCAAGATCTCTACTTTGCAAGTTTGATTTTAAATCAAAAGAAAATATTATCTATACTAGTGTTTATAAATGATGATTCATTTTAGCTCATGTTTAAGAGACTAACCTTAGCATTTACCAAGAGCTTCACCTCATCACCTCAACAATATGATTAGCAACACATACTAAAAATGAAAAGAAATATAAGAAGCATAAGTAAATAAAGAAAAAGAAAACTAGAGAAAGGAAAAAAGAAGAAAACTTAGAGAATTTTATTACAATGGCTAATATCCTACCAATGTATAATGTATCCTAATACTCATCCAAGGCCCTCTATTTATACACATTTTGGAGAGCTAAATGACAAGAGACAAGCTTTATAAATTTCAAAGGTAGGTATAATAGGTGGGTGCATTTTTCTAACAATTTTCGTCTTATTGTATGACAATTCTGATCAGCCAGCTTGATGATCGATTTTGTCAATGTTGGAGGCTCGATCTGATCAAATGGTCTTCTAGAAAAATATACCCCTATCCGTTACTGATCCATAGCCATTAGAATCGAATCATTTTCTCATGTGGATCGGAAGATATGGTCAAAATACCAAAACAGGTCAACACAGACGTCATTGCACATCAGCCAACTTGATGGTTGATTTCGGTAGGGAAAACGACTCCGTTTCAAGAAGTGTAAAACATGAAAAAGATAGATATGCCTCTTAACTTTGCACTGTCAAAATTTCAGCCTTAATGCTTCAGTGAAACTCCAGATATAGCTGATATGGCAAAAGGTGTCGGAACTGGAACTGAACTGGATTTGCCCTTAATTGTTGATTTAACCTAGTAATCTGAAATCACTCAAAGAAACTCATGAAAAACACCAAATTACATAAAAATATAAAATATCATAAACACAATTAGACTAAGCAATAATAACTCGTATTTGACACAAAACAATAATAAAACATAACTAAAAACTATATAATTATACGAGTTATCACACCCCCACACTTAGATTGTTGCTAGTCCCTAGCAACGACTCAATAAAAATAAAATAAGAAAATCTAATCTAATCCATTTTCGTAGGAAATCACAGTGGCACTTAGCATGTGACACAAGCCTTTAAACCCCTAGGTGTCCCTAGTGGACGAGTTTAGTCTCGTGAGGGTTTACTAGGACGATACCCACAAACATTGAAGACATAAGAAAAACTAAAAATAATAATTATAACTAATCCTTCCAATATAAATTAGAGATAATCATTGGACAAGTCTTAAAAACTAATCAATAGCTTAAAGAAATTCACAAAAAATCTTGCTTGAATGTAAATAAATGAGTTAAGCCAATATTAACATAACATATTTCAATCAAAATAGTGCATATTCAACTTAATCTCAACCTCTCACATGGGATACTCTCATGATTTTCACTCTTTAAAGTAGTGGTAAAGTGTTTACACTCAATCAATCTCATGAAAACACTTCTACCATATGCTTGCTTGTCCACCTATTCTCCACTATTTAGATCATACAACTTCATAAATCAAGAGGTCTTTATTCAAGGTTGTAATGGGGCCAAAGGGTTATAATGTGGTTAAAGAACAAAAGGATAAAGATATCACAAAGGTTCCAAAGAGTTCATAGAGTTTAGAGACATAATAAGATCATACAAATAAATTTCTCAAAACTCTTTACAAGTACATAGTCACATAGGCTAAATATTCATGTTGAGCCTTTGCATCATTCTAACCAACTTTGTAACATCTTTTTCTTTACTTTAACTAGAAGTTCAAGAGAAGATTTTTTTTTTTTTTTTTGAATATGGGAATGTATTTAACAATGATCCCTTTCTTTTTCTCTTGACTTTTTCTTTTCTTCCCCCACACTTATCTTTTGTTTCTAACCCAAATTTTCAACTAAAAATATCCCTTGTTTTTTTGCAATATGTCTCAAAATATATAATCCATCTTTAGAACAAGGGTAAGGATATAAGTATATTTAGGCTAGGTGTAAGTTGTGGTTACCAATAAAACAGCATATTTAATGTAGGCTCAAATTGGCTCACTAGTGGGGATGTTCTCTTAGAACATTAATAATGGATGGCTGTTTGGCTCTGGTTATAATCCTAATGCCTCTATCATATTCATGTTGTCACATGTATCAATATAGTCTCAAACGGTTTAAAGCAAGTTCTAGAGAATCATGTAATCATAAGAGCACTCAAGAAAGAAATTAGATTGATTTGTATAATGCATCAATCATTATAGACTCAAAAACTCACAAGGATGATTATACAAGTCAGATTAAGTCTAAACATGCTTCTTTCTCAATCAACATATCATATTAACATTGGCTCATAAAAAGGTTGACATCAAGCTCAATTCTCATGAAAATCTTCTCACTAATAAATCTGTTTTAGACTTATGCAATTCATATCTCATCATTGTATTAAAAAGGAACAAAAAAAAATAATAATAATAATAAAGACTCATAAAAAAATAGTAGACAAAAATAAAAGAAATCCTAAATCATTCCCCCCACACTTAATTCTTACATTGTCCTCAATGTAAATCTATTAACCCAAATGAAAGAATCATGTGTAAGAGAAAAGAACTAATAACATAAGAATAGGAATAACTAAGACTCAAAACAAAACAAACTCATGCAACCTAATTAATCCTAAAATACTAAACAAAAATTAACAAGTAAACATAAAAAGATTAAAATCAAACTGACAAGGTATGTCTCAAGTCTCCCTTACTCAGACCTTGTTCAGAATGAATACTTCTAAATGTCTTAAAACACAACAATTTTTTTTTTTAGCAAAATATGTCCCTTACCCCCTACTAAAGGTAGAATTTAGGAGATATTACCTGCAGAGGTTGCTAACCACTTATTATAACTGAGACACAACAAATAAAATGTTAGATAATGTCACAAAGACAGAGTGCAATCCACTCCTTGCTCGTCCATATCTCTTTTTCTTTTTCCGAGCGTTTGCGAAACAACCGTAGCAGATAAATACTCATAAGCTTGGAGCTTTTTGAGTAAATCTTCAATGGTTGTAGCAGAAATTATGGTTCTCCTTGCCTCTGAAAACATGAATCCATTATCCACAGCATTATCTAAATATGAAAGCAAATTACTAAAATAACCATTAATATTAAGCAAACCAATGGGTTTCTTATTTGTGACCAAAGATGACCAAGAAGCCACGCAAGCTATTTCTTCCAATGTACCCAGACCTCCTGGTAAAGCAATGAATGCATCGGCAGAATGGTACATGATTGTCATCCGTTCAGGGATACTCCAGACTTGTATTTCTTTACCCACGGTAGGTCCACAAAAATTTGTGAATAGTTTTGGCACGATTCCTAGAACTGGACTTCCTCCGGCGTGTGCTGCTGTAGCGACTGCTCCCATTAGACCCGTACTACCGCCTCCATAAATCAACTGGATCTTTTGTTGGGCAAGTATTACTCCAACTCTTATGGCTTCATCAGCGAATATGTTATTTTTCCCTGGATAAGCACCTCCAAAGACACAAATTTTTTTAATGCGCTGGGACGAAGTGCTTTCCATTTTTTTTCTTTTTCGAGTGCCTGAAAGAGAATGAGTACATGGTGTAATATATAGAGGACTGAGTAGTGAATCAGACAAGAGTAATAATGTCGCCGAAAGTGTATTTGACCTGTCAGAAGAAAATGTTAACCTAACAAAAGATTTTTGCGTGATTTCAGGAAGAAAATCAAAAAGAGAAGAAAAATCAACCGTAAAAGTCAAAAGTAATAATGTCGCCGAAAGTGTATTTGGCATCTTCCTCTGGTTTTACGTCCAGAAACGGCTTAAACGCCTTCTATGAGTCGAGGATATGCTTCCCATCCAGTTTTCTTACAAGCTGGCAAACAGGGTCTTTTATCATCAGATTCCCAAGATGTTGCCATTCCCTTTGGAATTGCGGCCATAAATCAAGAATTTCTCTCTGTACGTCTCCACTAGGATGCGTCTCAAGAGAAAGTTGGATATTACCCAAATTCTCCTTACTCAGTCCATCCTTAATGAATTCAATTTTATCATCTCGATTAGAGGACGGAATCCCAATAGAACGACATTTACCGTTACACGTCCATCGTGAACATTTGTGGCAATTTGAACTCATGCGCTTTGCTCGTCGCTTCTTTGCATAAGTGCTTCTACCTGTACCTGGTAAATGCAAAACAGGAAGATATTCATCTTCACGTACCTTGGCTTCAATTATCCAACGTATATCTTCAGGAATCCCTTTGTGCATAAGCATTCTTAATCTTTCAAATCGAACTTGGTAAAGCTTCAGTAAAATATTTCGAGGAAAAGGAGGAAATCGTTTCTGCAATCTTGTGAGAATATCATCCATCCTAAAAAAAAATGAAATAAAATAAAATGAAAGAGAAATTGAAAGAGAAAGAAAAATTTATATACAATATCAGTTTTGTGGGTAGCTGATGGAACCGACTTAAATAATCACGGAGTACCGTTATCCGCCATTTAACCGGGAAAAAAAATGATTTTTTTTTTTGAAGATTAGTAAAAATTATATTTACATCTAGTTATTTTCAAAACAAGGATCAGAAAGAAAAACAACCTCTTCTTGAGTAACATGATTTTCCAAAAAGAGTTTGAGTCTTGTCCATTTACCTTGAATATGTTACCATTTTGAGGATTCTCAATGTCAACTGCTCCATAATGATACACATGCTTAACCACAAATGGGCCAGTCCATCTTGATCTCAACTTACCAGGAAATATGTGAAGTCTAGAATTATAAAGTAGAACTTTTTGCCCAACATTAAATGTTTTTCTTGAAATTAACTTGTCATGAAAGGCTTTAGTTCTTTCTTTATGAATTTTAGAATTCTCATATGCATCATTTCTGAGTTCCTCAAGTTCATTTATGACTGGAAAAGTTTCATTCTCACCCAAAAAGGAATATTTTAGCTCGGATGGCAATGGTTTTAAATCCAGCTTGGGTGGTTCAATAGTTGATGGTACAGTGACATTTGTGAGTGATGGAAGTTCCTCAAACTTTTGTTTCCAACAATGCTTAACCTGAAAAGAATTTAACAAAGAATCAGTGTGTGAAATTTCTGAAGCATTATCAAACTCACATTCAATTAAATAAGCTTCTAAAGGATCATGGAATGTGGTAGTGGTGAGATGTTCATGAACAAGTTCTTCAATGAAATCCACTTCATGTACTTCTGAATCATCACCAGGTTGCTTGCAAGTGTTGAACACATTTAATTCTAAAGTCATATTTCCAAAAGAAATGTTCAACATACCATTCCTGCAATTTATCAGAGCATTAGAAGTTGCAAGAAATGGACGGCCTAATATAACAGGAATTTGAACATTTGGATTTGAAACAGGATGTGTGTCCAAAACAATAAAATCAACAGGGAAGTAAAAATTATCAATTTGAACCAAAACATCTTCACTATCCCTCGAGGAATTTTTACAGAACGATCAGCTAGTTGAAGTGTAACAGGTGTTTCCTTGAGTTCACCTAAACCTAACTGTTGATAAACAGAAAAAGGCAAAAGATTAACACTAGCACCAAGATCAAGCAATGCACGTTCTATTCTAGTGTTTCCAATGATGCATGAGATTGTTGGACATCCAGGATCTTTGAATTTTGGTGGAGTAAGATGCTGAATGATTGAGCTCACACTTTCCGTCAGAAATGCTTTCTTTTGTACATTATGTTTCCTTTTAAATGTGCACATGTCCTTCAAAAATTTAGCATAAGATGGAACTTGTTTGATTGCATCCAATAAAGGAATGTTAATCTTAACTTGTTTGAAAAGTTCATAAATTTCTGCATTTTGATTCAAATTCTTTATTGTTTGCAACCTTTGAGGAAAAGGAGCAGGATGCATACCTTTTTCTTTGTCCAAATTTTCAAGAAGTTCAGACTTACCATCATCCTTACCATTACTTTTCGGAGGGGAAGGAGGATCTTGGTCTTTTGATGAAATGTTTTTGTCAATTGCCTTTCCACTTCGAAGAGTTGTGATAGAACTGGCATTTTCCTGTTGAGTTTCATTGGAGCAAGAAACAAGACATTGAGTAGAAGGGTTAGGCTGAGGTTGAGCAGGAAACTTACCTTCTTCTTGAGTGCGTAATGAAGCTGTCAATGTGGACAAGGTGTTTTTGATCTCATTGATGTCCTGTGAAGTTTGGTTATTCACATTTGCTTGTGTTTGCATGAATGCTTGCAATGTCTCTTCCAAGGTTTGTACACGTGAAGGTTGATAGGAAAAAGTGTTGCCCGGCTTTTGAGATTGTGGTACCTGAACATGATTATTATTCCGCCAACTGAAGTTGGGATGATTTCTCCATTCAGGGTTATACGTTTCAGAGTAAGGAGAAGGAAAAGGAAAAGGCTTTTTAAATGTGTTTATGGAATTTACTTGATCATGTAACGCTTCTTTAAGAATGGGAATGTTTGGACATTCAGAAGTGGGGTGTCCCATGATTTCACAAATTCCACAACTTCCTTCATTTTTAACCGTTTTGACTTCTTTTACTTCTCTAAGTTCCATGGCTTCAATCTTTCTAGCCAAATTAGCTACTTTAGCTTTTATCTCATCTTCTTGACTAAAATGATATTTACCTCTGTTAGAAACATGATTAGATCTATTGGAACTTTCAGAGGAATTATCTGTGTGCCAGGCTTGAGAGTTATCTGCCAAATGGTCTAGGTAGTCAAAGGATTCTTCAGGTTCTTTTTCTAGAAACTCACCGTTACACATTGTTTGAACAAATTGTTTAGTTTCGGGAGTTAAACTTTCATAAAAGAAACTAATAAGACGCCATTTTTCAAAACCATGATGTGGACAAGAACTTAACAAATCTTTAAAACGCTCCCAGCACTGAAAAAATGCTTCATTTTGATTTTGATTGAAATTTTGAATCTGTCTTTTCAAAGCAGTAGTTTTATGTGCTGGGAAAAATTTCTTTAGAAACTCAGTTTGTAATTCTTGCCATGTGCCAATTGACCTTGGTTTTAAATTATGAAGCCAAATTTTTGCTTTATCTTTTAAAGAAAAAGGAAATAATTTTAGCTTGACAATTTCATTTGTACATTGTTGGTCATTAAAGGTGACACATACATCTTTGAAGTCTTTTAGAAACGAGTAAGCAATTTCCGATTCTAACCCATGGAAATTTGGAAGCAAAGCTATCATACCTGGTTTAAAACGAAAGTTGTTTGCATTGAGAGGAAAAATAAAACAAGAGGGTGATGAGCTTCGAGTTGGTTGCAAGTAGTCACGCATGGTGCGTACTTGTCTGTTCTCATCTTCAGCATGAACACTTTCATTGTCAGCCATGGTAGGAGTTGTATTAGAAAGATTACCTGAAAAAGTTTCACAATAAAATCTAACTAAACGACGAGATCTAAAATCACGTCGCCAAACAAGCATAAAACAAAGTTAATAAATAGATAATATATAAATATAAACTTTACAATATAAATATAAATATATAGAAAATTAGGCGGTATAACCAGCCAAAAAATATATATACAAAATTAGACGGTATAACCAGCCAATAAAACAAAGTTAATATACAAATTAGGCGGTATAACCAGCCAATAAAAATAAAAATAAATATACTTATAAACTTATATACTTAGTATTGCTTCCCCGGCAACGGCGCCAAAAACTTGATGGAGACTCAATTAAGAGTTGTAAACCCAAGTGCAGGTTATGTTCAAGTAATAAATTCTCGGGTGTCTGAGGTCGAACCACAGGGAAGCGTACTAGTAAGTATAAGTTTATAAATATATATGAAAAAGAAAATAAACAAGATATTAGGGAATCAATAACAAAGAAAGTAAGCAAGATATTAGAGAACAAAATAAACAAAATAACATAAAAGCAATTAAACAAGATATAAAAAACAATAAGAAAGGATGTTGAGGTTAGAGAATCCACTCTTGGTGTTATGCTAAGATTAATCTTGTTTTATTACACAATTGAAATCCACACATAAGGGAGGTTCCAATCGGAAGGTTTAGCAATTCAGTCCAACGTCCACAGCATATGATATTATGTTCATTTGGTGTCCTCAAAACTCATAAAAAGAGTCCAAGCATTCCTTATGCCAAGGTATATGTCTACAACAAATCAAGGTTATGAAACCAAGCATTTACTGTGCCATTTTCATTGTCAATAATGAATCAAGATCTCTACTTTGCAAGTTTGATTTTAAACCAAAAGAAAATATTATCTATACTAGTGTTTATAAATGATGATTCATTTTAGCTCATGTTTAAGAGACTAACCTTAGCATTTACCAAGAGCTTCACCTCATCACCTCAACAATATGATTAGCAACACATACTAAAAATGAAAAGAAATATAAGAAGCATAAGTAAATAAAGAAAAAGAAAACTAGAGAAAGGAAAAAAGAAGAAAACTTAGAGAATTTTATTACAATGGCTAATATCCTACCAATGTATAATGTATCCTAATACTCATCCAAGGCCCTCTATTTATACACATTTTGGAGAGCTAAATGACAAGAGACAAGCTTTATAAATTTCAAAGGTAGGTATAATAGGTGGGTGCATTTTTCTAACAATTTTCGTCTTATTGTATGACAATTCTGATCAGCCAGCTTGATGATCGATTTTGTCAATGTTGGAGGCTCGATCTGATCAAATGGTCTTCTAGAAAAATATACCCCTATCCGTTACTGATCCATAGCCATTAGAATCGGATCATTTTCTCATGTGGATCGGAAGATATGGTCAAAATACCAAAACAGGTCAACACAGACGTCATTGCACATCAGCCAACTTGATGGTTGATTTCGGTAGGGAAAACGACTCCGTTTCAAGAAGTGTAAAACATGAAAAAGATAGATATGCCTCTTAACTTTGCACTGTCAAAATTTCAGCCTTAATGCTTCAGTGAAACTCCAGATATAGCTGATATGGCAAAAGGTATCGGAACTGGAACTGAACTGGATTTGCCCTTAATTGTTGATTTAACCTAGTAATCTGAAATCACTCAAAGAAACTCATGAAAAACACCAAATTACATAAAAATATAAAATATCATAAACACAATTAGACTAAGCAATAATAACTCGTATTTGACACAAAACAATAATAAAACATAACTAAAAACTATATAATTATACGAGTTATCAGCAAACCCGCCAGAGAACTCATGAATTATTTTAACTCGGGAATATCCTTGTTTTATTGGAAAACATCAATTTTCAAAAAGTTGAATAGTCATGAATATACAAATTAAAACATGAATATGTAACATACATAAATATCATGGCATGGCAAACAATTTACTATGACAAAATTTAAATGACATAACCAAAAGAATAAGTAGCATAAGAATGAATGTCATGTGAATGAAATCGACATGGCATACAAAATGTCATGGCATATCAATGAATGTCATGTGAATGAAATCGACATGGCAAATAAAATGACAAGGCATATGAATGACATAGCATGTAAATGAAATGACATAATGAATGACATAGCATGTGAATGACATGGCATATGAGTGACATGGCATGTGAACGACATGGAAAATGTTGATGACATGGCATGCAAATGACATGGCATATGAATGACATGGCATGTGAATGACATGGCATATGAGTGACATGGCACGTGAACGACATGGCAAATGTTGATAACATGGCATGCAGTAACATGACATATGAATGACATGGCATAATGAATGACATGACATGTGAATGAATGACATGACACAAATGAATGACATGGCATATGAATGACATAGCAAATCCTTGATATGGCATGTGAATGACATGGCAGTATGGATGACATGGCATGTGAATGACATAGCATATGGATGATATGGCAATATGAATGACATGGCATAATGAATGACATAGCATGTGAATGACATGGCAAAATGAATGAACATGGCACATGAATGACATGGCATGTGAATGACATAGCAAATTCTTGATATGGCATGTGAATGACATGGCAGTATGGATGACATGGCATGCAAATGACATGGCATATGGATGATATGGAAATATGAATGACATGGCATAATGAATGACATGGCATAATGAATGACATGACATGTGAATGATATGGCATATGAATGACATGACAAAATGAATGAACATGGCATGTAAATGAATGATATGGCATAATCTAGATGACATGGCATATGAATGAATGACATGGCATAATCTAGATGACATGGCATCTGAATGAACATGGCATGTGAATGACATGGCATATGAATGACATGGCATATGAATGACATGGTATATGAATGACATAGCAAATTCTTGATGACATGGCATGTGAATGGATGACAGGGCATGTGAGACATGGCATAATGAATGACATATGGATGACGTGGCATATTGGATGTCATTATATAATAAATGACATGGCATATTGGATGACATGGCATATGAATGACATGGCATGTGAATAACAAGGCATGTGAATGACAAGGCATGTGAATGACATGGCAAATTCTTGATGACATGGCATAATGAATGACATGGCATAAGGATGAATGACATGGCATATGAATGACATGGCATGTAATTGAATGACATGGCATAATCACAAAATGGCATCATTATAAAATTTTCATAATCACATCATGATCACATGCACACATCATTATTTGAAATGAATTATTCATGTGAGGAATCATATATATTTAGCATATGTTGGAATATATTACCGTGCTTCCCAAAAAACCCGGCAAAGCTTGGAAAATAATTATTTCATATGATGTTTACATGGTTCCGAGTAAAACGAAAACCATACGTTTCGATTTCGTAAACACGTGCATTGAATAATTTCCTAACATCCCAGGCAAACCCAGCAAAGATCAGGAACTAATTCACGCCAAATGTTTAATAAACCGAAAAATACGTTTTTATGACAAATTAAATAAAAACATTTTTAAAATGCAATGCATGGAGATGTATTTCTTCCTTAGAGTAAGGACATCCGTATACCTAAAAAGGTATCTGACTACCTTGGGAAGATACCTAAATCGGATTTTCCAAATCAAAAGACTTTGGGCTCGAATTTTAAAAAAATGGAATTTTTGGATGAAAATAGCTTCTTGGCCGAACCCCCTATTTAAAAAGGCCCTATTTTCCTAATTTTGAAATCCGAGTTGACCGCCCTTGACCCGACTTTTATAAAATCAAATTTTATGATTAAAATGGCTTGGAAATTAACCTAAGACAGTAGCTAATTCCCTAAATCAACTCCCTCTTAACATTTTAACCAAAATAGAAAATTAGTATTTTTTTTAAAAAAAAAAAACTAACTTTCACTGGCAGTTTTGGAAACCGATTTTTTTGCCCTTCTAAAAGATTTCAAAAAATTCTAAACCAATTATGGGAGACTTAGAACATGTCGACCTCTATGGAAAAAAATCAGCTTATTTTTTGGAGTATGGATACTATGACCGAATTTTATCCAAAATCAAGACAATGAGCTAAATATTGTTTTGTTAAAATCCATTAGGTAGTTTTGAAAACCTATTTCCTTTTGCCCTCCTAAAAAATATCAGAAAAATATAAAAAATTATGGGAGACTCAAAACATGTTGATATCCATGGGAAAAATTAGATTAATTTTTGGAGTTTGGATACTATGACCAAATTTTATTCAAAATCAAGACAGAGAATTAAAAACTGTTTTGTCAAAATCTATTTTTAAACCTTTGATAGAAAAATCCAAAAATCAAAACAAAAATACTAGAGGCTCTTTAAAGGGTCTACAACCTGTGGTTAAAATTAAATTTGGACAAGAAATGCATGGTGAGAAAAATCAGAAAATCCAACTTGCACAATTTTTTATTTTTCCACAAGCATGCTCATGAGAGCTTGGCTTTGAGCCATTAGTTGGCTTAAGTCAAAAATTAAGTGGGGATGAGATGAATGCATGAACATGAAGCAACAAATAGGGAGATCTATCCTACCACAACCAACAAGCAAACCACATCAAGCAAGAACATGTAAGAAAAAATTTGACAAACTTGGTTATTTGATAGAACATGAAAAAATCTTTTGGAACTTGTTTTGAAAAACAATTTTATTTCATGAAAGAAAATAAAATGAAAATCATAAAGGAATAATAAAATCATATGAACCAAGCATGGAAAATAGCATGAAAGAAAATAGCCACCTTCCTTTAGCTTTCCAAATCAAAGAGTAGTAAGAAAATCCCTTCTTTTTTCCTTTTCTTTTCTTTTTCCCCTCCCTTTTTCTCTTGAATAGCTACTACCCTTTTTCAAAAATCAGAACCCCCCTCTATGGCCTGCTGCCCTTATGGTTTGTGAGTGTGTGTGCTTTCTTTTTTCTTCCTTCTCACCTCAACCCCTAGATGGTATGTCCTTCTCCTTTCTCCATCAATTTAAGCCATTAGATCAAGATATTTTCATGAAAATAAAAATGCTATCTCGCAATTTGATCTTGGCCATTGGAGGATGTACTCATCTTTCTACAAAGCACCTAGGCCATTGGATGAACTAGATATTTTCATGACATTAAAAAAGGCATCTTACAATTTGATAGTGACCATTGGATGAATTTAATCCAATCTCACCTTTCATTCATGAGCTAACTAGCCAAGAGCCTGGAATATCCCAGCAATTCCTTCATCTTTCATATTTTTTAATTGCAAATTGGCCATTTTCGATTTCTTCGATAAAATTACCCTTTTAGCCCTCGAACTTAATTTTATTGCAAACGGACCCCAAATCCGATTTTTCTTTCTCCAATCCATCCAAATAAATATAATATTGAGATCTGGAGATTTTCAAAATTTTCCAAGCTCGTTTCCTATTTTTTTTCGGAAATTTTCTCTTGAATTTTCCGGTTAGTGGCACCCAAAATTCACCTTTTTCATTTGAACTCTGATTTTGGATTTTTCTTCACCAATCTCTTCCAAAAACTATAAAACTCAGATCTGGAAGATTTCAAAATTTTTGGAGCTCGTTTCCTATTTTTCCCGAAATTATCTTCTTGAATTTCGGCTTAGTGCACCCGAACTTTGTGATTTTTCAAATGAGCTCCGATTCTAGATTTTTCTTCACCAATCTCTTCTAAATATTATAAAACTCAGATCTAGAAGTTTTCATAATTTTTGGAGCTCGTTTGCTATTTTTCCTGGAATTATCTTCTTGAATTTCGGCATAGTGCATCCGAACTTTGTCATTTTTCAAATGAGCTCCGATTCTGGATTTTTCTTCTCCAATCCCTTCCAAAAATTATGAAACTCAGATTTGGAAGTTTTCATAATTTTTCAAGCTCGTTTGCCATTTTTCCTGAAATTTTCTTTGGGATTTTCCGAAATTGAATTCCAACCTCCGAAACCTCGGTTTTACTCAAAACGGGTCCGATTTCTGGATTTTCTTCTTCCGCTTCCTTTGTCTTGTATTGAATTTGAGTTGGTCCGAAAATGCCCAATTTTTACGATCAAATTCCCATTCGATTTTGTTTTCCCCTTTTCAAACTCGAGAACTTTCTCGTTTTTCCGTTTTTGCTGCAATCGGCTCTTCCTTTGGATTCACTTCAAACTGGCCTTGGGCTATTCGTGTTTACTCATTCTTTATCAACTGGGGGCTTCAATTTTACAAAATTGGGCCATCTTTGCTGTTTTCCCCAAATTTGTTAAATTCACCATTTTTACCCGAAACCCTAATTTCAGTTTTCTTTCCAAATTGACTCTTCTGTTGGTTCTGCTTCCAATTGGCCCTTTCAATACTCGTAGTCGTTAATTATATTCCATTTGGAACCTCCAATTTTGACCAATTTGATCGTTTAAGCACTTTTTCCCAAATTTGCCGAATTAGGGCTTCCCTTACACTGAAATTTCAGCGATCCCTTTTCCGAACTCCATATCTTTAGTTGTAGACCTCAGATTATCAAAATTCTTTCACCATTGTTCAATTCAACTTCAAATCTTGATTTTGATTAAGGGTTGACTTTTTAGTTGTTGACTTTTTTAGTGGTTGACTTTTTCGGGTTGACTTTTTAGAGTTGACTTATTTCGGAGTTGACTTTTCAAACTGAACTCCGAATCACAAGTCTTGGAAGACCATATTTAAGATGAGAGGAGATTTTCTGCATTCTAAAAAAGTACAAGGAAGAATTTACCTGGTTTAGGGAGGCTCGGACAAAATTAGGTGTCTACAGCTGCCCCTATTTGGCTATTGCTGAGAATCAGGAATCAGGCAAAGATAAATAGACAATAATTTTGTCCGGTTAGTGAAATCACATGTAAAGAAAAGGAAAGAGAGTTTGCTTTATTCTTCATTTCCGTTTATTTCATCAATTTTTTTTTCGAAAAAAACTGTAAATAGAAGATTTTATCCTTAAATTGAGTTCCCTGACTAATCAAGGCTCGACCCATCCTAAGGAAACGAGTTCGATTTGCAAGAGAATAAAATACATCGACCGTGGTCTCGGAGCCTTTTCCTATCTTGGTGAAGTCTTACTAGCGAAACCAGAAATTAAAAAGACCTGGGCGAACCCATAGATTGAAAAGTTATCTAGGCGAAAACATAGATAATTTTCAAATGAGATGACTTGGGCGAAACCAGAAGTTGAAAATTGATCTAGGCGAAACCATAGATAATTTTCAAATGAGATGACTTGGGTGAAACCAGAAGTCGAAAAGTTATCTAGGCGAAACCATAGATAATTTTCAAATGAGATGACTTGGGTGAAACCAGAAGTCGAAAAGTTATCTAGGCGAAACCATAGATAATTTTCCAATGAGATGACTTAGGCCGAAATAGAAGTCGAAAAAGATCTGAAAGAAGCCAGAAATTGAAATGACTTGGGTGAAACCGAAAGTCGAGAAAGATCTGGATAAAGCTAAAAATTAGAATGTCTTGGATTCAACCGAAGGTCGAGAACGATCTGGATGAAGCCAGAAATTGGAATGTCTTGGATGAAACTGAAGGTCGAGAAAGACCTGGGTGAAGAAGAGATCTGATGAAGCCAGGGGTATTTTCTATGAGATGACCTGGGTGAAGCCAAAGATCGAGAAAAGATCTAGTGAAGCCAGGGGTAATATGGTGTCCGGATGACTTATCCACGATTTTTGAAAATGTATTGAAAGTTTACCTGAAGGTTTTGAGAGAAGATGCAAATGCTTCATGGTGCAAATGTCTTCGATTGATGCAAATGCTTCTTGATGCAGAGATTGAATAAGATGCGAATGCTTCATGGCGCAAATGCAAATGTTTTTGATTGATGCAAATTCTTCTTTATGTAGATGCAGAGATTGAATAAGATGCAAATGCTTCATGGTGCAAATGCAAAAATTAGCAATATGCCGCATGCTTCTAACTGATGCGAATGTCTATAACAATAATGATGCAAATGCTTCATGAAAAGATGCAGATGCCTCTTCGAATCATGTTCATGTAAGTGATTCATGAATGGTGTAATTGCAGTTATCTTACAACAATGAAGATGCAATGATCCTAGAAATGATGCAATTGCTTGAGATGACGCAAACGCAGAATATCCATGAAGGATATAACTATAATGGTAAAATGTAGATGCTTATGGAATAGTGCAAATGCAAATACCCATGAATGATGCAAATGTTTGCTGACATGGTGCAAGTGCAAAGCTCAATAAAGAGGTAAGTGCTCATGGATGATGCAAATGCCCCCGATTATTTTTTTGATTTTGGATTAGCCTTTCCAATTCATTCTTTCTTTTCAAATCGGAGTGTATCTTGAATACTCATGCCCCATAAGAGATCATTTCCTTTTCAGTCTTTGGCTATTCTCTTTGCCCCAACGATTTTCAAACTCTTATAAACAGAAGTCTGAGCCGAATGTTCATTCATTCTTCACATTTCCAGCAGTCAAGATCTACCTCAGTAGTCCCATGCCTTCGGTTAGAAAAACCTTTGTCTCATCTCAACATTAAAAATGGTTATTTCAAAAATAGTTTTATTTGTTTTCCCATTTTGAAAACAATTTGCTCACTTAATGAAAACTTCTGAGCCAAATATATTAACCCCACAGTGTGTGACGTACGAATCTCTTGAAAATTGATGATCACTATTAGGAATTTTTCTGAATGTCAATTTGGGTTTTTCAACTTGAATTGAAAGGCTTGATACAACAGGATTTTGGTTGATCGAAGAAAACTTCACAAAAAAAATGTATGTCCCTTCTAGGCTCACAAATGAAACAGGTTTTATAAAATACGAATTCCTTGATAATCAAACAAATTCAACATTCTTTTAGTTTCCAAATCATGGCGCTTTGAAAAACGTCAAGATTGGCCGGGATGTTCAAACTGGAAAGTTGATTTTGGAGGGAAAAAGTCTCAGTTTTTAAAGTCAATCCTCCAAATAAAAGTTGACAGTTTAGGAGGTTCAGGAATTCCTAGATGTTCCTCGATTTCTTCAAGATGACCTCTTCTTTTGTTGTGGCATTGGCACTAACATAGATGGCATCAAAAATTCCCATTTTACTCTAGACAGCCCATTTTTGGGTTTTCGCCCTAGAGTCCCATTCTTTCCATTTTTCTTTCTTCTTTTTTATTGTTCTACCATGCAATTGAGAATTCTAAATTCTTCCATAGTGAAATGATAATTCGACGAGATGGGATAAAATCTGAGCAAAAACCCTTCAAGTCATGCTTGATCAAAATGGACTTTTAAAGCACGTAATGTAGGCCAAGGTTCGGGGTTCAGAAAGAAAGGATAAATAGGCCCAAAATATGTGTTTGAGGGTAATCAGATCAAGGATCATTTCTTGGGGAGGATTCCCTTTGAAGCATTTGTCCCTTTTTTTTTTTGCTTTCATTTGCCATACTTTTTCACCCATTTTTTTGTGTGTTTTCTCTTCTTTGATTTTTTCTTGGCTTTCATTTCACCATATTTTCTTTTCCTTTTGCACCTTCATTTCGACAGAGTGAGCCCGTATTTATTTGGGAGCTCAATTTGCTTTGTATCTGTCTTCGAGATAGGACTCATTTCTCCGTGGTCTTTGAGAAGATCTTTCCTTGCATTTGCCCTCCAGTGTAGAGGGTGATCCTTGATCAGGGTTGAAAGAAGAAAAAATTCTTTCGGCTCAAAAGGGGTGACTATGGTTAATTTCTCTTTGTGAAAAGGATAAGAAAGATGGCTATTTCTCATATCAAGCACAAATATTCTCATTGAAAAGCAATCCCTAGGGGGAATAGATAATCAGAATTTCATTTTGCGCTTGGAATCATCCGAATTCTCATATGCATGATATCACAAATTTTTTTAGTGTCGTATGCCCCAATGATTCATGCGTTAGTTCCCCCTTATCCACCATGTATTCATCATTTCTACATGTGATGCCCCAATTTGATTAACCATGAGAATTTGTGTCATTACGAGGAATATCACAAGTCTAGTTGAAAATGCTGAGTTTCAATCTTAGGTTTGTTTAAAGTACCAAGGAAAATATTATCCAAAATAGGTTTTCTCTAAAACATGAGATAATCTAGTTTGGTTATTGTGCCCCAAGGTGTCAATCATGAAGTGATATTTGGGCAATTGGTGCTTTGTGGTTATTTGGAAAGGATGTGAATGGTTTTGGCACAATCCTAAAACACATCAAATTACCATGTTTTTAAATTCTTGAAAAAATGTCTCATTTGTTAGAGTTTCCAGGGAGCTCGTTTAATTTTCAAAAATTTTGTTCATTTGCTCATAGCCTAGACTAGGATCTATATCTTTGCTTATTTTATACTGACAATGGTTTATGAAGTTCAATCATTCATATTCCTCGAAGCGTTAGGTCTTTCAAGTGGTCTTGGTTCAAGGGATTTAGACATAGGAAAGCCCAAAAGAGAGAGGGTAGGGTATCGGTTCATTTCCAACAATGATCATCAATATTCTTGAGACTGTCCATTATTAGGACTTCCTTAATGCTTGTTTTTGCATTTTCAAATTATTGTTAAAACACAACAAACACAAAGCATTTAAAATTCAAAATTCATTTAGTTCATATGAATGCCGACATGAGGCAAGTTTTTCCATCATGAGGTATGAAACTACATGCACCAAAAACTCCCCCTTGACATGTTTTCCCTAATTCAAACTGGCTATTCCTCGATACGTTTTTCGACCTTTTCATCTTCTTCCCCCATTATGACATCCACAATGGTCTCATCATTCCCATTCAGTGGATTCTCCACGCTGTCTGACCTTTGTTTCTTCCCCACATCTAACTGCCCTTTATTGATAAGTGCTTGAACCTTCCGTTTTAGACATAGGCAATTTTCTATGGAATGTCCTCGAATCCCGAAATGATAATCACAATATGCATTCTCGCCGTACCAGCTCGGGTATGGGGATTGGATAGGCTCCACTGGAACTTTAGTGAGAAGTTGCTCTTCGACCAGCTGGGGCAATAGTTCAGAGTAAGACAAGGAGAGTGGCTCAAACCGATCTTTTTTTCGAATGTTCTTGGGCTTCCTCTGGCTGACAAGAGGTTGAAGATTTGCTGGATTCTGAGAGACCATCGGATATAAGTATGAACCCTGGGATATGTAGTTCATAGAAGGACATGATGGTTGGTATGAGGGGGCTTGAATATAAGGGGAAAAGCCTCTTATAGCTTGGACATCTTTCTCTTTCTTTTTGTGTGTCCTGTTTCTCTCTGCATTGGATATTTTATCTCCTTCGAGTTTCTCAGTCTGGATAGCATTTTCAATAATTTCCCTGGAGATTACCATGTCCGAAAAATTCTTTGTGGCATTGTCGACGAGTCTATAATAGTACGGGGCCTGTAGTGTGTTCACAAAAAAGGACAGTGGTTTCCTTCTGAGTCAGGGGCGGTCGTACTTGGGTGACCATGTTCCTCCACCTCTGAGCATACTCTTTGAAGCTCTCAGTAAACTTTTTCTCCATATTTTGCAAAGTGAGACGGTCAGGCACCATATCAGTCACATGCTTGTATTGGCTTAAAAATGCATTAGCCAAATCAATCCAAGAGTGAATCTGATCCTTGCTCAACTGATTATACCACCTAACTGCGGAGCCCTTGAGGCTATCCTGAAAGCAGTGGATCAAAAGCTTATCATTATCTGTATGGCCCGTCATCTTTCGGCAAAACATAGTGATGTGGGTTGACGGATCGGTTGTCCCATCATATTTCTCAAAGTTGGGAACATTGAATTGAGGAGGAATGATTAAATCGAGGACCAAACAAAGTTCGTTTGCATCTATACTCCCAAATACATCTGTACTTTCTACTGCTCGGAGCCTTTCCTCTAACAGCTAATACTTTCTTTGGGAATCTACCGACTCAGCCCTATTCGACTCAACCATTTTCAACTTTTCCTGTTCAACTGGATCATCTAAGTTCAGGATGTTACTGGGATTAACTATGTTTTGGCCATCCAACATCATGACCTCAATCCTTTTTGTGCCTCTAACCCTTCTCTGGCGGCCAAGTTTCCAGTGTATCCCTTTCCCTTGACTGCGGCGAATACTAGCTCCATCAATTTAGTCATTTGATCTCTCGATTCTGCTTGAGATTTTGCCAACTGTTCTCACAATTCTTCCTTTGTCCTTTCTATTCTTTCCATTTGGGCAGCTTGTTCATTCTCCATAGCTCTAGCATGTATTAAGAAGGTACTCAGTACTTCTTATACCTTTGATTTGAAATGGAAATTCTTTCAAAGACTCTTAAAGCCAAGCCAACTTCCGTTTTATCCCTCCAAATGTGTTTCATGATGAATGAGCCATGAATGTCATGAATACAATATGATACCCATATGATACATGTAAAAAATAAACAAATTAATTCATGGATATTCATAAAGAAAATATACTGACCATGTATGTTATAAATGCAACACAATGCCAACAAATTAATGCATGAATATAAAGAGAAACGATGCTGACTACTTTTGTCATGAATGCACCCTGATGTCACCATGATGCATGTAAAGAATGAATAAATTAATTCATGAACATATACAGAGAAAATCATGCTGACTATGTTGTCGTGAATGCAACCTGATGTCAACATGATGCATGTAAAGAATGAATAAAGTAATTCATGAACATATACAGATAAATCATGCTGACTATGTATGTCATGAATGCAACCTGATGCCAACATGATGCATGTAAAGAATAAGCAAATTAATGCATGAACATATACAGAGAAGTCATGCTGACTATGTATGTCATGAATGCAACCTGATACCAACATGATGCATGTAAAGAATAAGCAAATTAATGCATGAACATATACAAAGAAATCATGCTGACTATGTATGTCATGAATGCAACCTGATGCCACCAAGATGCATGTATGAATGAAACGTATGGTATGACAAATGATCGATCGGATGCAAAATGCAAAGGGAAGATACCACGGAGGAAATGAGAATCGGATGAACTTAATCATCAACATCTCATAAATTTGAAGCATAACCAATTCATTCCCATGTCAATGTTCACAAGGTATAAACCATGTTTACAAAATCTTAGTAGTGGTTAGAACTGTCTTTACAAGCACTTTATTTTTCCTAACATCCTAAGGTTATAAGAGTCGTCTACTGAAAAGACAAAATCCTATTACATCCTTAATTTCCCGACCCTAATTAGCCTTCCCCAATCCTCTATCAATCAGTGTCGTTGGATCGATCCACTTGACATCTATAAGAGACTGCATTTTCCTTTTGAAGGCTTCACAGTCTTCAATGCTATGCCCAGCAATTTCGCAGTGATAATCACATCTTGCATTTGGGTTATACCACTTGGGATACGGTGGTAACAGGGGTTTCAATGGCACACAGGCAACCAGGTGATCTCGGATCAATATAGGGAGAAGATCTTGGTAATTGATTGGAATGGGGTCATAATGCTTTTGGGTCTTGTTCTTGGATTGTTTCTTGGTCACACATGGCCTAGGGGTTGATGGTGGCACAAAGACTCAAACAAGAATGTTTGCATGGAGAGGTGGCTGAACAGCATGGTAAGGGCATGGATTTGGACACGGGACCCTTGGAGGTTGTACATTTTTCAAAGCTATTATCCCAGATGCTTGATGAGATGGTTGATGAGGGACAAAGTATGAATTGCAGTCAGTTGTGGTGATGGAGTGAAACTCGGAGACCTCGTGTTGGTTGTCGCAGCTGACGAAGGGGTAGCAGTAAAGCGAGGATACTGATCAGACCTGGGTCAATTTGCAGGGGTGGTACAGGGTCCGAGGTTTCTGTCTTTGGCATCTGGCTTTCCGATTTGACCACTTCCACCGTTTCATTAAGGTTCAATCCTTTATGGCATTGACAAGTACAAGATCGAGCAGGGATTGTATGATCTAGACCTGGTGGTTTTTGTTGATCCGAAGGCGATGAAGAGCCCTAAGAAAGTTTCCTCTTACTCTTACCCATATCTTCAACCATTTTCATCAATTTGGCGAGCTGTTCTTTCACCTCCCGGATTTTATGTCCAAATTCCTCTTGATTGTGTTCCAAAGCACCCAATCATTCCTCCGATTCATTCCTCATGTCTCGAACCCCTTTCATGCAAATGAAATTGACATTTTTATCATGATATCAAGAATACAATTATGAATGTACATGCTTTATTCTTATATGCATGAATATAATGATGATTAATGCATGAAATATACACGATGCGAAGATGCTGGAGGAGATGAATTTTCATATTTACAACTGCTTAAATAATATGCATGTTTATGCAAAAATACAAATGAATCAAGGAAAAGAAGATTCTAATGTCACTCTTTATTTTTATATTTTTATATTTTCTTTTTTCAAAGAAGAAAATTTTTCATGGAATAAAACTCTCTTTTTATGGGTTTTTTTATTTTTGAAATATCTAAAAAGGTACATGTATAAGAAGAATTTTCAAAATAACCCAAAAATAATAGGTTTCGGTATTATCACAAATGATGTGTGGAAAAAAAAAAAAGCAAGTAAAAAGGGTAAAATCATCCATGCAAAGTGAGAAAATTAATGGACATGTGCCCCAATAGTATCTACTTATTTAGGCATCACGGTGCCTTTGGGGTAGATTGTCATACTTATTACGGGTGATGCACGTACATCGTTGCCCGATCTACAATACTTATTCAAAATGTAGGAATAAATGGCAAAAGATCAGAAATATTCCTCTATGTGTTCCTAGCTTCGCTACCTCTAACGAAAATTCAGCATGACTTCGCCTAGGTTCACTATATGAGGTTGCATTAGGTTCTAAAAAGGCTCTAAATTGCTCCTCACTGTCGCCGGTGAAGGCTAGTAAGGCACCTCGATTAATGCGGGTTCAATTCGTTAGAGTACATTTCCCAGGCTTATGCGGAGGCTATTGCCACACGAAGCGTAGGTAATCTGACACTCTGAAAGTGTTTCGCTAGCTTATGCGGAGGCTATTGACACATGACGCGTAGGTACTTTACTTCCACTTAAAAGGACGGAACCCGGGTATAAGGCTCATGATATGCAAATGCAAGTGTAGTGTGTGAGGAGGAACAATAAACCTTTCACCACCTATTCTACGACCTCTATCCTAAATACCCCAACAATTTATTAAAACAAAAATCAAGAATTTTGTAACACATTAACAAACCAGAGAGCAATAATAACATGCATGCAAATGAACATATTAAAAACATTTTGTTATTTTCAAAACTTATTATGGACGGTGTGATATGCGTTCATTATCGCCCGATTTGCAAAGGAATGTAGAATAGAAGGTAAAAGGATTGGAAATATTCCTCCATGTGTTCTTAGCTTCAGGATATAAATTCGGCATGGCTTTGCCTAGGTTCACTATATGAAGGTGAATTAGTTCTAAAAGCCCTAAATTGTTCCTCACTGTCGTTGGTGAAAGATAGTAAGGCACCTCGATAAAAGCGGGTTAAATTCGTTAGAGTATATTTCCCTAGCCCATGCAGATTGTTAATCACGAAGGCATAGGTATTTTAGTACTCTGGAAGTGTTTCACTAGCCCATGCGGATTGTTAATCATGAAGGCTTAGTTACTTTGCTTCCACCTAAAAGGATGGAACCTGGGTGTAAGGCTCATGATATGCAAATGCACGTGTAGTGTAGTGTGTGAGGAGAAACAACAAACCTTTCACCGCCTATTCTACAACCCTTATCCTAAATATCCCAACAATTTATTAAGGACAAGATTAAACAATGCAAAGTATTGAGCCAAGAAAAAATAATATTCAACAAGATAACCAGCGAAGAATAATAATATGCATGAAAATGAACATATTAAAAATATTTTATTATTTTCGAAAATTATCCTTATTTTTTCTTTTAAAAATATGTGGGAATTATAATTAAATACTAATTAAAAATTGATAAAACTTAGACTTTCGATAACACGCGACTAATTTTAGGCCTGACTCTCTAAGTGTCCCCAGCGGAGTCGTCAAGCTGTCGCAACCTAAAAAATAACAATAGGTCTCATCGCGAGACATTACTCGTTAGGTGTGACATTGGGGTAACAGAGGAAAAGACGACTTAATTCATCTTGAAAGAAAATGAAGGTTTGAAAACAACCTCGAAAAAGAAATGGAGTCGCCACCAATGTTTTTTTGCTAGGTGTGATTAGTTACAAATGTAACTTGAGGTTTCTTTATTACAAATGTAATTAGTTACATCAAAGTGTAAAATTAGGATTAGTTAGGAATGATTTTTGTAACTTGAAGATGAAGAAAGGCGCCATGAAGAAAAAGAGATTACAAGCAAGCTTTGAAGATTATGTATGTAATCACCTAGGAATTTGACCAACTAATTTCCTTTGATGGCTCAAGGAAATTAGATTAGAAAGTCCATAATCATCCAAGTAGAAAGCATGTTATAGATTTATTTTATGTGATATTATAAATGCTACGAATGTTTATTATGATAAGACTTAAAGAAAAGGAAATCCCTCTTTATAATATTGAGTCACATGTTTCGCATGATAAAGTTGCCTTCCATCATCATAACAAGATAACCAGAGTTCTTCCAGTAGGAGGCTTATTGAGCCACTCAAGGTCAAACTACTGTACGACTATGTTTGAGTTATGAAGTTGGTTCTTACTCAACTAATGCTATGTTGTTCGGATGCTTACAAACTTGACCGCATAGTGTTAGAGGCAAAGTTAGGCGAAGTACATATGATGTGCTTAGACAAAGAGTTGTCACCTAACTGATCTGGGAGTTGCATAGAGATGCAATTGATAAGCTATGTTATCTACCCAACTAGGCTTGTTGTAATTTGTTGAGTCACTCAAGGTTGCAACATGTTGGAAGGGATCCCAGCCCACTAGAAATACCTTGATGAGATTTTTGAATAATAGTGAGGGCTATTATCTCGAAAAATTAGTGGGAGAACCAATAAGAGATTTAATACCTCATCTTGAATTGGTATAAATGCATGAATATAACTGATATATACTTTTTCCATCTTAGGTTGTCGAAAATGGTTAATACTTTAACTGTACTATGCGGCATTATGAATGCCATTAGTCCAAAATGTTTGGATTGGTACATGAGATTGAGAAGCGTTTTCAATGAAAGGAAGGTTGCTCACTTGACAACTCAAGAAGAACTTATAGAAGTTTCTGGGTTGACTATGCTTGTAATTGAACTGAATCTTTCTACTGTTAAATCCAATTCCTGGATAATTGATTTAGGATGCGATTCACATCTATGTAATGACATAAGGATGTTGAAAGGAAGTAGAAAGTTGAGAAATGATGAAGTAGTTCTTAGAGTAGACAATGGTGCAAAAGTTGCAGCATTGGCCGTTGGAACATGTACTTTATCCTTACCGTCTGGCATGAAATTGGAACTAAAAGATTGTTACTTTGTTCCAGTATTGTCTAGAAACATCATTACGGTTTCATACCTTACTGTTAATGATGGTTTCGAGATAAGAATGAAGGGCAATAGTTGCTCCATCATTCTTAAAGACATTCACTATGGATCGACAACATTACATAATGGATTATATGTTTTGGATCCAGAGATGCCTATGTTCAATATAAATGTCAATAAAGCAAGAAAGGATTATCCAAGTAAGACTTACATCTGGCACTGTAGACTTGGTCATATCAATGAGACAAGGATTCCAAATTACGTAAACATGGTTATTTGGAACCCTTTGATTATGAATCATATGGGACTAGTGAATGTTGTCTCCTTGGTAAGATGATCAAGACTTCCTTTACTGGAAAAGGTGAAAGAGCTGGTGTTTTATTGGGCTTAATACATTTAGATGTTTGTGGGCCACTAAACACAGCTACTAGAGGTAATTACTCATACTTCATAACCTTTATCGATGATCATTCTAGATATGGTTATGTGTATCTGATAAGATACAAGTCTGAAGCTTTTGAAAAGTTCAAAGAGTTCAGAGCTGAAGTAGAGAAACAGACTGGAAAAAATATTCTAGCTCTTAGATCGGATCGAGGAGGAGAATATTTAACCCATGATTTCTTGGATCATTTGACAGATAATGGAATTCTGTCGCAATGGACTCCACCTGGAACTCCTCAACATAACGGAGTATCCGAGAGGAGAAATCAAACCTTGTTGGACATGGTTCGATCCATAATGTCTAAGGCTAACCTTCCGACATCCTTTTGAGGATATGCCTTAGAAACTGCAGATTACCTTCTAAATAGGGTTCCAAGCAAATCGGTAGATAAGGTACCATATGAGATATGGAATAGCAAGAAGCCATGTTTATCTTATCTAAAGCTTTGGGGATGTACTGCTTATATGAAGCTAGTACCCTCTGATAAGCTGGGAGCTAGATCAGAAAAATGTAAGTTTGTGGGATATCCTAAAGAGACTATTGGATATTACTTTTACAGTCCTACTGATCAAAAGGTGCATGTGTCAAAACACGCTTCTTTTCTAGAGAAAGAGTTTCTACTAGAAGGATTCAGTGGGAGTAAAATAGATCTTGAAGAAGTTCAAGAACCACAACCTAACATTCCCTCAAAACTTGAGCCATTGGTCGAGGCATTGGATGCTCGAACTAATGCTCAAGAAACACAAGTACTCCGAAAGTCTAGTAGGGAGAGGTAAACTCAAATAAGATATGGATTTCTTTTGGAAAGAGATGTTTTGCCTATTGATAATGAACCTGCTACCTATGAGGAAGCGATGTTGGACATAAATTCCAAGAAATAGCTAGAAGCCATGAAATCCGAAATGGAAGCCATGGAAGTGAACCATGTTTGGTCTTTAGTTGATCCACCTCAAGGGATAAAACCCATAGGGTGTAAATGGGTCTACAAGATAAAGAAAGACATGGATGGCAGTATACAAACGTATAAGGCCAGATTGGTTGCAAAAGGTTATAATCAAGTTGAAGGCATTGATTTTGAAGAAACCTTTTCACCAGTTGCCATGGTAAAGTCCATTAGGATTATGCTTGCTATTGCTGCATACCATGATTATGAGATATGGCAGATGGATGTAAAAACAGCATTCCTTAATAGGAATTTCAAAGAGGAAGTGTATATGACACAACTTGAAGGTTTTTCATCCAAGGCCACATCTAATAAGGTATGCAAGCTGGAAAAGTCCATTTATGGACTAAGGCAAGCATCTCGGAGTTGGAACATTAGGTTTGATGAAACAATTAAAGAATTTGGTTTCATTAAGAATCCTGATGAACCATGTGATTACAAGAAGGTAAACAGACATGTAATTGTGTTCCTAGTGCTATATGTCGACGACATATTGCTCATAGGAAATGATGTACCTATGCTTCAGACCACCAAAGTCTGGTTGTCCAAATAGTTCTCCATGAAGGATTTGGGGGAAGCAGCATATATTCTGGGAATTAAGATCTATAGAGATAGATTGAAAAGGCTGCTTGGATTATCCCAATTTGTTTACATAGACAAGGTGCTAAAGAGATTTAGCATGGATATCTCCAAAAGAGGTAACTTGCCTATGGTACATGGTGTACAACTCTCGAAAGAGATGTGTCCTAAAACTTATGAAGAAAGGACACGGATAGATAGGATCCCGTATGCTTAGGCAATAGGATCTATCATGTACGCCATGTTATGCACAAGACCAGATGTATCGTACGCTCTGAGTGTCACGAGCAGATACAAAAGCAATCCTGGTGAAATTCACTGGACTGCTGTGAAGAATATCCTCAAGTACTTGAGAAGAACTAAGGATATTTTCTTGGTTTATGGAGAGGCTGAATTCCAAGTAAGGGGTTATATAGATGCTGGATTCCAAACTGATAGGAATGACAGTAAATCGTAGGGCGGTTACGTATTTACCTTAAATGGAGCTGCAGTCAGTTGGAAAAGTTCCAAACAGACTACAACTGCAGATTCAACAACAGAGGCTGAATACATCTCCGCGTGTGCGGCAGCGAATGATGCTGTTTGGATTGAGAAGTTCATAACTGAACTTGGTGTGGTTCCAAGCATTGTTGATCCAGTACCACTTTACTGTGATAACAATGGAGCCATAGCGCAAGCTAAGGAACCACGGTCTCATCACAAATCCAAACATGTATTACAGCAATATCACTTGATTAGAGACATAATTCAAAGAGGTGATATAAGTATGGAAAGGGTGCCTACAGAGGACAATATAGTTGATCCTTTTACTAAGGTTCTGTCCTAGCAAAAACACATTCGTCACAAGGAAGGACATGGGCTTAAGTACATGGGCAATTGGCTTTAGTGCTAGTGGGAGATTGTTGGTGTAAGCCCTACAAACCAGTCTAGTTAGGCTTGTAAAACACTATTTATATATTCATGTATTGTACATTATAGTTTATTAATTACAATTGAGGTATTTCTTTATCGATAAGTATTGTTATAATTGTTATAAATGACTTGTGAAGATAAAGCCCATGAGACACAATGGCATTGCAAAGGAATTGTAAGGTGTTACAATTATGAGGATCCTTATGCATCAATGTTGTGTTTCTAAACTATTCTTGGTCATTGTATTGTCAACACAGGGCATTGATAATGCTCAAAGACTGGCATATGTTAAGCCTTCATGCACTTGATGCATGCAATTGATCTCATAGGTTGAAAGTATAGAGATACTTGGGGATAACATATGGGTGCTTGTTAGTTGAACAAGTTCACTGAACATGACCCGATATGAGTGTTCCATTTGGTATTTCACTCAAGTGTCTATGGTAAATACTCTCATGTGTCAATAGTGTAAGTAATGCTTTGACTTGTGACACCAGGTCATCTTGTATGTGAACGAACTGTCATACTTAGATTTCATCACGAACGGGTCCCAATCACAAGGATGCTTAAAGTGGGATGTTATTGGGTATGACATGAAGCATACGAAGATGAATGAGTTGTCCAGAGAGGATTCATCACCCCAAGTGATTAAAGGGACATATCTCACATGTATCTAGCTTATATTAACTTATTGAAGTCCGTGGCCAAGGCAATACTTAAGGAGTTAATATAAAGCTACAGATCTAATATGGAATGGGTTAAGAGTAGATACTGAACCATGTTCTTTCCTATCCCGGGATATTTGATGAAGGGATCGAATTACACAGACATATTGTACACGAAAGACTAGTCGAAGCTTGATGACTCTCTTGGCATTTGGGTGGTCATGATGCATTGCTAGATACCGCTCATGATCTATAAATATAAAGAAGAAATTCTTAATTGAATTTATTATATTTATTGCCAACATGTTAAGGGCCTAATGGGTCACACACAAAAGGTGATTATTGAAAATAAAATGAGATTGGGCTAGGTTAAATATTCATTAAGTGTTGTGGGCTTATTGTGAATATTTAATAATATATTTGTAAGGGCTTTAGTGCAATAAGTCCAAGAGTTGGCATACACTAAACCTGATAATATATATGCCTTATGTTGTTGCCGCCTCCCCCTAAGGAAGAAAGACCCTGGTAGCCGTATTCTCTCACCTCTCTGTGAGAATCAGCGCATAGAGAAAAGAGGAGGAGGAATCAGTTTTCTCTTGGCCTACTTCTTTTCGGCTAACTAGAGTAAGAGGAGGAAGATTTCTCACAACCTAAACCACTAGCGTCGTTTTGGCAAAACATAATCTCAACATTGTGAAGGCTTTCAGATCACCTGTGTGGATTACCGTTAGAGGTCGGACAATTGGACGACTTTGGTCTTCAACAAGCTAGCATTGTGTACAAGAGCAAGAACATCAAGAATCTATGATGTGGTTTCGACAATCTCCATTACAGAGGTATGAGATTTTTTATTGTTATCTGTTCTTGACAGTTTGATCATTTTGAATTCATAGGCAGATCCATGGAGGGATTCAGTGTCTCTTTGTTTTATTTTATTCCGCTGCGTTGTATATTTAACTTGTTGATTAAATTATACATTATCTCTATTTGAGCATGAGCCGAATCCCAACAATTTCTTCCTCGTTGAATTGTTGATTCTTTTTCTTGCATAGAATGCACTTAATTGTTAATTCTAGAAGGACCTATTAGCAACATGGCTGTGTGGAAAATAATTTTGATTTAGCTAGTATGTCGTAGGCTTGCAAGTGTTTACAATTTGATGATTTGAACAGCTAGGTTTGCAGTTGGCCGTCTTTTTGGCTTTTAATGATTTTTGCTGTTTCTTAGTGTCTTCTATATGCAACTCTATATTTTCAAATCCAATTTGTAAAGCACTTAGATACTTTACCTTGTCATGACTCATGATATCTGTTTGAATTCTATTGGTTGTTTTGCTTGTAAAGTTCTTACAGTATGCATCTTTTCTCTCTTTTCCTCTTGCTATAGTCTCTTGTCGCCCCCCATAATCACACTCTTAATTCTTCTCTCGTGCATCAAATAAAGTTATATATTAAAGTTTCATGTTTAGAAGAGGTAGCCACATATGAAATTTTAAAATTTGTTTTTGAAAGGCTGTTTTGATAGTGATAGGTGTGGACAAAACATGGACAAAGATATTATTATCGGTAAATTTATATTTTGAAAAATTAATGGCTGTTTGCGATGCCCATCAAATAATATTTTGTTGTCTATTATATTATTATATATATGGACACATTTTAATTGTTTCATTGTTAAAGCTAATATGCAACTTGAAGTATGGCCATCCAAATGTTAAAGTAATTAATGTTGGCTTTTTCTTAATTATATTAGTAATGTGATTTTTTTTTAAGGATATCGATATCTATTGGTGAAACATTGGTAATGGGAATATATATTGGCCTTCCAAATGAATAATATGCATAAACATTTTGAGGAGAAGAAAGCAGAGATGGCAAGGAAAGAAGCAGAGAGACAAGCAGAGATGGCAAGGAAAGAAGCAAAGAGACAAGCAGAGAGACAGGCTGGGAAAGAAGAAGAGCAACGAAGATATCAAGACCTACAGACACAGTTTCAGTCGTTGA
Organism: Fremontodendron californicum; assembly: GCA_030761205.1. NCBI lineage: Eukaryota > Viridiplantae > Streptophyta > Magnoliopsida > Malvales > Malvaceae > Fremontodendron > Fremontodendron californicum. The sequence goes on from JAULJL010000002.1 coordinate 13,584,075, forward strand.
TGAATTTAGTGCAGCAAAAGTTTCCAGCAGGCTCAACGACTTCACAAAATCCTCCATCTCAGGTAATATAATATCTTCGTTGTTAATTATCTCACTTTTATAACTTAATAACTTGTATATTAATTACATGTTTTAATTTTTTGTAGTAGGGCTCATGAAAACAACTTGCTTCGGAGAAAACGTTCTTCTTACGGTTGTCCTCCAACTTTTAACATTTATAACTTGTAATTGTTTAAGTTGTAAGTGAATTTGATGTGTTACGTAATACATTCGTTGTATGGTTATTATTTTATACTAAATATATCTTTATATTATGTTTTTTTTTTTTTATAATTTGTGTTGTTTATGTATTGTTGAACAGTCCAGTAAATAGAAATACAGATATTATTGATAAATATAACTTTTTAAAGAAAATAAATAGGATTTTTTTGAAAAAATATTTTGTATATTTAGCGGCGTTTCAAGAAAATAAACGCCGCTAAATGTGTACCATTGGCGGCTTTTGTGATCAGAAAACGCCGCTAAAAGTCAATAATTAGCTACGTTTGCAAATCACAAAAGCCGCTAAATGTCTAGAATTAGCATTTTCAGACTTTCAATTGGGGCGTTTTCAAACGCCATTAACGTGCCTATAAACGCCGCTAAATGTCCCATCATTGGTTTTACCGGCATTTGTTACGGCATTTTTTTGAAATGCCTCCATGGTTTTAGCGGCCTTTATAAACGCCTCTATTCTTAAAAAAAAAAAAGCCCCTAAAAGACCAATTTGCTGTAGTGATAGCAAACAATTTACTATGACAAAATTTAAATGACATAACCAAAAAAATAAGTGGCATGAATTGAAGACATGGCATAAGAATGAATGTCATGTGAATGAAATCGACATGGCAAATAAAATGACATGGAATATGAATGACATGGCATGTAAATGAAATGACATAATGAATGACATGGCATATGAATGACATGGCATATGAATGACATGGCATATGAGTGACATGGCACGTGAATGACATGGTAAAATGTTGATGACATGGCATGCGGATGACATGGCATATGAATGACATGGCATATGAATGACATGGTATGTGAATGACATGGCATATGAATGACATGGCATGTGAATGACATGGCATATGAATGACATGGCATGTGAATGACATGGCATATGAATGACATGGCATATGAGTGACATGGCACGTGAACGACATGGAAAATGTTGATGACATGAAATGCGAATAACATGGCATATGAATTACATGGCATAATGAATGAATGACATGGCATATGAATGACATAGCAAATTCTTGATATGGAATGTGAATGACATGGCAGTATGGATGACATGGCATGTGAATGACATAGCATATGGATGATATGGCAATATGAATGTCATGGCATAATGAATGACATGGCATGTGAATGACATGGCATATAAATGAACATAGAATGTAAATGAATGACATGGCATAATCTAGATGACATGGCATATGAATGAATGACATGGCATAATCTAGATGACATGGCATGTGAATGAACATGGCATGTAAATGACATGGTATATGAATGACATAGCAAATTCTTGATGACATGGCATGTGAATGAATGACTTGGCATATGGATGACAGGGCATGTGAATGGATGACAGGGCATGTGAATGACATGGCATAATGAATGACATGGCAAATTCTTGATGACATGGTATGCGGATGAATGACATATGGATGACATGGCATATTGGATGTCATGGCATAATAAATGACATGGCATATTGGATGACATGGCATAATAAATGACATAGCATATGAATGACATGGCATGTGAATGACATGGCATGTGAATGACAAGGCATGTGAATGACATGGGATATGAATGACATGGCAAATTCTTGATGACATGACATGCGAATGAATCACATGGCATGTGAATGACAATGACATGGCATGTGGATGAATGACATGGCATGTAATTGAATGACATGGCATCATCATAAAATATTCATAATCACATCATGATCACATGCACACATCATTATTTGAAATGAATTATTCATGTGAGGAATCATATAAATAGCATATGTTGGAAAATATTACCATGCTTCCCGGCAAACCCGGCAAAGCTTGGAAAATAATTCTTTCATATGATGTTTACATGGTTCCGAGTAAAACGAAAGCCATACTTTTCGATTCCGTAAACATGTGCATTGAATAATTTTCTAACCTCCCCGGCAAACCCAGCAAAGATCGGGAACTAATTCACGCCAAATGTTTAATAAACCGAAAAATACGTTTTTATGACAAATTAAACAAAACATTTTTAAAATGCAATGCATGGGGATGTATTTTTTCCTTAGAGTAAGGACATCCGTATACCTAAAAAGGTATCTGACTATCTTAGGAAGAGACCTAAATCGGATTTTCCAAATCAAAAGACTTCGGGCTCGAATTTAAAAAAATGGAATTTTCGGATGAAAATAGCCTCTTGGCCGAACCCCCAATTTAAAAAGACCATATTTTCCTAATTTTAAAATCAGGGTTGACCGCCCTTGACCCGACTTTTATAAAATAAGTTTTTTTTATTAAAATGGCTTGGAAATTAACCTAAGACAATAGCTAATGCCCCAAATCAGCCCCCTCTTAACATCCTAACCAAAACAGAGAATTAGTATTTCTTAAAAAAACAAAACTGACTCTCACTGGCAGTTTTGGAAACCGATTCTTTTGCCCTTCTAAAATATTTCAAAAAATTTTGAAACAATTATGGGAGACTTAGAACATGTCGACCTCTATGGTAAAAAATCATCTTAATTTTTTTAGTATGGATACTATGGCCGAATTTTATCCAAAATCAAGATAGTGAGCTAAAAACTGTTTTGTTAAAATCCATTAGGTAGTTTTGAAAACCAATTTTTCCCCTCCTAAAAAATTTCAAAAAAATCTAAAAAAAATTATGGGAGACTCAGAACATGTTTATCTCCATGGGAAAAAATCAGCTTAATTTTTGGAGTATGGATACTATGACCTAATTTTATCCAAAATCAAGATAGTGAGTTAAAAACTGTTTTGTCAAAATCTATTTTTAAACCTTTGATAGAAAAATCCAAAAATCAAAAAAAAAATACTAGAGGCTCCTTAAAGGGTCTACAACCTGTGGTTAAAAAATATTTAAATTTGGACAAGGAATGCATGGTAAGAAAAATCAAAAAATCCAACTTGCACAACTTTTCATTTTCCACAAGCATGCTCATGAGAGCTTAGCTTTGAGCCATTAGTTGGCTTAAGTCAAAAATCAAGTGGGGATGAGATGAATGCATAAACATGAAGCAACAAATAGGGGGATCTATCCTACCATAACCAACAAGCAAACCACATCAAGCAAGAACATGTAAGAAAAAAATTGACAAACTTGGTTATTTGATAGAACATGAAAAAATCTTTTGGAACTTGTTTTGAAAAACAATTTTATTTCATGAAAGAAAATAAAATGAAAATGAAAATCATAAAGGAATAACAAAATCATATGAACCAAGCATGAAAAATAGCTACCTTGTTTTAGCTTTCCAAATCAAAGAGTAGTAAGAAATCCCTTCTTTTTTCCTTTCCTTTTCTTTTTCCCGTCCCTTTTTCTCTTGAATAGCTACTGCCTTTTTTCAAAAATCAAAACCCCCCCTCTAGAAAATGAATGGTCGGCTGCCCTTGTGGTGTGTGAGTGTGTGTGCTTTCTCTCTTCTTCCTTCTCACCTCAACCCTTGGATGGTATGTCCTTCTCCTTTCTCCATCAATTTAAGCCATTAGATCAAGATATTTTCAGGACAATAAAAATGTTATCTTGCAATTTGATCTTAGCCATTGAAGGATGTACTCATCTTTCTACAAAGCACCTAGGCCATTGGATGAAATAGATATTTTCATGACATTAAAAATGGCATCTTGCAATTTGATAAGGACCATTGGATGAATTTAATCAAATCTCACCTTTCATTCATGAGCTAACCAGCCAAGGGCCTGAAATATCCCAGCAATTCTTTCATCTTTCATATTTTTTAACTGCAAATTGGCCCTTTTCGATTTTTTCGATAAAATTACCCTTTTAGCCCCCGAATTTAATTTTATTGCAAACGGACCCCAAATTCGGTTTTTCTTTCTCCAATCCATCCAAATAAATATATTATTGAGATCTGAAGATTTTCAAAATTTTCCAAGCTCGTTTCCTATTTTTTCAGAATTTTCTCTTGGATTTTTCGGTTAGTGGCACCCAAAATTCACCTTTTCCATTTGAACTCCGATTCCGGATTTTTCTTCACCAATCTCTTCCAAAAAATATAAAACTCAGATCTGGAAGTTTTCAAAATTTTTGGAGGTCGTTAGCTATTTTTCCCGGAATTATCTTCTTGAATTTCGGCTTAGTGCACCCGAACTTTTTCATTTTTCAAATGAGCTCCGATTTCGAATTTTTCTTCACCGATCTCTTCCAAAAATTATAAAAATCAGATATGAAAGTTTTCATAATTTTTAGGGCTCATTTTCTATTTTTCCCGGAAGTATCTTCTTGAATTTCGGCTTTGTGCACCCAAACTTTATCATTTTTCAAATGAGCTCCGATTCCGGATTTTTCTTCGCCAATCCCTTCCAAAAATTATGAAACTCAGATCTGGAAGTTTTCATAATTTTCCAAGCTCGTTTTCCATTTTTTCTGGATTTTTTTGGGATTTTCCGAAATTGCCCTCCAACCTCCGAAACCTCAGTTTTACTCAAAAAGGGTCTGATTTCCGAATTTTCTTTTTTCGCTTCCTTTGTCTTATATTGGATTTGATTTGGTCCCAAAACGCCCAATTTTTACGATCAAATCCCCTTTCGATTTTGTTTTCCACTTTTCAAACTCGAAAATTTTATCGTTTTTCCGTTTTTGCTGCAATCGGCTCTTCTTTTGGATTCACTTCAAACTGGACCTTGGGCTATCCTTGTTTACTCATTCTTTATCAACGGAGGGCCTTCAATTTCACCGAATTGGGCCATCTTTGTAGTTTTTCCCAAATTTGCAAAATTCACCCTTTTTACCCGAAATCCTAATTTTCGGTTTTCCTTCCAAATTGACTATTCCTTTGGTTCTGCTTCCAATTGGCCCTTCCAATACCCGTAGTCATTAATTATATTCCATTTGGAACCTCCAATTTCGACCAATTTGATCGTTTAAGCACTTTCCCCAAATTTGCCGAATTAGGGCTTCCCCTACATTGAAATTTTCGCGATCCCTCTTCCGAACTCCATATCTTTCGTTGTAGACCTCGGATTATCAAAATTCTTTCACCATTATTCAATTCAACTTCAAATCTTGATTTTGACTAAGGGTTGACTTTTTTAGTGGTTGACTTTTCAAAGTTGACTTTTTCGGAGTTGACTTTTTTCGGATTGACTTTTCAAACTGAACTCCGAATCACAAGTCTTGGAGGACCATCTGCAAGATGAGAAGAGATTTTTTGCATTCTAAAAAAGTACAAGGAAGAATTTACCTAGTTTAAGGGGGTTTGGACAAAATTAGGTGTCTACAATGAGCAAGCTGGACTCCAATTAAAACTGCCATTGACTCGGCCAATACATAGCACATTACAGCAGTAGCAGCCAAGCACATCTATTTATCTATCTATGCTTACTTTAAAAGCTAACTACATGGCGTGCACACTTGTCAAAAAGTTGAATTATTCATTCGATCCGAATTAGATCAAATTTAAGTAAGAATTTTCGTAATTCGAGTCGGTCCAGTCCGACCTAATCCGAATTATTATTTATTAAATAAAATTTATTTTTAATTATAAAAAATATATATAAATATTAATATAAAATAATATTTGAATATTTTTTGAAAAATAAAATGGATTTTCGAATTGACCTCAACCCATAACTTATTTGGATAAAAAAAAATTTCAAGCTGCCACTCATCGCAGCCATGAACATGTTTACTTAACACCATGTAGTTAGTTGTCATATGGTAACTAGCAAAATTTTAAAATATTGTTTTTATTTAATTAAATTTTATTTAACAAATTTTAATGTTTTTCATGCAAAATAAAAGTTTAATAAAATAAAAATAATATTTTAAAATTTTAATTGGATTTAATAAATATATAAAAGTTTATTTGAGAGAGTATAAAGTTTGTTTTTTTTATAAATATTTTAGGGTAAAATCTTCCATTATTTTGAAACACGTCTATTATTTCATCATAAATAAACATTGGTACAAGAGGGTCCTATATTGGTTTTTTTATATAAATATAGCCAAAAAAAAATTCTCAAAATACCGATCCTTTTAGATTATTTCCCAAAATACGCTGGTTTTAAAATTAGCTGGGAAATCGCCACCCCCTATGGCGATTTCCCAGCATCAAAATATTGATTTTGGCTAAAAATACCAAGGGAAATCGCCATGGGGGTGGCGATTTCCCTCGGTGTTTTTTTCAAAATTTGCTAAAAATACCAAGGGAAATCGCCACCCCCCATGGCGATTTCCCTTGGTATTTTTAACCAAATTTGTAAAAAGGATGAAGGGAAATCGCCATGGGGGGTGGCGATTTCCCTTCATATAATTTTTTTTTTAATTTATAAACAAATTTTTTTTTTTTTTTAATTTGTAAATTTTATTTTTTAAATTTAAAAATTATAAATTAAATTAAATTTCTTATTAAATTTAAATATGGAAAATTTTGTTTCTTATAAAAATTAAAAAAACAAAATAATATTTCTTCTTAAATTTGTATATCAAAAATTATATTTGTAAGTTTTGTTTTAATTTTAAAAATTTGTAAGTTTTGTTTTTTAATTTTAAAATTTATAAATTAAAATAATTTTTTTATAATTTTAAAAATAAAGAAATTTCGTAAGGTATATTTTATTATTTGAAATTTATGAACAAATGTTTTTAAATTTTGTTAATTGATTTGTATTAGATAAAAATAAAAAACAAACAAAAAAACTTGCATTACATTTTCATAAGCAAACAAGTGAAATTCTGGAAAGCAGGAAAAAAAATTCTGGATAAGACTGATGATATAGGTTTTTAGACAGGTTTTAGCTATATTTCCAGTCCATCAAATGGTGCAGAAAATATTGGAACTTGATTCTTTCTGCAATGGATAAGACTGATGATATAGGTTTTTAGACAGGTTTCAGCTATATTTCCAGTCCATCAAATGGTGCAGAAAATATTGGAACTTGATTCTTTCTGCAATGGATAAGACTGATGATATAGGTTTTTAGACAAGTTTCAGCTATTTTCCAGTCCATCAAATGCTGCAGAAAATATTGGAACTTGATTTTTTCTGCAATGGATAAGACTGATGATATAGGTTTTTAGACAGGTTTCAGCTATATTTCCAGTCCATCAAATGCTGTAGAAAATATTGGAATTTGATTCTTTCTGCAATGGATAAGACTGATGATATAGGTTTTTAGACAGGTTTCAGCTATATTTCCAGTCCATCAAATGGTGCAGAAAATATTGGAACTTGATTCTTTCTGCAATGGATAAGACTGATGATATAGGTTTTTAGACAGGTTTCAGCTATTTTCCAGTCCATCAAATGCTGCAGAAAAGTTTGGAACTTGATTTTTTCTGCAATGGATAAGACTGATGATATAGGTTTTTAGACAGGTTTCAGCTATATTTCCAGTCCATCAAATGCTGCAGAAAATATTGGAACTTGATTCTTTCTGCAATGGATGAGACAAATGATGGGATTTATCAATCACATTTTGCATTGAATAAGTTATAACTTTTTCAGTCAAATAGTCCTAGGCAGAATATCAGAATCAGATTCCATCCTATACAAAGGATGGGATTTGTCATCTGGTACAACATAATGAACCATTATAAATTCATAATACTTATGAAGGTTTACAATACCCTCTACAACAGTTTTTCAATCAGATTTTTCCTTAGTGCTAAAACCTCCTCATTCTCATTCTCATTCTCATTCTCATCCTTCTATATTTCTTCTTTCTTTTTCTACACAACATGAGCAATAGAGTGATCGCATTGGTCTACTATAATGGCCAAATTCATAATACTGACGAAGGTGCTACCTTTGATTGTGAACGTCCAAAAAGTTTTCGTGTTGAAGACGACGTCACATTAGAGGAACTGAAGCTGCAAATTCATACAAAAATTAAAGCTGGAACTAGAAAAAGAGTTTCAGAGGTTAAGTACAGGCATCCTCTTTCTATTGGTGAAGGATGTGTCCGATATAGAACATTTCCACTTGAAGATGATGATGATGTCAGATGCATGTTTTATGCTCATGAGACATTTGCAAATGTTGGTGTCCTTGAGTTATATGCTGACATAGATGATGTTGACGATGATTGCGGCCCTTCAAATGTTCGCACAACAGAAAACTTTCCCATAGAAGATTATGATTCTGGGTCGTTCTATGTTCACACTACATACGACGTTCCCACAGAAGAAGTCGTGCCCTTATCTCAAGCTACAACTTTTCAGACTTCATTAGTCTCACAAACCCTAATTCCTACTACCCTCGAAGATGAGCCAGCTGGTGTTGATCCTGTTCGTCCACGTGGAGTCCATGGTGAAGATGTTGGTGAATTTAGTGAGCAGGAAGAGGATGCTGAATTCGCAAGTGATGACAATACTGATTCTGACCCAGACGTCGTCCCTGCTGAGATCAACACTCATGGAGATATCAACACTCATGGAGATATCAACACTCATCGAGATATTCCCCCATATCAGGCTGCATCCCATATGCATACACTGGATTTGGAGGCAATGCATGTGCCGGAATTTCCAGAGTATGCTCATACATTAGCTATGCCTCTGACATTTGATCCATCTGCAGTTGATCTGTGTGTTGGGTTACAATTCCCAATGAAAGAGGCTGTGCTTTCAGCTATCAAGCGCTATAACATCAAAAACTCTGTAGATTACAGAAGAATTGAATCTGAGCCGACGAAATATTATGCCAAGTGCGTAATGTATGGGAATGGGTGTAATTGGAGAATAAGGGCAACTTTTATGAAGAAGAAACATCTATGGCAGATTAGAAAATATGAAGGGCCTCATACTTGCACATCGGGGAGGATTTCACAAGATCATTGCAAGTTAGATTGTAACATGATCTGTTCATGCATTTTGTCATTGGTCCAAGCAAATCCGGAGATTTCCGTTTCAGTTTTGATCGCTGAGATGCGAATCCGGTATGGATACATCACCTCCTACAAGAAAACATGGCAAGCAAAGCAAAAGGCAATTGTTCGAGTATTTGGCGATTGGGAAAGATCGTACAATGAGCTACCTAAATGGTTAGGTGCAATGCAACATTTCGTGTCTGGTACAATTGTGGAATTGCAAACGGTACCTGCATATCACGGTGATCGACTGGTCCAGGGTAAGAGAATATTCCATCGATTATTTTGGACATTTAAGTCGTGCATTGAAGGGTATCCGTATTGTAAACCTATTGTGCAAATAGACGGTACTTTCTTATATGGAAAATACAAAGGCACATTATTGTTAGCTATTGCACAAGATGGCAACCGAAACATACTGCCAATTGCCTTTGCCATTGTGGAGGGTGAGACAACAGAGGCTTGGTCATTCTTTCTCAGTAACTTGCGCAGACACGTGACAAAACAGCCTGGCATTTGCTTGATGTCTGATCGACATGAAGCCATCAAAGCTGCGATTAGACGTGATGGTGGATGGAATCCTCCACATGCATATTCAGTGTACTGCATTCGACACATTGCAGCGAACTTTATGAAAAAGTTTAACAATAAGGAATTGCGTCGACAAATTGTTAACATGGGTATGGAATCAAATCATAGTTATTTTATCTCTTATATTTCGTTTAGCATATAAAATAATATTGAAATTCACAAGTTTTTTGTTTTAAAATTTATTAGGATACGAGTTGAGGCGACCGAATTTTCATTTCATGTATGACAATCTTCGTGGAGAAAATGCAGAGGCGGCTAATTGGCTTGATAGGATCCCCAAGGAGAAGTGGGCGCAGTCATATGATCAAGGAAGGCGTTATGGCCATATGACAACCAACCTAGCTGAATCTATCAATTCGGTGTTGAAGGGAACGCGTCATCTTCCCATTACTGCTTTAGTGCAATCAACATATTATAGGTTGGCTGCACTTTTTGTTAAGATGGGGAACAAGCAAATTGCCATGATGGAGGGAGGGCACACATATTGTGAAACAGTCACACAAGCTATGCAAGAAAATCGCAGGAAAGCTAACTCCCACATTGTTCGTAATTTTACGCGAACAAATCAATCTTTTCTGGTTGAAGAGTTAGTTGCCCCACAAGAGGGTGTTTCTGCAATGAAGTACAAAGTCAACCTCAGTGACATGTGGTGTGATTGTGGAAAGTTTCAAGCACAAAGGTTCCCTTGTTAACATGTAGTTGCTGCCTGTGCACATGTCCATGTAGATTGCATGCAATATGTGGACAAAGTCTATAGACTGGAAACTATATTGAATGTTTATAGACATGAGTTCGAAACTGTTGGAAATGAAGGTTACTGGCCTCAATATGATGGTCCAGAAGTGTGTCCCAATCAAGAAATGCGGAAAAATCCACATGGTCGGCCAAAATCAAGTCGTATTCGTAATGAAATGGACCTCAGGGAGAAAGGCCAACCAAAACGTTGTGGATTATGCAGAAACGAAGGTCATAACCGTCAAAATTGTCCGCATCGATTTGGCACATTGGGGGAGACTTCGCATCAACAATAAATGAATTACATGTTTTTCTCAACTTATTATGTACTTTGGATTATAAGGGAAAATGTAATGCAAGTTTTTTTGTTTGTTTTTTGTTTTTATCTAATACAAATCAATTAACAAATTTAAAAAAATTTGTTCATAAATTTTAAATAATAAAATATACCTTACGAAATTTCTTTATTTTTAAAATTATAAAAAAATTATTTTAATTTAATTTATAAATTTTAAAATTAAAAAACAAAACTTACAAATTTTTAAAATTAAAACAAAACTTACAAATATAATTTTTGATATACAAATTTAAGAAGAAATATTATTTTGTTTTTTTAATTTTTATAAGAAACAAAATTTTCCATATTTAAATTTAATAAGAAATTTAATTTAATTTATAATTTTTAAATTTAATAAATAAAATTTACAAATTAAAAAAAATTAAAATTTGTTTATAAATTAAAAAAAAAATTTACATGAAGGGAAATCGCCACCCCCCATGGCGATTTCCCTTCATTTTTTTTTTACAAATTTGGTTAAAAATACCAAGGGAAATCGCCATGGGGGGTGGCGATTTCCCTTGGTATTTTTATCAAAATTTGAAAAAAACACCAAGGGAAATCGCCACCCCCCATGGCGATTTCCTTTGGTATTTTTAGCCAAAATCAATATTTTGATGCTGGGAAATCGCCATGGGGGGTGGCGATTTCCCAGCTAGTGTTAAAACCAACGTATTTTGAAAAATAATCTAAAAAGATCGATATTTTGAGATTTTTTTTTTTTTTTAGCTATATTTATATAAAAAAAACCGTCCTATATTTGTGATGTCTACGTTTGGCATTAAATTGGAGAATTAGAGATAAATCATTAAATTATTTAATACCAGTTTAGGTCCCAATACCCTTAATCGAGAAATCATTGAATCAACACCTGTCTTTTACAAGCACATTGCATTTGGTACAAATATTCATCGTCACTATTTACAACGTTAACAAACATGGCCCAAATTAGCTCTCTGACCGTCAGCGTCAGGTATTGGAAGCTCATCAAAATTTTAATAATAATAATTAATTATTAGTACTGTCTCTTAATTACTAATCAGTAACCACGGTTCTTTTTATTTTATTTTATTTTCAAGTGAAAGAGACGTGATTGCTGTCTAAAGAGAAAAGCAGTATTAAGGATGATAAGGAATCAAATATCGGTAATTTTTTAAATTTTTAAATTTGAATTTATTTAATTTATTTAAAATTTAAATTTGTTTATTATTTAAACATTATTATCTGAATTCGCACTCGATTTAAGAAAATAATATTCATCGGATATTTAAATTTATTAAATTATTTTTTTAAATATAAAATTAAAAAATATATATATATAACTAAATATCGGATTCGAATATCTAAATTCGTTATCCGCATAAATAAAACAGATTCAAATGTCCGATACTATCCGAACCAAAATCAAAACAGATTCAAATAATAGATATCTAAAAATTTATATTCAAATTCATTGCGAATAATAAATTCAATAATCGAATTTAAAAATTATCTGAATTTATAATATTTAAATTCAAAAAAAATAAATAAAATAATATCGAATATTCAAATTCTTACTATCTATCTATGGCCATCTTTAAGCAGTATCCACTATCAACGAATAGCCTATAGATTTGAGTACACCTAGAACTAGAAGAAGAAAATAAAGCCGATCGAGTTTACGTAGGGTCTTATATTCTTGATAATGATTGCATTGAGAGAGTGTCATAATTCAACTTAATTAATGTGCGACTAATAACAACCAAATTGATGGTCCAAATGCATGTATGGCATTGGGTAGACCATCATGTTATGGTCAAACATGTGTTACATATATATATATATATATATTTCATTTACTACCCTGTACTACATGCTGTTGATAAACCAGAAACAGAACTAACATCAATCAGTTCTCAAAAATTCTGATGTTTCAACCCCACATTGATTTGGGGACTAATTATGCTATCAATTTTTATACTCATTTAATTTTAAAATTTAATCTTTTTATTACAATTTATATAAATTAAATCATCTTATTATATTAATTTAAAAATTATGGTTCAATTGATAACGGTGTTATTTTTTTCGTTTAAAATGCTGATGTGGATATTAACTTGCTGACTTGACATTAACTTTACTTACGTGACGAGCTTAGTCAGCAAAATTGTTGGCCAATTGATGAAGTAGATTTTTTTTCCCATGTGGCTTACTAATAAATGGTGTTATTAGTCCCTCTGCTTATGCCAAAATGCATATTTAGTCCCTCTACAATGATTTTAAGAAAATTTTATACCTGTATTTTTCGAGATTTCAAATTTCGATCCAATCTTAAAAATATTAAGAAATAATTAAAAAAATTCACATTATTAAAAAAATTATTATTGAAAAAACCATATTATTATATTAAATAATATTTATTATTTAAATAATACAAGATATTATTTTTTGTTAATATTAATATTTATATATTCTTATAACTAAATTTAAATATTTATATTTATGTATTTTCTAAAAAAATTATTTTTATATTAATATTTATATATATTTTTAAAAAAATTAATTCCTCTATAATGATTTAAATTATTTAAATTTAATTATAAAAATATAAAAATAATTTTTTAATATTTTTTAAACAGTATTTTGAGCTTACGGGCTAGCTCGGGCCAGGCTTAGGTAAAAGCTGCAAAAAAAAAATAGGCCACATCCGGCCCGATCCGGTCCATGAACACCTCTAACGCCAGCACATTTAATAGTGAAAAATGAATTTTGTTTAAGGCTCTATCTATTTCGCAGAAAATTATCTTTCAAAATTTTTAGAAAACAGCTATCCATTGATTAGGGGTGAGCAAAATCCGACTCGAGTTGAAAAAACCGAAAAAAATTTCAAATTTCGAATTAAATAGTTCGGTTTATTAGAGTTATTCGGATTTTCGGATCAACTCGACTAAGTAATTTGAGTTATATAGTTTAGCTAGGTTTTGATTTATACAACTCGAATAACTCGAAAATCCGAATAAGATATTTCTATACGACGCCGTTTTACTCATTTGAGTTTGATACTAAGCTTGGGTTTTGCGTTTTCCTTATTTCTTCTTCCCTTTTTACTCTTTAGCCTATTTTTGTTGGGTCATTTATTTTTGTTGTTTGTCACCATTCAGTAGAAAAATAAATTCACATGAGCTGTTGACTGCATACTTATTGTCTTAATGTTTTATCATTCATTTTTTTTCCCTTTGAAATTGACAGGTCTAGATTGAAAGTTTACATTGAATTTTTTTGGGTTTCAAAAGGGGAAGGCTATCACTCAATGCTTCATTCAGTTAAAGATTGAAGCTTTTGATTGATATCATGCACATTACCAAGCTAACCAAACGATAAAATTCAAAAGATAATAAATTCTCTTTTCTTAAAGGTCAATAGTAGGCTATTTATTTAGTATTGCAAGTCTTTGATAGTTATATTTATAAGAAAAGATAGAACACAAAAAAAAAATTTGTAATTGCAGAGAACTAAATTTCAAAATTATAGATATACATGCATTTACAAGATAACAGTAACATGATCTAGTCAATCAACATTTACAAGATAACATTTTAACTCGAATAAATTATTCGACTCGACTCGAATTTGTTTTAACTCGACTCGATTCGCTAAAATTTCAAATTGAGTTTGGTTGACAAAATAGGACTCTTTAACTCGATTAATCCGAATTTTTTTCACTCGGCTCGATCGAACGCTCACCCCTACCATTAATAAGGATACTCACAAAACCCATGAATTTAATTTGACTCGAACCATATCTTGAACATAATTTGTATGCCTGAACTTAACTTGTTCCAACACGATATATTATTATGTTAATAAAAACTATTTTGTTTAATTTTAATTAAAAAACATTTAAAAATGTTAAAATAAAAAATCTTTAATATTTTAATTTTAAAAAGAAATATTAAACACAAATCTTTTTTATATTTTAATAATAAATATTAACAGTAGCAAAAAATATATATATTTTATTATTTAAATAATAAATATTATTATTTCCATAATATTTTTTTTAATAATATGAATCTTTTTAATCATTTTTTAATATTTTTAAGATTGGATTTTGAAATCTCGAAAAATACAGGTACAAATTTTTTTTAAAATCATTGTAGAAAAACTAAATCTGCATTTTGGCATAAGTATAGGGACTAAAAACACCATTTATTAGTAAGCCATGTGGAAAAAAAAGTTCACGTCATCAATTGGCCAAAAATTTGCTGACTAAGCGCATCATATAAGCAAAGTCAACGTCACGTCAGCAAGTCAACGTTCACGTCAGTATTTTAAACGGAAGAAAAATAACACCGTTATCAATTGAACCATAATTTTTAAATCAATATAATAAGATGATTCAATTTATATAAACTATAGTAGATGGACTAAATTTTAAAATTTGAATGAGTATAAGGACTGATAGCATAATTAATCCTTTATATGCTAATAAATATTATTTACTATATGTTATTTCACTCCAAGATAATAAAGATTTTCGATAAAAAAAATTCGTCAAAATTTTCTTTTTCGACGTAATTTTTTGTTGATAAATTAAAGGATGGTAAAATTATTTTGTCTAATAAATTTCATTGTAAAAGAAAGAAGCATTAGAAACAGAAATTTTCGTTGTTAATATATTAAAAATTTGTTGGAAAAAATATTTACAAATTTTTTAAGTTTCCTAATATTCTAATAAATGCAATAAAAAATCTGTTAAAAATTTCGTCTTTGTATTTGGTTTCTTTGTTTTTTAGGACTAGTTTGATTTGGTTTTGTTTCTTCTTTGTATTTGGTGCTTTTTGTCTCTGTTTGTATAACCCTTTGTTCTTATTAGAAATAAATTTATTTGACTTAAAATAAAAAAAAAAGTGTCCATGAAATTTTGTCCGTAATGCTTACAAATTCCGACGAAATTTCATCGGAAAATATTATATAATGACGGAATTTCATAAACTTCGATCGAATTTTGTCTGTATTTATTAAAATTTTCATCGAAAAAAGTTTTGTTGTTTTATTTTTATTTTTTGTTAATATTTTTGCTAATTTTTATTGACAAAAGACTCATATTAGCAATTTGAAGTACAACAACCAATTCAAAACTCAAAAATAAATTGAAGCAAAAAAATCGGGCTATAAACTGATTTTAAAAAAATTCAACTATAAATTTAAAATCTACTTTAATCTATAAATCTATAATATATATAAAAGCATGAATAAAGAGAATCTTTTGAACTGACGATAATGCTCATTATTATTTATTATATTACTTAAAACATATATATATATATATATATATTAGATTTATTTTGGTCTGGGCAGATTTCGGCATATTGCAGATTCAATAGATTTAAAAAAAAAAAAAAAAAATTTATCACAAAGGTTTTTGGCTATTTGTTAAGTTGTTCTTTAAATTATTACTGATTAATTTAATATTTTAAAACATTTTTAAAACATTATTGGAATTGTTTTTTAAATTAAATTTTATTTTTTATGAAATTGGATTTTTTTTTAAAATTTATCTTTAACTTATTACATATTGTTTTTATATTTAAGTTTTTAATTTTAAATATTTTTAGGAAGCCGAATATTGAATTATGTGGATATTTGAATATTCTTATTATATTATGATAAATTTGATCATATTTTTTAATTTCTTAAACGTATAATGTAAAGTTTTTTACTATATATTTAAATTTAAATTTTGTCTATGAAAATTTTAGCATAATTTTTGTCTAATACTATTTTTATCTATTAATATAGAACTTTAAGCAAAGTTTTTTTGTTTTTTTGTTTTTACTATATAATTTTCAATTCATTATTTATCCATATTACAAATTTTATTATTTTTAATATTAATTCAAAATTATAATTAGTGTTACAAACATTTTTCTATGTGAGTTTTGAAATTTAGCTATTTAATTTATATTTAAAATATTAAAAAATACTATTAATTTATATAATAATATATAAATTAAAAGTTTTAAAACTAACAAAATATATACATGCGTATTAATTATATCTATAAATTACCATTTGAATACTATTTTATTATATATTATAACATTTATATAATCACAATATTTATAATATTAATTAAAATATATTAAATAACATAATGAAAACCAACAATATGTTTTGAACTCATAATGTGTTTTGATATGAGAAGAATTACAATTCAAATTAAACTCATTAGAATATTAGACTCATCATCTTAAAAGAATTATTTTGTAATCTTGATTGGTATACAAATTCTTAATCCCATTGCCTTGAACTTTTGGTGTATCTTGGTAATTTTACACTTCTACTCTAATTTAAATCATTCTTTAATTTTTCTTTTCACAAATCAAGAACTATTTAACAACACTTTGACATCGTGCTACTGAAATTACATCCAAATACGATTAGTGTGAATTCAAATATTTTTCTTTCAATTTCAATTAGTGAGATATTTTTATGCGGGTGACAAACTTTCTCCATTCAGATAGATTGATTAATTCTATTTTTGTTCTTTGCAGAAAAATGCTCATATTGTTTTCATATATATATATATATGAAAATGTTTCCGGTGAAGAATGTGGTGGCAAATTAAACACTTAGTTTGACTATTGAAGCTATTGGTAAGACCATACAATTCTACCAATCGGTAAATAATCAAATCCTTTAGGTTTCTTTTTCTTCAAATGATTTATTGGCAACTGTTAATATGATATTTATAAAAAGTTTAAATATTCCGTCTTTTTTTGTTCGTTAATATGATATTGATTATTTTTTACATTTTGTTTACAATTTTATGGAGATCACAATACATTTGTCTCTCTTTGTGTACGTTTATGGGTTAACTAGCTATTGTTTTTTATTCTTTATAATGTGTTTATAATTTTTTTTTCGTTGTTTGGATTTACAGAAGCAATAGTTAAAGAGATAATCCAATATAATGCTTTATATATACAACAATTGTCATTTTATATTATTTATGAATTACTATGCATAATTTACAATATGTATAACTTACTATTTGATTTTTAAATAAATCTTGACAGACAAGATAAAAAAATATATATGCTGAATTGACTATTGAAAAAAGAAGAGAAAAAATTAAAAAGTGAAAAGTGAAAAATGTTGATTTACAATATATCCATCTTTTTAACATTGCACAAAGTGTTTTAATTATGATTTGAAGGTTTTTTATTATTATTATTATAGTATTTAAATTATCAAAATAATTGATATATTTGAATTATGTTCAATAATTTGAATAATGATTACTTTACATTAGTTAAATAAAGTAAAAATATATTATTTAATAAATTAAAATAATTGAATGCATAAAATCACGTGTATCGCATGTGACATTAAAAATTAGTTTAAATTAAATGTATTTGATCTATATTAAATCATCTCGAAAGATATTAATTTAATAATTAAATACAATTTAATTTAAATAATATCAAAAAGACTTTAAATAAAATTAGATGTCTACAAACATTTCATCCAAGTCCCCAGTTTGAAAGCCGGAATTGGTGATTTATATTTCCAGGGAACCACCGGAGAAGCAGGTTTCGTGGGTTTAATTCATCAGAGATTTCATAATTTTATCATTGTGAAATCTCGGCAGACAAGGCGAGCCAGGGCAAATTGTGTTGTTTTTGAAATTTGCTATACCGCTACAGGCATAACTTTTGGTACCTTGGAGATGGTTTTATTATGAATAAAGATTATAATTTCTATATTCGTATTTTTATATTAATTTTAAAATATGAACATAACATAAATAATTAAATATGTTAAAATTTTAAATATGAATATAATATGTTTATTATACGTGTTACGTCCGATACGACACAACTAACACGTTTAAAATTAATGTGTTTAAGTTTTATACGACACAACACGATTAATCACGATTAATGTGACTTTTAATCTATTTAAAAAATAAATTTTTGTTTTAAAAAATTTATTTTTATTAATAATATAATTCTAACATAATAAAAATAAAATCATTATTTCATTATTTAAATTTAAAATTAATAGTTATAAAAACAAATATAATAAAATAACAATGTCCACATTTATCCATAAAATATATTTAAAATTAAAATTTTCAAATATTGTTTATTAACAGTTCAACAAAAATTATATAATCTCTTATCGATATATATGTTATTTAGAATAGATCATTGATATATGTATCTTATCATAATATATATATCTAAAAATTGTTTAAGATAATATAATAAGAAATCAGACTAACTAGTGAGATACAATCATACAACTAAATTTTTATATAAGACAAAATTGAAATAAAAAAAAAATTAAGAAATCAAAACTCAGTTACTATGAGATCTAAAACATGATGCTTATATTACGATTAATTACTTGTTTTCTTTCATTTTACCTATGCTTAATTAATTTATTCATACTTCGTAT
The DNA here is from genome assembly GCA_030761205.1 of Fremontodendron californicum. Classification (NCBI taxonomy): domain Eukaryota; kingdom Viridiplantae; phylum Streptophyta; class Magnoliopsida; order Malvales; family Malvaceae; genus Fremontodendron; species Fremontodendron californicum. The sequence continues at coordinate 13,603,323 of JAULJL010000002.1, forward strand.
TCTTTTAGAATTCATAATTTTATTTTTTTGTTTCAGTAATTATTATTTTTTAATCACAATCTAATTAATTAGTAAGATCATAATATTATTTTATATATAAAACTCAAAACATGAAGAAAGCATGAGATTAACTAGATTTGACAATTCATGTATGTGTGCCGTATTTCGTATTTTTTTTTCTCATGTCAAGTGTAAACATAAACACAACAAAATTATTAAATATGTCAAAATCTTAAACACGAATATAATACATGTATTAAACATATCGTATTAATCGTATTTAAATATATAATATCATGTTTATTACACTGTTTTATGTTTATTAAACGTGTTGAATTCGTTTGCGTTTTAATTTTGAATCTGATTTTCCTATGTTTTACCGGAGTGAACTTATTAGGTAATGATCTAACGAGAATTTCCATAATGGGCTAAGATACTTCTTTATTTTTTTGAATGTGTCGGCTAGGGTTTACCAAAGAAGAACCGGGCTTCATTTTTCTTGGGCCAAACTTGAAGATAGATTTCAAGTCTTAGGCTCATTACGAGTTATGAGTTATGACTAGGCTTATCTTCAATTTTCATAGAATAAAATATGAGCCTCGCTAGATGCTTAGATAATTAATACTAATCTAAGAGCTAGAGTAGGCCTAACCCAAAGATATCTTTTCATTAATTGCAATTAAAACGTTTTATGTTCGATATAATTTTCCATATATATATATATTATATAGTTGTAAATATTTGTGAAAATATAATTCTTTTTTTATAAAAAAACTTACTTTTGTTGGCAGTTTATTAGAATAAGATCCTACCATTACTGTTCTTTTTTGTATTCAATCATTTTTGTTCTTGAATTTTTTCATAAAAAAGTCAAAAATAGAAATGATTAGATTTTTTCTAAAAAAATAATTATTAACTTTTAATATTGTCCTTAATTGGCTATTTGAAAACAAAATATTTTGATATTCTTTTTTTTTTTCATCCAAATAATGGTTAAATTGCATAACAAACGATGTAGAATGATAACGTTGCACAAAAATATGACAAATAATATATATTATAATTAAAATATAAGTCAAGTCTGGTTAAATTCGGACCTTGAATATTGAAATTAAGACTCGCTCATTTTTATAACGATTTCATTTTTTTTATTCAAACTCATTTAATGGACTTAATATGTTTATCCATAATCTCTTAAATATTGAACGGTCATTTGGATTTGGACAGATAAGCTTAGGAGAAGTCTAATTTTATCACTCAAACATTCCAACTTTTATATAATTTTCCGAAACTGAATAAATTTGTCATACCCAAGCCAAATCAACCGAGTAATGTGAGCATTCACATGCCCAGGATGTGGATTTTTGCGGTCTGAGTTTTGGGTTAAATCCTTAATTATGTTTAACGTCTTAAATTGAGCTAGGCTTGACCTTGAACCTGGTCCAATTTGTTTGAGCTTCATATTTAAAATTCGGTCCGAACAACACCAGATAAGTTGTTTTGTGAAGATGTAGGAAGTTATATATGTACAATTACCACCACATCATGAGTTCAAATTTGAACTACATTTCCTGGAAAATGTAAGTATTATTCCAAGGAAGACAAAAAGGCTAAGCTGAGATTGAGATCTACTGAACTTAATTTGTGTTATCAAAACCTTATCGTGCCTGGACAATAGCGTTTACCAAGGCAATGTCAATACGGCTATATATTTCTAGCAATTCCGCAATTGTCCTTATGCTCTGCCCCTACATATTAGACTATTAGTCAGCGTACGTTAGTTCTTTATTTCTAAAATTGACTGAGCTACTTACTACTCAGAAATAATTTCTAAGATTCAGTGGGGGGAACCTACCATTCTTTAGAGATAGTAGTAGCTTCATCACCATCTTCAATTAATGTTTCAGATTTTGTAGCTTTTTTCTGATTTCCGAGTATTGTACAATGCAACAACTACCATTCTGTGTCTGATTGAAGGCCAAAAAATTTTCAACAATGTAAACAGTTTCAAATCTCTACCGGGAAGTTTCACATTGACAAATTCAGACTGCATGATTAAAGTTGCAATACATCTTTTTATGCATGTTTTCACCATCCAAAGGGCCCTGTATTAAATTTTGAGAATAAGATTACAGCAAGAGAAAGGTGTTCGTGTATTTATTCCATCTATATAGGTTTCTTTCTATTTAAAGGACTTTCAAAAGGAAAAAAAAAAAAAAAACAATTGTCATGTTCTTCAACAGAGTAGTCCGTGACTGGCAAGTTCTGAATATAATGTAGACACGGCCGCGTGGCTTATGCATATATTATAGGATTAATTGTCATGGCCAAATTGTACTATTAGTCCCTGTACTATAGTAAAAATACGGATTTAGTCCCTTTACTGTAATTCGAAGAAAATTGATACTTCTACTTTTAGGGATTTTGAATTTCAGTCCAATTACAAACGTTTCCTGTTCCTTCCGTTTATTTTAATGATGTGGCTGTAGGATTGCTTAGGTGGCTTTAATTTCACTTATTTGGCATTTTCATTTCAGCAAAAATAAATGCTGAAGTGTAAATATGTTTTTTACATAATTTTTCTAAACCAAAAATAAAATGAAACTTATTCAGTTTTTTATTTTTACCGAAATCAAATCGTTACCTTTCATAAGTCTCTAAAAACACTCAGCCTTAAACAACGAAACCCAATTCCCCAATCTGTAGAGACGGTCAAAATCGAAGAGAAGAGAAGTTTGGCTTTAAAATTGAAATCAAAGAGAAGAGAAGCAAAGTAGTCAAGAAAGCAAATCAAAATTCAAAATTATGTAGAAGAGTAAAGAAAATAAATAAAAAGGGAAGGGGATTAGATAAATAGAGTATAGAGTAGAGAGGAAATATGAAATAGGAAAGAGGCTCTTTCTTAAGTCAAACCTTAAGCAAGCCGTAGAAGTAAATAATTGTAGGCTAAATTGGAAAAGTTTTTTTAGTTTTGGTTTATTTTGAGGATTTTTTGAGTAGCGATCGGGAGAATCGAATGTTATTTCCGATCGTCGACGATCGGAGATGCTTCTTGCCGGTGGTGATGGTGGTGAAGGCGGAGGTAGGTCGTTGTGATGGTGGTGCTGGTGGTCGCAATGGCGGAGGAGGAGGATGGTGGTGGTTGAGAGTAGCGAAACAAGTAGGAGTGGTTTTATAGTTGGAGGATGAGGAAAGGGAAAGGAAGGAACAATAGCTTGTTGCCAAATTCGTTAAGGATAATATTGTCTTGTTTAAAGATTGTTTCCACGAATGCTAGTAACATCGCTTCCACGGTTTGCTCCGCTGGTGCTTCCGTTGCTGCTTGTATTTCCACTTCTTCTGAAGATCATAAAGATCAGTTTTACTTCCATTTCAGACTCAATCGTTTACATTTGTTTTCCCGTTTTCTGTTTTTTTTTTTTTTTTTTTTTTGAATTTTGATTTGCTTTCTTGGCTACTTTGCTTCTCTTCTCTTCGATTTCAATTTTGAAGCCAAACTTCTCTTATCTTCAATTTTGATCGTCTCTGCAGGTTGGGGATTAAGGATTCCTTGTTTAGGGAAAGCTATGAGAGGTAAACGATTTGATTTTCGGTAAAAATAAAAAACTGATTAAGTTTTATTTTATTTTTGGTTTAGAAAAATTATGTGAAAAACATATTTACACTTCGCCATTTATTTTTTGCTGAAATGGAAATGCCAAATAAGTGAAATCAAAGCTACATAAGCAACCCTATAGCCACGTCATTAAAATTAACGGAGGGAACAGAAAATATTTGTAATTGGACTCAAATTCAAAATCTCAAAAAGTAGAAGTATCAATTTTCTTCGAATTACAGTAGCTAAATCCGCATTTTCTCTATAGTACAGGTGTAGACACCTAATTTTGTCCAAACCACTAAAACATGTATGTTTTCTTCCTAAATTGATGTTTCAGAATGTAAAAAGATTTTTTCATCCTGCAAGTGGAACTCCGAGACTTAGTTTAAGAGGACGAGCATAAAAAGTCAAACTTGAAAAAAGTCAACCCTGAAAGTCAACTACTAAAAAAGTCAACCCTCTTTCAAAATCAAGATTTGAAGTTGAATTGAAAAATTGTGAAAGAATTTTGATAATCCGAGGTCTACATCGAAAGATATGGAGTTCGGAAGTTGATTCAGTAGAAAAGAAACCCTAATCCGGGAAAATTGGGGAAAAGTGCTTAAAAGATCGACTTGGTCGAAATTGAAGGTTCCAAATGAAAGATAAGCACTGACTACGGGTAATGGAGAATCCACTTGAAAGAAAAACTGAAAGAAAAGTCAATCCGGGAGAAAACCGAGAATTAGGGTTTTTGGTGGATTTCGGTGAAATTGGGAAAAATTACAGAAATGATCCGACTCGGTAAGACTAAAGCCCCTAATGGATGAGGAGTGATTAAAAAGGATAGCCCAAGGCTCAGTTTGAAGAAAATCTGAAAATCGGACTTGTTTTGAGCAAAACTGGGTTTCGAAGACACAAGGGCAAAATTGGAAAATTTGGGAAAATAGAAAATGAACTCCAAAAATTATGAAAAATTGTAAATCTCATTCTTAAATCATTTGGAAGATATTGGCGAAAGAAAATCTTGATTCGAAGTTCGTTTGCAAAATGACAAAAGCCCGGGTATCCTATGTAGTAATTCAAGAAGATAAATCCCGGAAAAATAGCAAATGAACTCCAAAAATTCTAAAAATTTGCAAATATCATTTTAAAATTATTTGGAAGATATTGGAGAAAGAAAATCTTGATTCGGAGTTCGTTTGAAAATGGCCAAATCCTGAGCCTCCTATGTAGTAATTCAAGCAGATAAATCCCGAAAAAATACCAAATGAGTTCCAAAAAGTATGAAAACTTCCAGATCAAACTTTTAAATTATTTGGAAGAGATTGGGGAAGAAAAATCTTGATTTGGAGCTCGTTTAAAAAATGGTAAATTTTGGGGGCATAAAAGGGCAATTTTGGAAGGAAACAAATCCAAATAAATAGCAAATGGACTCGAAAAATTTTGAAAACTTTTAGAATTCAATTTTTTATTATTTTGAAAGTATTGAAAAAATAAAATTTGAATTTGGAGTCCGTTTGCCATTTATTTGCATTCGGGGGGCAAAAAGGTCATTTTATCCAAGGAACTGAAAAGGGCTTTTCTTGCCTTTCAAAAAAATCAAACTTGGGCTGGAAGAAGGAGGGCTGGCCGGCCAAGGCCCAAGGATGGGAAGAAGGTTCCTGATTTTTTTAATCAAGAGGCCAAAAATGAAGAGTTAGTTAGTGAGTTGTTGGTCAAGCCTTTGCAAATAAGCCACATGGACCAATGCATGAAGAGGGAGAGTGTCAACATAATGGCTTAAGATTCTTGAACAGCTGTAATTATGGATAGCTGATGGCCTAATCTAAGGGTGATAATTTCATGTTTTAAACATCTTGGATCAATAGCCCTTGGATGAAAATTGGTTGGAGGAAAAATGACAACATGCTAGCCTATGAGAGAGGGAAGGTTCGGCCACTATAAGGGGATCCTTATTCTTTCATTTTCAGCATACTCTCATTCTCTATTCTCTCTTTCTTTTGGCTGATTTTCTCTCTATTGTTGAGAAGCAAAAAGAAAAGTTTAGAAAATAAAAGAAAGTTAGAACAGAAAAAGCTTGAAAGATAGCTTCTAGAGGTTGCTTTTAGCACCATACTCTTGCACTTTCTTTGATTTTCCATTCTTGATTTGCTATTTTGATTATTATTTTGGTGAGTTTCTTTTGATTTTTCATTTTAAATAAGTGTTTTTAATGTTCTTCTTTAAGTTCTTATTTCATCTTTTCTTAGAAAAAGTTCTTGAAATATTTTTTTCCTTGATTCTTTGACATGGCCGAATGGCCCATTTTTTTTGGGTTAGTTGCTGTTTGTTTTGTTATTTCATGTTATTTTTGATATTAAATAAATTTTGATGCTTTAAATCTTCTTCTACTACATATACTTGAAGCTTGTTTTAATTTGATTGCTTGTTTATTTCCATTTATGAGTCTATTATCATGTTCTTGTATTTTTTGATTTTTTGTTTTCAAAATGTTTAAATTTGTTTATGTTTTATATTTTGTAATCCATGTGTTTGTGAAAATGCTTGTTAGTTTTCATACCTCTACTTTATATTTGCATGATTTGAGTATTATGTTTTAGTTAAGTATGTTAGTATATCAAGTGTTTGTGAAAATGCCATGCTCACTTGCAACATGAGGCCATTCGGCCACCTCATTTATTTTGCTTTGTGTGTACATTTTTTTATGTTAGTTGATAGGTTTGCATTTTCATGACATTTGATTGAGTATTTGGTTTAAGCATGCCTTGTGTTTGTGAAAATGCCATGCTCACTTGGAACATGAGGCCATTTGGCCACCTCATTTATTTTGCTTTGTGTGTGCATTTTTGTTATGTTAGTTGATAGGTTTGCATTCTCATGACATTTGATTGAGTATTTGGTTTAAGCATGCCTTGTGTTTGTGTTATTGCCATGCATATTTTAGATGTTAGGATTGGTTTGTATTTCCATGCATATCCATGCATTTTAGACCTAGGTTGCATTAAATGCCATGCAAGTTCATTTAGGTCTAGGTCATTTTATTGATGCCATGCATTTTTCATGACATTTAGGTTTAAACTCATGCATTTCATGCATCATATTTGCTGTATTTTCATGCATTTCATGTCCATGCTACTTGACTTATGACTTAGGCCAATCAATGGTTCAAAGTCATGCTCTCTTGAGCATACTTGTGGAAAATTAAAGAGTTGTCAAATTGATTATTCTACCTTTGTGATTTTTTTTTTTACTTAGCCAATTTTTGTCTAACTTTTCAAAAGTGCTAGCTACTGTTTGTGAGTCATTTAAAGAGTCTTAAATATTTTTACTTTGATTTTTAAATGATTTTATCAAAGGCAAAAATGTGTTTTGGCAAAACAATTTTTTCACCCAATACTCGTACTTTCTCGATTTTTCTAGGTAGTCATATTTAATCATAAAATTAAGCCGATTTTTTTCCATGTAGTTTTCCATGTCCTGAGTCCAGTATTTTTTTAGATTTTTTAGAATTTTTAAAAATAGGGTAAAATATCGTGGTTTAAAACTGGACAGTGGAGTCAGAATTGAATTTGAAGGAAAACTATTTTTCTGTTTTGGTTAAGTTATTTAGAGGGGGCTGATTAGGAAGTTTAGCTACTGACTTAGAGTTGTTTCTAAGCCTTTTTAAACTCTAAAAATGATTTTTTAAGTCTAAGGTTAAGGGTGGTCAAGTCCGAGATTTTAAACTTAGGAAATTAGAGTCATTTAAAAAGGGTTTAGCCAAGTTTTTATTTTTAATCTAAGCTTTTCAAAATTGTTTTCAAACAATCACAAAATATTTTGATTTTAGAATATTTAATTTGATATATTTTCCTAAGGTAGCCGGATATCTTTTTAGATATACGGATTTCCTTAATTAAAGAAAAAAAATACATTTTCATGCATTGCATTTTACATATTCATGCATTTTATAAAATATATGCTTTTTGCTATGATAATTTCTATGGTAATGTTATTATTTTGATTTATATATTTTGATGTTATATTGTTTATTATATGGTTTTGAATATTTCATAATATCCTATGCTTTTTATTTAGTTATTTTTTTGTCATATTATTTAGTATTTACTATGTTCATGCATTATTATTTTCATTTTTATTTTCATGCATATTATATGATAGCATTATTTTATATTTCATGTCATTTAAATTATATGCCATATCATTTATATTTGTCATGTCATTTAAATTATTTCATTTCATATAGAATATATTATGTTACCTAGGTCATTTCGTTTCATGTAGAATATATTATGTTACCTAGGTCATTTCAGTTCATTTAGGATATATTATGTCATTTAGGTCATTTCATTTCATTTAGAACAAATCATATGACTTAGGATATTACATTTCATATAGAATATATTATGTTACCTAGGTCATTTCATTTAGAATATGTCATATAACTTAGGATATTTCATTTCATTTAGAATATGTAAGACATTTAAATTATATCATATCATTTAGGTTGCATTATATTATTTAGACTTTGCTATATCATTTTATTTATGTCATACATATTCATATTCATAATTTTTTAAAAATGTTTTCAAAAAGGTAATGATTTTCAATAAAATAAAGATATTCCCGAATTAAAATAATTCATGAGTTCTCTGCTGGGTTTGCTGGGGAGGATATCATCAATTATCATTAATAACAGAATATCTTCTTTAAAATGAGAATGATTCGGAAAGTTTTCCAAACTAATAAAAATTTCTATATTTTGCCACGTTTGTTGGGGAATATAGGAAAATTTTGAATTTATAAATTCCGGATCATTTTCAATTAAAAATGGAATTATTTTTCTTTAAATTGGGAATTAACTTGAAATACTAAATTTAAAACCGATTTTTTTACCGAGACTTGAGATAATACACGATTAATAAGGTATCGTTTTATACGGGCGTTCTGGGGGTGCTAATCCTTCCCCACACGTAACCGAGTCCCGAACTCGTTTCTTTGATTTCTCTAGTTTAAAACGTAGACTTGAAATTGGGTTTTCAAAATGTTTTAATTAATTTTAAAATATTTTATAAAACCGGTTTTATTAGGTGGCCGATCACACCTAGTTAAAAAAGATTGGTGGCGACTCCATGTCTTTTTCAAGGTCATTTTCAAAACCTTCATTTTTCTAGAGGAATTAAGTCGACTTTTCCTCGATTTTTTTTTTAAATGTCACACTTAACGAATAATAAAGTCTTGCGATGAGACTTGTTATTTTTTAGGTTGTGACAGCTTGGCGACTCCATTGGGGACTATTAGAGAGTGAGGCCTAAAATTAGTCATGTGTTATCAAAGTCTCGCTTTTGTTGGTTTAATTGGTATTTAATTTTAATTCCCACATTTTTTTTAAAAAAAATAAGGATAATTTCAAAAATAATAAAATGTTTTTAAATATGTCCATATTCATGTGCATACATATTATAATTGCTCTCTGGTTATTTTGGTGCATATATTCATTTATTGATAGTTTATGTTGTTTAATCTTGTTGGGGCATTTAGAATAAGGGATGTAGAATAGGTGGTGAAAGGTTTGTTATTTCTCCTCACACACCACACGTGCATTTGCATATCATGAATTCTATACCCGGGTTCCATCCTTTTAGGTGGGAGCAAAGTAACTAAGCCTTCGTGATTAACAATCCGCATGGGCTAGTGAAACATTTCCGGAGTACTAAATTACCTAAGCCTTCGTGATTAACAATCCGCATGGGCTAGGGAAATAGACTCTAATGAATTGAACCCGCTTTTATCGGGGTGCCTTACTAGCCTTCACCGGCAACAGTGAGGAACAATTCAGGGCTTTTAGGACTAATTCACCTTCATTTAATAAACCTAGGCGAAGCCATGCCGGACTTCCAATTAGATATCCCGAAGTTAAGAACACATGGAGGAATATTTCCAATCCTTTTACCTTCTATTCTACTTTTCGAATAAGTTTATTTTTGAAAATCGGACAATGATGAATGTACATCACAATGGCCATAATAAGTATTGGTATTTCATCCCAGGGGTGTTATAATGCTGAAATTTTGTTGGCATCCTCAGGGATAGTTATTGTTTTGAATTATATGTTTTTTTTTGTATTATTCGTATTTATTCCCGTTACTAATTCATTTTCTTTTTGTTGTTGTTTTTGTTTTTTGCATTCTTGTCATCATTTTTTGCACATGGAAAGTTATTGGTTTCGGGATAATATTCAACCAAAAGGGCTTTCATGGAGGGTCAGAGTGTCTCAGTGGTCGAGAAGCATTTAGAGGTTAGGAAACAGTCCGAGAAAGGTCAACAGGATAATGGGGATTGTTTGAAGATGAGATATGTGTCAGCATTGCCAGCCAAGGTTGATCTTACTATCAAGCAAAATGATCTCCGGGAATTTATGGATATATGGAATCAGTGGAACATATCAGAAAAAGAAGCCTTCACTCAGAGTTATGGGGACATAGCACTGCTAGTTCAGGTTAAGGTCAGTGGTGAGGTGAACAGGGCTATGGTGCAATTTTGGAATCCCGCTTATCGGTGTTTTACCTTCAACCGAGAGGATATGACTCCAACCATAGAGGAATATTCAACCTTGCTGCATATTGAGAATGTTATTCCCGACCGTATTTATTTGAAGGATACAAAGACGTCGAGTTTCAAGAAAAAAGTGTCTAAAATTCTAGGAGTGGAAAGAAATTGGGTCGAAAGCCATGTTGTCCGAAAAGGGGTAAGCCACTGTATATCATGGGACATTTTACAGACCTTAATCCATAGCCATTCAAGTAAGGAGACAGTTAGGAATATTTTTGCTTTGGCTATCTATGGTTTAGTTATCTTCCTAAAGACATTAGGGTATCCACATGTGGCGATATTTGATGTTTTTGAGAGGCTTGAGCAGAGGATAAACCCAGCACCGACAATTATAGCAGAAACAATCCAATCCCTAAAATTCTGTAGACGGGAAGGAAAATGGCATTTTCTAGGTTGTATACAGCTCTTTTACATATGGGTTCAGAGCCATTTTTGTAAACAGGAGAATTTCTCTCTTCGCTCATACTGGAAATCTTTTGCTCCAATTGGTGAATTTCTTAAGAGGGATTGGCTTGAAAATAGGTCTAAGGAACAATGGATCAACGTATTCTGAAATATCAGGGCTAAGATGAAAATTTGGAGAGCTCTATGGATAGCTCCTATGCCGACATTGTACAAGTGCAGAGATAAAGCTTCTGTTCCATTATTGGGAGTATGGGAAGAAGTGAGCTATGCACCACTGCTAGTACTGAGACAATCAGAATCCCGTCAGTTTACTCCTATGACCCATGACCTTAGTAATTTGGAATTTACTTATGTAGAAGATGGATATTCAGGATAGGTACGTGAGATTGTGGTAGCATGGAAGGAAACTCATCGAATGGAGGTAGCTAGATATGCCGATATCGTCACACCTGATTACTTGACATGGAGGGAATTGAGGGTTAATGATAGGTTGTTGACATCAGATGGGGAAAAAGTTCAGCATTTGAGTTCGCTGCCCAAGGAAGCGCCATCGGAGTTAGAAGTTGCAAGGGCAGAATTCGAAAAGGAAAAGGCCCAAATGAGCAAGGAAATTGACCGATTGCAAGAAGATCTTGAGGATATGAAAAATAGGGAATCAGCCCGAGAAAGAGAAAAGGAAAAAATCAAGAGAGAAAGGGATACTACTAAAAGCGATCTTCAGGAATTACACTTGGAGAAAAAGAGGTACTGTTTCGAGCTCAGATTCGAGGGGACTCTCAAGACTTTCAGGGAATGGGAACAAGAAGTTAAAAACCTCAAGAAGGAGAAGAACTATTGGGCAGAAAGAGCAAAGCATGAGGAAGCCCGAGCCAATCAACTGGAGAAACAAGCTAAGGAAAGCTTACACGGTGATGCTTCTGCTGACATGTCAAAGGGTCGTGAACAAGTAGGGGTCATATGGAAGAGCAAGGCAGTCAAAAGAGGACAGTGAAAAAGGTTCAAGATCCGAGGGAGTTACTATAGGACTAGTATTTTGTAATAGCATTTTTAAATTAGGAGAGACAGATTATCAGATTGTCTTAAGCAATGAACTTTTCTTTGATGTATTTAGTTCCAGGAAATCAATGAAAGACCGTTTGGTTGGAATTATCCCGGGGCCAATATTTTTAAATGCATTCATCATTCATTTGTTCTTTCTTTTATATATTTTATTTGTTCGTTCATTTATATTCATAATCATCCATTCATTTATTTTTTATAAATTGTTCATACACTTAGTCATTTATTTATTTGTCCATTCATTTATTCTTTATAATTAGTCATTTAGGTTCATACACTTAGTCATTTACTTATTTATCCATTCATTAACATTTAGTCATTTATTCATTTATTCATTCATTCATTTTTATAAAATAAAATAAGAAATGTGTCAATAATTTCTAATCCATGGTTTTTAAAACTAAAGGTACAATTGGTCGCACTCAGAAAGAATCAGACTTTCGACACCCTCACAATACCCGATCTGAAGCAAGAGCTATGGAGAACGATCAGCTTGCTAAAATTGAAAGGATGGAAAAAATTCAAAAAGAACTGCAGGAACAGTAACTAAGTCTCAAGAAGAGTCACGGGAACAAATGACCAAACTCATGGAGATGATGAGCACCATGATGAGACAGAAGTGGCCAGGAGAAAATTCAGTTACAGGAATGGGGGCAGTAAACCAGGAAGACCGACCAGAGGTGGTACAGAAGAATGGCCAGACATCCCAGCCTGTGGGAAATAAACTTTTGACTGGGGCAGCATCCTATATTTACATCCAACCAGCGGCCGAAGCACAAAATTTTGGTCCTAAAAGGGGTAATATCATGGTTGATCCAATTGATGTGGAAGTTCCAGACTTTGAAGAAATGGCTGAAAAGGAAAGGGCAAAGATGACTGAACTGAAAAGTGTTGAAACTGCAGAATCCCAGAAAAAAAGTAGCTGCTGGAGGAAAGGTTGAGGGCAGTTGAAGGGGCAGAGCTAATTGGCAGTCTAGATGCCAAAGAGATGAGTTTAGTGCACGGTTTGGTGATTCCTCCAAAGTTCAAAGTACCAGACTTTGAAAAATATAACGGAACTACCAATTCATCAGTGCATCTGACCATGTATTGTCGGAAGATGACTGGACGTGATGAAGATGACAAATTGTTCATCCACTGTTCCAAGATAGTTTGATAGGATCCGCAACTCGGTGGTATAACCAGCTTACCCGTTCTAAGATCTGTTCTTGGATGGATCTCGCCAAAGCTTTTATGGAACAGTACAAGCATGTGATAGACATGGTGCCTGACCGTCTAACTTTCTAGAACATGGAAAAAAAAGCTACTGAATGCTTTAAAGAATATTCTCAAAGATGGAGATGCCTAGCTACACAAGTGCAACCCCCTTTAACCAACAAGAAAACTACAGTGCTTTTCATCAATACCCTGAAAGCACCTTATTATGATAAATTGGTGGGAAGCACCACCAAGGACTTTGCATATATGGTGATATCTGGGGAGATGATAGAGTCCGCTATTAAGAACGAGAAAATGGAAGGGGGTGAGTCTGCTACCCCGAAAAGAGTTTTTCCTTCAAAGAAGAAGGAGGAGACACATGCAGTCAGTTTCAATCAATACCCCTATACACCTCCTACACCATACACACCTCACAGGCCTTATACTCCTACCACATCTTATGCACCTCTGACACCTTACCTGGGGTATAATCCTTACTACCCCAATGTGAACCACCTTACCCAAAATCCATTCTCCTATACCAATATACCAAAACAGCCGTTCTCAACTGGTATATCCCCACAAATAACCCTTCCTCGAAATACTATCCCAAACACTCAAGGTCCCGCGCGCAATGACTATAGTTCACCAAGGAACGATCAAAAACCCCAGTTTGATCCCATTCCTACCACCTATGGTGAGCTATATCCTAAACTACTACAAGGCCAACTTTTCGCGCCTGTATATCTTAAACCTTTGACCCCACCATACCCAAGATGGTACAATGCAAATACCAACTGTGCATATCATGCTGGAATTCAGGGACATTCAACGGAGGATTGCATTGCTTTCAAAAAGAAATTCCAAAGCTTAATTAATACCAGAGTTGTGAAGTTTGGGTAAAAGAATGGGCCGAATATAGCGGGAAACCCATTGCCAGATCATGTTGAGAATCGGGTAAATGCAGTATTGACAAGGGAAGTCAGAAAGGTAAAAAAGGATGTCAGGGAAGTCAAGACTCCAATGTTGACAGTATGGGTCGAAATGGTCAAGGTAGGAATGGTGGGAGATGCAGACAGTCTAAAAATGGTTGCAAAGAGGGTGCAAAATTGGTGCCCGTTCCATAAGTGTGGAGGTCATGTCATACAGGACTACGGAGATTTTCTGGTTAAAGTCCAAAAGATGATGGACAATGGGAAGACCCAGTTTTACGAAGAGACAGAAGAGAAAATAGAAGTTATCGAGAATGCAGCTGGCTACGAGATAGGAAGACCCTTGATCATCTATTATGATGAACTAGAGGATAAAGTTATGCCAGTCGTTGAGGAAAGTGCACCTAAGTTAATCATTGATTTGCCTGTTTCCTTTTCATACAAGGAAAATAAAGCTACACCATGAAAATACGACTGCAGCATGGTTATGCCTGGGTCTTCGAGTGAGTAAGATATTACAGGTGTGGGGCATTTAACACGAAGCGGAAGATGTTATGCTCCTGAGGCTGTTGAACAGGGGTTAACGGGGAAAGACAGAGGAGCAGACAAAGGGAAGAAAGTAGTTGAGCCAATCCATATTGAGATAGATTTGTCAAAAGAAGCAGAGAGGGGATCAGCCCCGGTAAACATGATAAAGAAGTCGGTAAACGAGAAGGAAGCCTGCGAGTTCTTAAAATTCATAAAGCACAGTGAGTATAGCGTGGTTGAGCAACTGCAACGTCAACCAGCAAGAATATCCATCTTATCCTTGCAATTAAACTCAGAGCCACACAGAAATGCCCTGTTAAGAGTGTTAAATCAAGCATACGTGGCTAACAACATACCAGTAGAAAAGTTAGACAGGCTGGTAGGAAACATTGCAATGGACGACCATATATTATTCAGTTATGATGAAATACCACCCAATGGTATTGGGTCCACAAAGGCTCTTCACATAACAACTACCTGCAAAGGGCATATACTACTAAGGGTGCTTCTGGACAATAGTTTTCATAAAATGTAATGCCCTTGGCAACCCTGTCTAAGTTGCCAGTGGATATGTCTTATATGTTATCGAGTTGCACAATAGTCAGGGCTTTCGATGGTACCAGGAGAGAGGTAATAGGAACTATTGAGGTTCCTCTAGAGATAGGCCCATGCATTTATACGGTGAACTTCCAGGTCATGGATATTAATCCTCTTATAATTGCTTGTTGGGAAGGCCATGGATACATTCAGCTGGGGCTGTATCCTCGCCTCTCCACCAAAATCTGAAATTTGTAATGGAGGGCCGTTTGATTGCTGTATCAGGAGAAGAAGACATAATAGCCTCATCATCTATTGAATCTCCTTATGTTGAACCCAATGAAGATGCCGTAGAATTTTTTTTCGGTATTTGGAATTTGTAAATGCGATTTTCATCGCTAAAGGACAAAAATTCCAAAGCCAAGGTTGTCCAAGAACACAAGGCTGGGAGTAAGAACCACAGTGGGAAAAGGCTGCAGGGCTAGAAAAAGTTTGGGGAAATATCTTCAAGGGATGGCTCGAGCAATGGAAGGAGTGGAAAGAAAGACCGGTTTGGCTTAGGGTATCTTTCTAAGGCCCATGAGAAGAGAAAACAGGTTGAAAGGAACAAACAAAGAAGAATGGCCCGTCTCACGGGTATGGATATTGAATGGGAACCCATGACTTTCCCACAAATCCTTCACAACTTTCGCTCTGTTGGTTTTCTATTTGGAGAAAAGAATTCAGAAGATGTACTCATAATGATCGAGCAAGCTTTTGAAAAATTCCATGTGAATAAAGGGGGGCAGATTCAGGATATGTTGATTTGCATGATTGGGAAAGAAGGAATGGAAAGTGACAGTGCGAACTGGATGGTGCGACCTTGTCCACCAGGGTATAGACTAACCAATTGGAGTGCGACTGAGTTGCTCTATTCCAATGTAATACTTTAAAAAACAATCTTAATTATCTTTACCCAGAGATATTAAGAGTTTTCTTTTTCTTTTCTGTAATGGGCTTTTTGTTTAAACATTTTCATTCAATAAATAACAAGCATAATGCATTTTATCCATATTGATGTGTCCATATTCTTTCATTTTTGTTATTTATTTTGTTTTCATTATATATTTTCCTATATTGTTTCTTCTCCACTTATTTACAGGTGTACGGATGCGGAATATGAGAACCTTCTTGTCAGTAATTCTGAAATTGATTTTGAAAAACCCATTTGCATGGGTGATTTTGAGGCTGATGAAGATACTGAGGATTACGGTATACCTCCAGATCTATTAAGGAAAATAGAACAAGAGGAGAAACAAGTGCTTCCTCATAAGGAATTATTGGAAATGATAATTCTAGGAGATGGTAAAGAGATAAAGGAAGTCAAAATCGGAACTTCATTGTCATCATCAATAAATGGTGAATTGATAGCCTTGCTCCAGGAATATGTGGATGTATTTGCATGGTCTTACCAAGACATGCCAGGGTTAGATCCAGATATTGTGGTTCATAAGTTCCCTTTAAGGTCAGAATGCAAGCCAATTTAGCAAAAGTTGAGAAGAATGAGGCCAGACATGCTGTTAAAGATAAAAGAGGAGGTGAAGAAGCAATTTTATGCTGGATTCTTAGAGGTGGCAAAATATCCAGAATAGGTGGTGTAGACACCTAATTTTGTCCGGACCTTTTAACCCGAGTCCGGGAATAATCTAATTTGTCATCGGAAATTTTAGTTGCATATTGTCATGTGGGTTTAATCTTTGATCAATTGGGCCTTAGGCCAATGTTATGGTATTTGGACTAGGTCTAATTCTTTATTTGGGTTTTAAACTTGTTACATGGGTTTGGGCCAATAAAGATTAATGAACTACTTAAAAAAAAAAATTTGAAGAAGGAAGCCGACTGCCATGGTTCATGGCAGCCAGCTTTCTTCACTTTATTGCTTCTTCCTATGTGGTTTTTCTGTTTTAGCTATTAGTTGGTTTTTCTTCCAATTCACCATTTTCACTTCATAACACAATTTCATCTAAAATTCCAAAATCCCAAAACCAGTAAGTTTCAATGTCCAAAAATTCAGCACTGAACTCTGATTTTCACCCTCATTTTACGAAGAACAGTTCAAGAACCCCAATTAGTCTCCTGAAAAGATGAACTGAAGTCAATAGGGACTGACTAGTGGGAGGATATGGAAATCCTTTTCACCCTCCATAAAACGAGAGAGGAACACAAAGAGGGGAGGGGGCAGTTTTTTTTTTTTTCAAAAAAAAAAAGATCCACCATTTTTTTAAACCCCCCAAAGAAAACATATTGCCTAACCAAAAGGAAGACCCCAAATCAAACTATCCCAGCTTCCACCACCAGCACTTGGCCACCCCACCACCACAGCTTCAAGCTCCAGCGCCGCATCACTCCCGACCGCCAAATATGCCTTCACACAAGACCTTCAGGCTGGCCAAGAAGATGAGGCAGAACAGGCCCTTTCCTTACTAGATCTGCATGCACACCAAGCTAAGGTTCTAAGCTCGACATTTCATTTTTTGGGATTTTCATTGGCTACGTTTATGTCCTACTCATTACTCTTTTTAGCCATTGTTGCAGTTGCTGTTGGACTTATTATTTATTCTGGGGTGAAGTAAAAAGAAAGAGAAGATGTTTTTTTTTAATAGAAAAAGGTTTAAAAAAAAAGGGAAAGTAGCTATAGAGGGAGGGACGACAACTACATGGAATAAAAGGGGAGAAAAGATGTTTTTTTAATAGAAAAAGGCTTTAAAAAAAGAAAAGAAATGAAAGTAGCCATAAAAGGGGGCATCGGGTGCAGGGAAAAAAGCAAGTTTGTTTTAAAAGCAAATAAGAAAGTCTTACATAGAATAATAATAAAGTAAAGGAAGAAATATGGGGAAACTAAAGAAAATAATATTTTATTATTATCATTATTATTATTTTTTATTTTATGTTCATTATACTTGTCTTTATTGTTTTATCTTTGATTTTTGTATATGGTGTTTGATAATTTATCTCTTAAATGCTTAATGTTGTTTGCTTTGGCTATGTTTATGGTGGTGCATGTTTGATGTCTATGTCTATGTCTATGTCACTTCATTTTATTTTTATTTTTATTTACATTTACATTTCATGTTAGTTCAAAAAAATTTCATCTAATTACCATAGCTGTTATGATAGTTATTATTATTATTTTATTATTATCTTATCTTATCTTATCTTACCTTACCTTATTTATTTTTATTTTTTTTATTAAATGCATTATTAATCTTTTAAAAAAAATGACATTTTGGTGCATACATAATTAAATGTGGATGTAAATTGCCGACGACGGAATTCGAAGGATGTCACAGTAATGATTCCTAAGATATCTTGAGGTGAGAGAATTTCGTTAAATATCACCACGAGTGGTGGGAGTATTTGGCGATATGCTCGATACAAAATTCGTTTTCACTTTAAAATGGAATTAGACAAAATAAAGAAATAAATAAATAGTGAATGTTACGTGTTTGATATTTTGACATGCTCTTTTTTTAATATTATGATTCGTATGTTAATCTTGTACTTATGTATTCAATCATAAGTCTTATATGCTTAATCGTGTGCACTCCGTGTTTAAATATTTGCATCATACATAAAAATGGATGTAAATTGCCAACGACGGAATTCGAAGGATATCACGGTTGTGATTCCTAAGATATCTTGAGGTGAGAGGATCTCATTAAATACCACCAAGAGTGTTGGGAATATTTAATGAGTATTCTCGATAATAAATTTACGATTCACTTTCACTTTCAAAAAAATAATAACAATTCAAAAAGAGAATAATCATGTTTTGAAAAAATAAAAAAATAAAAAGAGAAATAATTTTAAATGCCGATGTCAAGTCCATTAAATCGAGATTTAAGATAAAACGTGATTAAATGGTACCGTTTTCTAAACGGGCGTTGCGGGGGTGCTAATCCTTCCCCGCACGTAATCGACTCCCGAACCTGATTTTGTTTTCTCTCTGGTTTAAAACGCAGACTTCGAAATTGGTTTAGAAATATTTTAATTAATTTTAAAATATTTCACTAAAACCGATTTTAATAGGTGACCAATCACACCTAAAAAAAAAAATTGGTGGAGACTCCATTTTGTTTTCAAAATCGTCTTAGCGGTTAAAAAATCGTTATGACAACTTGGCGACTCCGCTGGGGACATGAGAGTCGAGCCATAAATTAGTCATGTGTTATCTTAAAATCTCGATTTAATCGGTCTTTAATTTTAATCCTGTTGTTCTTAGTTTTCTTTATTTATTAATTCGGCTGTTTATTTGTTATTATCATTCTTTTTATCTTTATTTTGCTTGCATTTATGCCTTGATATTTGTTAATTCTTTATTCTCGTTTTTTTATTATATTCTTTATTTATTAATTTATATATATATATATTATTGATTCTAATAATTATGGGATGTTTAGAATAAAGAGTCGTAAACAAATAGTCGAAGGTTTGTTTATTCCTTCTCACACACGAACACGTGCATTTCATACATAAGCTCTATACCCGAGCTATATCCCTTTAGGAAAAAGTAAAGTACCTACGCTCTCGTGGGGTAATAACCTCCGCATAGGCTAGCGAAACGCTTTTAGAGAGAGAAAGTACCTATGCTCTCGAGAGATAATAATCTTCGCATGGGCTAGCGAAAAATCTCTTGTTCGAATTGAACCGTTTCCTTTGGAAGCCTATAATGGGTAAGGATCGGGGTGCCTTGCTAGCCTTCGCAGGCGACGGCGAGGACCAATTTGAAGACCTTTAGATTATGAATCCGAACCTCATGTTAGAATGCCATCAGAAACCCACCTTAAGTAGAGCTTCTCCTACCCGATATCTAGAAATTCACCCGAAATTAGGACACATGAAGGAACGCCTCTTACCTTTCACTACTTTTGTTTACTTTCGAACCACGAAGTGGGTAGTGATCGGAACGGCCCAAATGCCCGTATTGGTTCATTTCGCGACTCTTAGGGTGAACGAACACCCTTAATAAGTCCTTCGTAGGCAAGGACCAAAGTTTTTCCAAAATGATTTCTCAAAATATTTGTTATTTTATGTAATTAAATAATGCCGAGCCTCTTTATTCATTTATTCATTTGATTTTTGAATTCTTTCATGTGAATATACTGATGAGTTTTCCTTTTATGTTGTTCTACATAACTCACATTGGCATCACATTATCATTCCATGTTGAGGTATTATTCTCAAAAGTATCTTTCAGCAAGTTAATTTCTCATGGAACCCATCGAGCGTCAGATTACCTTGTCGTCCGTAAGCGTCATGTGTGAATCGCCGGTAGATGTGCAAGAATGGGCAAGAAATGTGCAACAAAAAGAGGGGGATTGTTTGATTGAAGGTTATGTCCCGAGTCTACCCGAAAGGATAAACTTGGAACTCACACAAAATAACTTGACTGAGTTGGCCGATATTTGGGAACGAATGACTTGGGAAAGGAAGAAGAAATTTTCTGAAAA